>CM024641.1:18574672-19066053 GCA_014182715.1 Eucalyptus cloeziana | reverse complement strand
CAAGGAATGATTAAGTTTTATAAAAACGAAGTGAAGATGTGATTTAGCAAATACAAAAGGACAAAGAAAAGATCACATCACTCAACACTTACTCATCATTAACGTGTCACCCGTGATAAGTTACCGCATTAGCAAGAGCCTCTTCCATCTCTTCACTTTGTACGAATCCTTCCCGAATTCGGACTCATGTTTAGCCAAAGCTTCCATAACTCCCTCTCCACTTTCACTTCTCTTGGTTCCACCTTGTAAAACACCGGCAACACCATCAGGTCCTCTGCTTCATGCATTCCATGATTTTTGCCACCTCTTCCAAAACACCACCATGAGGAAGCATAGTTCTTGGAGAAAATGATGATTGTAACATGCGATTCCTCAATCGCCTTCATAAGCTCCAGCCATATTTGTTGTCCTTCCTCATTTCCTTGTTGTCAATATACGTAAATAAACCATTCTGGTTGAGAGCCAAGTTTAGATGACCGAGAAGGTTTTACGTACGTCAATGCCTCTAAAACTCAAGACAACATCATATTTCCTCTTACGTTTCGAAGAAGAAGAAGAAGCCATTAGAATTTGGTAAAACGAGGCAGGCGCTGGTGTGTCTGCTTTGGAATCTTGGAAAATGAAGGTGCTGAAGGATGAGGTGAGATCTTAGAAGGTAAGCTACTCCATTGGCCCCTTAATAAAATACTTGGCCGTGGCTTCCAGGGAATGGTATTTCGCAACCAATGAGATTTTGTTCCCATTGCACCTTCCCAGCATCTTCCTCATGCCCAGAGGCATGATTTTTATTTTCGTGGGTCAACAAGATTATTATATTAACTTTCAGCTTTGTCAGCAAAGCCAATGAGAGGGATGAGGGGAACTGGAGATAAGGAGGCTGTGGGGCCCGCCCGGCCTGAACAAACTAGGCTCGGGCTTTGGCGCCGTGAAACAAGCAGATGCCATCATCAACATTTATATATATTTTTTATTATCATAATTTCGAAGGATAATATTATGAAAAATCCTACAATAAATCAAAAATTAATACATTTATGATAAATTTATTTTTTATTAATTCCGTTAAATTGAATTAATATCACGAAAAATCACAAATTGATGCATCTATAACAAATTGAGAGTAAAATTCAAATTAATATGTCTATCAACTGTCATGTATCATCCAACTCATCAATTCGATAGTAAAATTCAACATAAATTAATAGACGATAAATTTATTGTGAATAAATTTATGATAAAAATATAAATTTTGAGTTCTTCGTATTGTTGATCCAATTTCATACTATCCTGACTTGAGGTTTCTGGGAAATGGCTTTCACCTCCTTAATTATTGTTTTTCTTTATCTTATACGGAAAATAAAGTATATATCATCTCTAGTCCTTTCTTTTTCTGTGGCGGGATCATGTGCACCAGTCTCGTAGGTCTGACGGTCAAAGATTTTCGGTGTCAAGCGCACCGATCTTTTTTTAATAAAGAGCCACTTGTCTGTTCTCTTCAAGCCTTTACCGTCGAGCTCGAGTCTTATTTATATGTTGACTGTGATTAAGTGAAGTCAAGTTGAGTTCACGTATCCCAATTTTCTACTCGAATTGGGTTTCCAGCACCAAGACAGATTTTCCAAAGTACAAATCATTCATTTCTTTATTAAATTAATGTAAAATTGTGAGTTCAAGTGATAGATTTTTTTAAATGTTACTCACGTTGGCATTTAAACACCTCTTAAATGAAAGGTAAAAAATGGGATCCAACATTTGCCCCTAACATTATTTTAAATGGTTTACTTAAAAGTAGTGTTAATATATTAACCCGTTTTTATTCATTTTAACATCCACTTGGATCTTGATTCGTATTTGATGAACTTGGACCACGTAATATATGCTTAGACTTGACGATATTGTATCACTTGTGTTAACTCAGTCCTCATGATATCTCTTTTTTTTTTTTCTTTTTGCTTAGTCAAAAGTCCAATTGAATATTTGCTCATCACCATCGTGGTAATGTCACCGACCGCGAGATAGGCGGATGCGATGCCTGGTGAGACGGAAAGCCAAACAAGCCTTCCCTCGATAGGTCATCCGCGCAACTTCGCCCTGCTTTCTTCTAATATAACAAGGCAAGCCTTCGGAAGGAAAAAAATGATTCGGGAGACTTTGATGGGCAAGTGGCCTCCACTACATTGTTCCTACTTTTAAAACAAAACGCGCTCATATCTAGAGCAATCCCGGGCGACACTCTCAGCCCATTCTCATCAGTCGTCCATGCTACGACACTGCGGAAGACCACAAAGTAGATGTTGTTAGCGGCCGGTTGGGGTGCGACGAAACTATGAGGATTGCACCTCGAATCTTCAGTAAATAAGAGTTGATTTTTCACCACGTTTCATATTCTCTTCCACAAAATCAATGGATTTATTAGAGAATTATTGCACTTTGATAATCGTAAATATTTGCCTCCTTAAATCTAAAAGTCAAGTGAATTTCTTGGTGGAAATATACTTGAATATATTGCAATTCCCGGTGTTAAAAAGTTATTCCTTTAAGTCTATAGCGTACGCATCAATGGGACAACAGATTTTAAAGGGTGGTTACGTGGTACTATTTTGATAGTTAAAATTCGCATGACTATGCCTTCATGCAGAAAATTGGTGCTTTCACTTTATATAATTGTTTGCTAAATTAGTCTCATGATTGAAGATATCCAAATTTAGAGTGTGGCCTATTGGGTAATTCGAGAGGATAGCTTTGACATATAAATCAATTGTAATATCCTACACAAGATGTATTAGTTATGCAAAGTAAGGAGATACTAGTGCCGATTTGAGAAAAGGGTTATGATTTGAGTATGTCTTCACCAATACTCAGTACTTCACATGTTCTATGAATTAGGCATTCTAGCTATAAATTGCATATGAATTACCTTTTCCTTTCATTACTCGGGCATGAAAATAGATCAAGCTTTTTGTTTTGTTGAACATAATGCATTTGGTTCTAATGTATAAATTCAGATGGGCTCACAGAGACGTACTCGTTTAATTCCGGAGGTTTTCACGCTAAGCCAATCCGCGGTTAGTGAACATTATTACTTGTCTTCTTCTTCACTGGATGCTATCTTCATCTGGGGCTAATTACAGACGAATACATCATCGACTAACTTCATCGCAGGATATCGTCGTTGTATAATTGATTCAGTCGCTGTCCTGCGTTGTTTAATCGACAGTCTTATGGTTTGATTGTTTGCTAGTTTCAGATTCATTGATTTCCTTCTATTGATGCTTAGCTGAGCGTCTCATGTCATATTGCTCTTTTTTGTTTGGTATTTCTGTCTATCGAGCGTTGCGCTCCTTATGCTCAACACTTGTTTGATTAAGTTTCTAAACCGTAGAAGCATGATGGTTTCCAGTGTTTGGATGATTGTCGTTTCTTGCTTGACTCGGAAGTTTTTCATGGCATGTTATACTTGTTTGTTCTCGATTCACGCATCATCGGATGTCATTCAGAAATTGCTAGTCGTTCCTATTGTGCTCTTGGTTTACATGGATTGACAGTGTTTTGGACTAGATTTAGGGACAGAGATGCTGATCTTGACTGTCTCGTTTCAATTCAGTATCGAACTTGATTCGATGCCACTTTATTCATACATTTATGTATGGGGATGCAGGAGAATGTTGTAGTGAATTGGCAATGAATTTTGAGCACTCAGGCCATGTAACAGAATCTGACTTGTGAGAATTGAGATCTTGTTTGATGCTGGATCACAGCCTTGTTGTGTTATTGGAAGTTTATCATAGATTCCATTTATCGAAAGGTTCTACTGATACTTGGTCTTACGTGATTAATTGTCTTCACATTGCAAGATGGATCAGGAAATTCTACAATTGGACCTCGATTGTTTACAGGAACGTGTTAGAATTTGCTAAATTTTGTCGAGATTGAGACTCATTTTGCCATGAATACAAATCTGAGCGTGCCTTTTTGTACGTCTTTTTTTCTATGTTTCTCTTCATTTCATATTCCAGTGGATGTTGGTGGGGCTCGCTGATGAGAAATTGCTGGATATAGAAGATGGATACCATTTGTCATCTGGTTCTCCGAAGCATTTCTTGAGGAGCTACGTTCGACCTTTCCTTGAAGTCTAGAGGTGTCCAGTTAGCTCGTTTGAGCTCGACAAACAAGAAACCAGGGTAATACTCTGTAAGCCTTTGATACGAGAAAGTGGGGCCACTTGTGGTGATTTTCCGATCTTCCACAAGTGGTCAGGGCATCATTTTGAATGCTCAATGATATTTCAAGATGGATATGTGTGGGTATGATGCTAATCAATGGCTGTTAAGGCATGATTAGTGGATGTTGATAGTGTAAAATGCGATTTCTGGACTGATTGCGTGATGTTGATGATATGATGTATATTGCTGATTTTCATGATGTGATCAACCAGAGAATGCTATTAATCTTCATTAGCTCCATTTTAACATATCATACATCATCATATGATGTCGATTGCATGCTAAAATTGTGCTGCAGTCTTAGGTTTAGAATCTGAACTCTTAATGTGTTCTGTTCTGTCTGACTTGGCTGTTTTGTCGAATTTCTATGAACTTTTATGATGCGATTTATTTGTTGATGGCCCACATGGAATTTGTTGTTCACATCTAGGTTTAGGTCATATAAAAATTTTCATAAAAATTTGAGATGATTTAGTTGGTACGAACACCATTCAAAGAGACGTGCTGGTTTCTGGAATTTTAATTTCCAGTTTGACCTTCACGTACTCTCTGATCTTTACAAAATTCCGTGTTTATAATCTCATGATGCTTCCTCCGTGAAAAATGTTCATCACATCTATATCTGTATTGACAAGATTTTTTAGAAAATAAAAAGTTCATTTGCTATTTTTAGCCATCCTCCTAAAGTTGCAGTAATATTCTGGAATTTTGGTTCACAGTCAGACCATCATGCATTCCCAAAATTTTATAAAATCATACATTCAAGATTTGAAAACATGTTCTTCATGAAATTTTTAGACAAGATTTCAAGCTTTGTTTTTGACATTAATTCCATTGAATCCAGAGCACATTAGGGTATTCAAAAGGCTTGATCAGTGGACCTGGTCAATTCGCCCAAGTCTTCCCTGAATACACGGTGTGACTTTGCATTTTTAATGAGATCAATGCCCTTTTCTTTTTTGAAAATCCTCAAAAACATCAAAGTTGAAGCCAGCTTCCAAACCTTTCATTTGACGTTAGTTTCATTAAGATTGAAGCTAGTTTAGTCATTCTTAGGGTTTGATCAGCGTGCATGGTCAATTTGCACCCGAACCCTGAAGTTAATCTTCTTAGGACTTCTGAATTGGTTTCATCATTTTTAATGAAGCTAAAGTCCCCATTTGCAAATTTATCAAACATAAAACTTGTTCATCTCCGTCTCAACTTGATGCATGCAAATTTTTGGATCTGTATTCCAAGGTTTGATGGCTTCGAATCGCCATTTGAATTGGGTCTGCTCCGTTTTCCATAATAGAGTTTGTTCTGACATCCACATGTAGATAGATTTTTCTGCATTAATCCATTGTTCATTCCATAAAACTCAAAACTAAGAATTTGTTTAGCACATTTCTGTTCTACACGCACAAAAATTTTCATTAATTTTCAAAGTTGTTTGGCATTTCTTCCAAATTTCCTCATGTTCAGACCCGAATAGGGTCAAATCCTGAACCCCTTTCTGTAAATCTTTCGTTTCGGGTCAAATGACTTAGAATCAGCTTAATTGGTCTTTTGAATATTTGTTATGCATCTCATTAGCTTTCCAATGGCATATGGATTGTATCGTTTGATGATCATTTGGTTGCTATGGCATTAGTGAGCATTTAATCAAGTTAGGGGTACCAAAAGGGCACTAGTCTTAAGACTAATATAATCAATCTTCCAAATCTAAAGTCTCCGGTTGTGCAAATAATAAGATATCTTCTACGTGTCTTACTCGGTTTCTAGCCGACCAAAATAAGCTAGTGGTGGCTGATTATTAAAAATTCATGTACGATTAATTGTTTAAAATTTGAATGCTCGATGTCGCGCAAGGTATGGGTTGGGAGAGCCCGAGTCAATGAAAGCCGTCGGCCCGAAGTTGGAAATACCCTAAATCTAATTCCCTCCTTACTTATTGACGTCTTGCATCGCATGCCACTAGTCATCATGTGAAACCATCTTGGTTTTAATATTTTGTTTGTTTGAGTCCATTTGTTTTGTAAAAAATGAATGATTTGAATAAGATTTTCTTTAAAAGAAATCACTTGTATCGCTTATAAATAAATGAGAGATGAATATTTTTTATCGTCCATGAAAACATCTAAACAAAAATTATTGTTGATAGCGCGACTTTAAACGACACAAATTATCATTTTTAGAAAAATATTTTCTAGATCAATCATTTTTCACGAAATAAAACGAAACATCCATACCTATTCCTTCTCTACTAGGCTGAACTTTCTCTTCAACACGATAATTCATCTTCATTATTAGCAGTGCAAAGTCGTAACTTCATTGAATGGACTAGCTTAAAATACTTTAGAAGAAAACACGTTCAAGTTTGGTACCAAACACAAGTATATTCAATGATTCTTTCAACATAGTATTCGTGATATAGGAAACTTAAGAGATATAAAAATTGTCACAAGATCAAGCGAGCAAGAAGGAAGAACCGAGCAAGCAATAAGCTATAGGAAGATAGTATTGAAGAGGAATGCCTCACTTCATTGATTGTATTTTCTGTACAATATCATGTATATAGTACAAAAGGAATAATAATAAAAGCAAGTATATATTCTACCAAATATTCTATGATCTTTCTATTCCTAAGATAGATACAAAAATATATCAACAATCTTGAGAACCATATCTTCCAACACTCCCCCTCAAGCTGGTGGCTTGTATATGTCCAAGACACCCAGCTTGTTTAGAAGATATGCGTGTTGTCTCGACACGAGAGGTTTGGTAAACATGTCTGCCGGTTGTTCCGTGGTTTTGATCCTCTTGTCCGGACAACTCCTTCTTGGATCTTTTTCCGGTGAAATGACAATCGACCTCTATGTGCTTTGTTCTCTCATGAACTATAGGATTTGTTGCAAGCTTGAGAGCCGAATCATTATCACAGAAGAGTGTAGTAGGTCCCTTTATTTCTGCCCTAGATCCATAGTAAACCTCTCGGCCAAACTATCTCACACACGGTTTTTGCCATGGAGCGATACTCGGCTTCAGTTGAGGATAATGACACAGTGGATTGCTTTGTCTTCCATGAGAGTAAAGATTCCCAAATTTGATGCAGAACCTAGTAATCGATCTTTCACTCATAGGACATGTAGCATAATCAGAATCACAATATGCTGTCATTTCCATGTTGCACTTTCGAGAAAGAAGTATTCCCAATCGGGCATGTCTTCAAGTATCTCACAATCTTCAAGGCTGCGTTCATGTGAGATTGTTTGGTGTGCATGAATCTGGCTAAGAGTCTCATCTTGCATAGCAGATATCTGGCCTTGTCATAGTAAGATAGATGAGTTTCCCTACGAGTCTATGATATCCTGACGGATCTTTCAACAGTGGATCGTCAGGGGAAGATATTTCGGAATCATATTCAACAGAAGTTAGTCTGGCATTCTGTTCGATGGGAATGATGGAAGGTTTGCAACTTGACAACCCTGCGTCTGAGATAATCTCCATTACATATTTCCGCTGGCTGAGTGAGATTCCTTGATCGAACGAGCTATCTCGATTCAAGAAAATATTTAGGTGGACCTAAATCTTTGATATGAAAGGTGGAATGAAGATATTCTTTCAGTTTCTTGACAGCAGAATCATCATTTCCCATGATGAGTATGTCATCGACATAAATCATCAAATAAATAAATGACATACCTTTCCTCCAAGTAAATAAGGCATAATCATATTTGGATTGTTTAAATCCCCAGCGGATGTAAGGGCACTAGTAAATTTGGCATACCACCGACGAGAGGCTTGTTTCAATCCATACAGAGATTTGCGGAGACGACATACCTTAGACTGTCTCCGTAATCTGGTGGAAGATCCATATATATCTCCTCATCCAAATCTCCATGTAAGAAGGCATTATGAACATCCATTTGATGTAATGACCATTCACGAATAGCAGCAATCGACGGAAAGAACGAACGGTTACATCTTTGGCCACTTGGAGAAAAGGTTTCATGGTAATCAAAACCTTCTCGTTGTGTGAAACCTTTGGCCACTAGTCGTGCTTTTTGTATCTTTCTATAGAACCATCTGCTCGGTATTTAATCTTATATACCAATTTACAGCCAATAGGTTTTCTATGAGTAGGTAAAGGCACAATATCCCAAGTGTGATTTTCTACTAGGGCTTGTAATTCTGCCTCCATTGCCTTTTGCCAACGTAGATCATGTATTGCCTCATTATAACTAGATGGCTCTTGCCCCTCAGAGATATGGTTCATGCAACATAAATGTTCCGACGATAGCCTATCAAATGAAGTATAGGATGAGATAGGATATCGAGTACACAGTGATGTTGATGAAGCACACACATAATCCTTCATCCATATGGGTGGACGACTAGCTCGACCCGGATCGCCGAGGTTACGGAGGTTGGACGGAGTCGAATCTTCATTAGTGCCTGATTCTGGTGATGCTGTCACATGATGATTCCTTTCGTTGGGAGACTCGGCAAGTGAATGATCCATAGATGTCTCATTAGGTAATGGTGAAGCCATCAAGTCCGAATTTCTCGGAGGGGGAATAACAATGTAAGATTCTCCAGGAAGGTGGCTCTTCCTACGATAAGAAGTGGTGAGAATCGGGCCTTGCATTTGGAGATGAATGAAGTGCATCTTTGAAAGGGAAGATGTCTTCATGAAAAGTTACATCTCTGCTCACAAAGAATTTCTTTGTGGATGGTTCATAAACACGATATCCCTTACGGAGGTTCGGATACCCCATGAAAATACACTTGTCTTGCACGAGGTTCCATTTTATCCACCGTGCCCTACCGTGGTCACATAGCATAGGCACCCAAATACTCTAAGATGGCTCAATTCCGGTTTTCTTCCATACAATATTTCAAAGGAGATCTTCCTTTAAGAATCCGTGATGGCATACGATTGATCGGGTATGCGATGTGATCACACAGTCTCCCCAAAAAATTTCAGGAACTTAAGCTTGAAATTTAAGGGCACGTGCTACTTCCAATAGGTGACGATGTTTTCTTTCAACCACTCCATTTTGCTGTGGTGTATATGTGCAAGAGCTTTCGTGTAAAATTCCATTTAAGGAAAGAAAAGCAGCACACTCCCCATTAAAAAATTCTCTACCATTGTCGGTGCGGAGGCAACCAATTGATTTCCCAAATTGATTTTTAGACAAGGTGAGAAAATTTTTTAGGTGAAAAAGACCTGAGCCTTTGATTGCATGAGGAAAGTCCATGTTGCTCGTGAAAAATCATCTACAATCGTGAGGAAAACAGGGACCCATCATGATTCAAAGTATGATATGGTCCCAGGACATCAGCATGAATTAGTGAGAAGATTTCATCGGCTCGAGAATTGCTTTGTGGAAAAGGACATGCGTCTGTTTTGCTAATGGACATATGGGACACCGAGGATAAGGAAATAAAAGCAGTATGGCCTAGTCTTTGATGAAGAAGATTCTTATCATTGATAGCAGCATTACACAATGATTTATTTGAATCAAAAGAAGACGACAATTGAAAATTCATCCAGAAATATAGCCCTTTGGAAAACTTTTACCCAAGCCCATGATTTTCCCGGTCGAAAGGGCCTGAAAGAAAGAAGATTACAGAATTGAATAAGATATGACAGGAATTTTCTTTACAAGCTCGAGATAACGACATGAGATTGAAGTGGAATTTAGGAATGTAAAGCACATTTCGAAGAGTGATGTGAGAATTAAGGTTTATAGTGCCAATGATTTCAACTGCAATCATGTTTCCATTTGGGAGCTGAACAAATTTGGGAAAAGATAATCGTCTGATATTGGAAAGTAAACTCTTATCACAGACAATGTGGTCACTAGCACCTGAGTCAATAATCCATGCATCCTTGAAATTGAATTTACCATACAATAAGAAGTACCGTGAAGCCTCGATTTATCGAGATGCATCCAATTTTCTTATGGCCTCCATCAATTCCCGATATTGATCATGAGTAATTGTCTTTTCCACCGGTTGTCCAGATACCTGAAAACTTGGGAAAATTTCCCTTTTTCTTTTCTCCGGCTTCCCATGCAATTTCCAGCAATTTTCTACTGTATGATGTGGACGTTTACAGTAGTCACAAGTAAATTTTACCTTTGCCTTTGGAAGTAAAATTCCTCGAGCCCAAGAAATTTCTATTAAGTGGGCTGTGAGATTTGGGCCAAATTGGACCCATATCCATCATTTCCTCCGCGCGGCAGCCCACCACGGTCCACCGCCTTGCAGCCCACGCGAGAATTCCAGCCCACACGGTCCTTTGCCTTGCAGCCCGCGCGAGAATTCCAGCCCAAAGAGTCCTCGGCCCATCTCGGGCTAATTAATTCCCAGAGCCGCGGCCCATCACTTCCGGTCGAGCCCATTCTTTGTGAGCCGTCGGATCTTTGCGTTGCAAAGAAAGAATGCGAGCCGTCCGACGCCCGGTGGAATCAAGATAGCTAGGGTTCGCTGCGAGGAACCCTAGTTCCGCCTCTTCTCGCCCCTCTACCTCCTCCGCTCCTCTCGTGCGAATCGATTTAGGGTTTTCGCCCCCAAGGCGATTCCTTCTCCGCCTCGAGAATAGTCTGTCGTTCGCGTTGATTTTCTTCTTGCACTGACTAATTGATAGATGCGGCCGATGCTTGGTAGAGGCTCAACGGAGTCAAGATTTGAGATCGGAATGAGAGGTAAGGCTCATTGAGTATGAGCAGAAATCTGATCGCCTTTTCCCCGTCGCGAATCTCGTTTGTATTGTTGTAGAATGGGCTCGGGCCGCCGAATCTCTCTTCGGCTGCCTCAAGTTCGTTCCATAAGCCTGAAAGTTTGTTGTATATGCCTCGCAATAGACATGTTTCCACCGTTTAAGCTCCGAGATCTCGTCGTGTTAACGAAAAATCTTGACTTGATCAAGTTTTCCGAACATTTCTTTGATATTATCCCACATCTCCTTTGAATCCTCCGTCTCGAGGGAGTCCGGTAGCGACTTCGGCCGTTATGCAATTTCCAATCCATGTTCTGACTAATTGGTTGCATTTCTTCCAAAAACGTGCCATTTTTCATCGGTTGGGATCGGAATCGACCCATCGATAAATCCTTCTTTATCTTTTGTTACAAAGTGCCCGTCGGAAATCTCGTGCCTGCTCGAGTAATTGTCGGCGCCGGTCAATTGTTGGTTGATAAGCTTCATTCCGGCCCGTCGGCATTAGTCGTGTGTAGTAGGTCGCCCGGTTCAGTCGGCCACCGGCAGCAAAATCGGATATGGAAACATCCCGGGTCCGAGATTCGGTCCGGTCCCTTGACCCGCATAACCCGCATGACCCGTATTGAGAAAAGGATGGTAGGGATTTCCTCCCATTCCGATCCGGTGTGCCGCCCGTACGTTTCCGGTCTAATGGATGCGCCCGCCCCTTCTCCGGTTGGTAGGCCTCCATCGTAACCAACATTGCTTTGTAGCCTCCAGCACGATGATGCATTTGGGTTACGCCCATGGAACCATGGATATGGTATCCACTGGTATGGATGGCCCATAAAGGGCTGCCCTGCATTTGACCGAGTCCGGAATGGCTGCCATTGCAATTGTTGACTTTGTTGATTCGCAGGGTTGCCGCCCGTGCATCCGAGGTGACGACGGAGGAGTCTGGATGGTTTTCGTGTCCGCAAGCTTTCGGTGTGGTTTCTAAGGTGAGGTCTTCTGGTGTTTTAGTCATGATAAAAAAATCTTCCCTAAAAATAACGATTCCTATGGCAACCCCTTTTGCAGATTGGAGTTCCGTGAGGCAATCGAAGCGGAAGCAATGAGAGAACTCGGAACTTCAAGAACGCCCGATACCATGTCACAAGATCAAGCGAGCAAGAAGGAAGAACCGAGCAAGCAATAAGCTATAGGGAAGATAGTATTGAAGAGGAATGCCTCACTTCATTGATTGTATTTTCTGTACAATATCATGTATATAGTACAAAAGGAATAATAAAAAAGCAAGTATATATTCTACCAAATATTCTATGATCTTTCTATTCCTAAGATAGATACAAAAATATATCAACAATCTTGAGAACCATATCTTCCAACAAAAATAATAATTCTACGGTTATAAATGTATTTTTAGAAGTCTCTCGAAGAATTTTATCTATCTTTCCCTATAATTATAGATGTCACTAAAGTTTCCGCTAAATCGTCCAGCTGATATAAATCGTCAATTCCAGCTTCTGTATTTCGCAGCCCCATCCTGCTTTTCTCCGCACTGGTTGGGCCACGCTCCTCTTGATCCGCTCGACTTGGGCCATCCCAGCGTGCAATATCCTCCATAGCTCTTGATGCGAGACTGTTTCTATGGACTGAAGTTGGTTCTGGTGGCTTCTTCTGTAAATCTGCTTTCTCTTGTACTCTCTTCCTTTGAATATGTTTTGATACCTGAGCATGACAGACCTTGGAGAGTGTAAGTTTGTGACCAGCCGCATAGAGGAAAGCTGGATCGAGTTGAGTCACCGGTCGTCTGGAATCACGGCCTTTTGGTTGTCCTCTAGCTACTCATACGTTATTCGGAACTCCCACTATACCAAGACTCCTCTCATTACTCTAAGGCTACAAAATAGACATGATTCAAATCATGTTGAACAAAATCGACTTTTTCACAATGATAACGGTTTGGAATATGCAAGCCACATATGATTAGAATTCGCTTGATCATATGTGGTGTGTATGGAGCAATCCCTCTCCCTTCCTTGCCATTAATTTGTGGTAGGATATGGACTATGGCAACCTCTTTTCTTCCTCCTGGTCAGAATATAGAAAACTTATCCTAGAAACTTGTCATACAAGCGAGGTGAAGCGACAAGCAACCACTCTAGTATCTCTCCTCCAGAAAAATAGGCGGAGCCTTTTCCCCAGCAACAAACTTCCCCCAACATGGTGATCACGGCCAGTTAACTACACTCTTAACAAAGAACAAAAATATAAGTCTGTCCAAACATTATGTGAACTACTTATATGCCCAAATTTTATTTTCTTGCACTATGTTCCGACTAACGAAACATTAAAGAACCACCTTGGAGCCAAAGTCATGCTCTTCTTGAGGTGTTAGATTCCCATCATGGGTGATCCCTATGATGTCATAAGCTTAAAAATGAATGAAATTCATGCCGTTTTTACTGGCTATTGCTGTATCATTGAAGAAATTATTGTAGTTGTATAGTTACTGTCTACATAAATATATTTGGTTTTCTAAACTTTACATAATAGTTGCTACTTGTGAATGTTACCAACCCTTGATGTACTAGTGGGTATTTCATTATATCAAAATTATTAGCCATACCCACTAATTACTGATTAAGTTAAATTTATGAACTCTCAATGGATTGAAAATTATCTTTCCCTACTAAAGAGAAATTAATAATCGACCCTAGAAATTACTAGCTATTGTGAGAGGTAGATACTGCCTTTTTTCTGTATAAACGTTACTAAAGAAATGAAAAGTCACTCGTCCAATTACATAATTGCCAGTTGAAGCTTACTAATTAGATGGAAATATACCACTTACAATTAATTTTAAACTATTTAGTGGGGTAAAAAGTCACTAAACTTGCAGAAAAATCACTGCTTTTGAAGATAAAAGAAGGGAGCTAACCTCTATGGCCCGTCTATGATAATGTCCCTGTGTTGGTCGAATCTTCAAGGGTCATTTTTGCCGCGTCTAAATAATCGTCTTTCATTCTAAGTAGCCAAAAAGGAGATTGTTGCTGACCATCGCTGACCCTACCATTTTTCTTTAGCAATATCTTCCTCCACTTGCATATATCTCTCTATGTATTCTCCTCCTCTTCAAATACCCCAATTTTGTTATTGTCACACCCCGTCTTTGCAACTAGATTCCGACCAAGAAGAGAGTGGTTCGATCTTTCTCCAGCCGGCACTAGCAAAAAACACATGCTCACTTAGTTTTCCAATGTATAGATTCACTCTAATTGTGCAAAGAAGTTACTGAGCGGCAATTACTTTGTGCATTAACACTTAGTATTTCAATATTAAAAGTCACTTGCGAGATGAGGAGTTTATAATTACTGGGTCGTTAAAAGTTGCTTGATGTCTTGAAACATACTAATAAAATGGAGATGCTACTTATTGTTAATAGAAGCATACATGCTTTTTCAGTACAAGAAGTAACTAATAAGGATAAGAAAAGTTGCTGTAATATCTTTTGGTATTTTGGTACCAACTAAATTAGGTGAAAACTTACTCACCAAGTAGAGAAGTTAGGTAACAATAATAGCAAATAATTATGCACTTCAAACTTTCATGATCACGATTATACAATCTCATATTTATCATTTCATCTAAATCACAATTTAATGTAAACTAATCTATTGCTTAATGTGATTGTGTCATGCATGCCTCTTGAACCGGCCATTGAGTCAATCGAGCCTTGATTTGCTTTGGGTTTCACTCAGATTTGGGCTCTTAAATTCAATTGTTGCCTTGCTTTTTCCACACATCGAACTCAGTTCATGTCAAATTTTGGACAGATTGGGTCAAATGTTCGACAATGTGACTTGTTTTTTTAACGAACTCAATGCCATCAAATCACAGAGATTTGCTTCAAGTTTCAGTCAAATTCGGACTCTAAAATCAGGTGGTTGCTTCACTTCTTCGACAAAAATTGAATTCATTAGCGTCAAGTTATGGACCGACCAGGTTAATTGTCCGACGATGCCGAGCCACTACTCTTAACGACGTCAGTGCTCACACAGCAATCAGCAACGTCAAAACTCTTGCTAGGAAGCAGTGTCAAAACTGCAAAGGCAGTAGTAGCCCGGAAAAGGAGTGCAGTTGCGCTGTTGTCCGCAGACCTTTTTCCTTTCTTTTTAACTCTCTCTTTCTTTAAACAAATGCAGTCGGTTCTTTACACGTACACTGTCTGTATTTCTCGTACGTAACATTTACGGAAAAGTTGAGTATATACACTTATGGAGATACACTTTTCATGTGCGCATGTTCCTCAAGCTCGTAGCAATGGCCACTTGAGCTTCGAGCTCGTAACCATGGTGGCCCGAGCTTTAAATTCCCGTCCATGGCCGCTAGATTAGAGAGAGGAATGGAGGAATTTGTTGCTGAAGCCTTACTGAGGGGGGATGGTGGATCACAAATTCAGGGTGCTATCGAGCTTGGCAAAGTCAACAGTAAACGCACAAGGTGACCAACCACGTCGTGATACCTCATGCAAAATCGCTGCAGATCCCCTGAGATTGCTGTCTCAATGCAAACGAAGCTCGACCAAGTCTCCACGCTCCTAAACCTCGGCACCTCACGCCGAATCGCCACCCCCACACCCCACCACACACCACCCACCCCCAACCCCATTGTCGCGTCCAGCGGCGTGCGTCCCACCTCGACCTGAAGCCTCGACCTGAAGCGGGCATGAGCCTTGCACTCGAGCTCGAGCCATGGTGGACGGAAGAGGAAGGGAAAAAAGAGAAGTATGGAGAGGAAGACATAGAAAGTGTCACGGTCAGTAACGACGACGAAGGGGAGGAGAGAGAGTGAGAGGGAAGGGAGGCATTAGTTGACAACTGGGACCCATCTCGCCACGTGTTGATTAATTAGTTGAATGTTTTGTTGATGACGTGGAATATGACATGCCCCAATATTATGCATTTTTTGTTTCTCTACTGTAAAGAAGGGGAGGGACATTTCTTGTTGACTTCCTGAGAAATGCTGGATATACGGAGTAGATTATCAAATTCAGTCCAGTAATGAGGTGCGCTCACTATTGTTGTCGCCTTCAAAAACTCAAGCTTGAGCTTTGGTTTGGAAAGATCAGCAACTCAACCACGGTCAATAAATGAAAAATATCTTATGAGTTTTCATCCAACAATGTGCAAAATGCAAGAAGGAAAAAAGATTTAAAACACCTAGAAAGGTGATTGAAGGTACCTACATCGAAAAAGAAAAGCACATTCATTTGGAATGTTTTCATAAGCGGTCATATACTTGCTATTGCATGTCTCAGTGCCACAATGATAAGAACAATAATTCGTTAACACCTAAATTTTGATTGTCACATTTAGTAGAAATTAGGGTTTGGTCCGACCTTTAAATAAGAATACCATCAACATAGTTCATATTGCATTTTAATTTATATTTGCATCACATGGAATCGTATAGCTCAAGCACGACGCTACCACGTATCATCGTATGTGCAATCGAAGGAATTTCTCAAAGGTATAATCAGCGTGGCAAGTTTAAAATTTGCACCCAACTCATGATTGATGAAATTCGATTCTGGTGAGTATCGGCAATTATCAGTTCAAGTTTATTATTTTATCTTTAAGAGATAGATTGGGATTAAATAATTTTGAAATCAAATTAAAGGGAGAAAACTCTCGTGTACTAGAAGACAAAATGAGGGGCTTCCATATTTTATTATTATACCTTTATTGTGGGGGCAAAAGGTTCACTGTGAAAGGTTTTGTTTCTTTCCCTCTCTAGCCTACTGTAGCCAGCCGCACGAAGGAGCAACAAAGAGAAGTGTGGGTTTTTCCATCTCAGCTCTCGGGAATGGTCGCCACACAGTAAGGTTCGAATGGTTTTAGCCGCACAGTGATTTCCTCGAGAGCCGCGCCGTGAAGAAAGGAAATCGAGAAGGCGTGCAAAGAGAGCTCCTATTCGTCGGGGGCAGAACTAGAACACCTTACATCCAATTGAGTAGTTCTATTGATAAACACTTTGTATGTAAATACTTAAACGTGTGATCGATTATAAATTTTAATTCTTTCATTATAATGAATTATTTACTATTGACGCTCTCCGTAAATGTAGGTACTAATACTTGGATTAAGCTAGGTAAATTTTTTTATGTCCTTTATTATTCTTTATCTATTTCTTTGATGATTTTGCATTGACTTAAATTACAATATCCTCATCAGCTTCCGCGTCGATATCACAACAACTTTCTTACACAATTGAGACCATAGGTTCCTATTTATAAGAAAAAAAAGGTACAAATTGTTTTTAATAGATTAGCTATGGTGTTTGTTAATGGTTAGACAAATAAGCAACTATACTATCGTTTATTTAGAAAAATCACTGGTAATAATCTTCATAGTACCAATATCACTAATTAATTGTCATAATAAAAGTTTTGTTTTTTGTTATTTTAGCAAACGCAAGAAGAACTTATGTCAACACTAGAAGTGCAGAATAGCGTCACGCTATCTGACGACGAAGAGTGTGAAAGAGAAGCTGCCGTAGATGAGCCGAAAAGAAATCAAATCGATGAAGATATTGTAATAAAACCGAGGCAAGGAATGGTACTCGATTCCGTAGAGGAACTCTTAAAGAGTACTACAAAATATAGGCTAAACAAGTGGGACTTGGTGTCCTAAGGAGGAGCTCGCAAAATTAGGAGATGACGGCAAAGATCTAATACTTGACTTTTGCATGTTCTCGTCGTGGAAAGAGTATGTGTAGATTGGTTAACGTTGTCAAGCCAAGGCCTGTGTCAGGAACAATGTGAAAGCAAAGATTAGTGCTTGTCTTATGTCCAGATGGAAAGTACAGAGTATCATCTTCCCAACTTGACCACAATCGTAACGTGAATCCTGGGAAAGGTCGTGATCAAAGATGCTCCAAGAAGATATATGCTGATGTGAAAAGGCTTGAATTGAAATGATAGAGCTGGTATAAGAATCGACAAGAATTTCTTTTATAGCCTGTTGTTGAGGCAGGAGGTTATGCAAATCTTAAATTTGGTGAGAAAGAACGTCAAAATTTCATTGAAAATGCAAGAAAGTTAAGATTTGGAACTAGAGATGGCGAAGCCATTCATAACTATTTTGGTCGGATGCAAAGTAGAAATGACAGTTTTTCTAGAGATGGGTTTGGATGACAGTTCCAGAACATTCAGCAACAGCGAGTGTCAGCACCAATCCTCCCAAAAATTTATACATGGAATTGTGTAAACATGGAATATCCTTATACATCTACTCGGGCAATATAGAACAAATTGAAGGTCAATCTACTTTTAAATAAACTACTATATATTAGGGGAAAAAATAAACTAGACAAAAAAGAGAGAACTAATTTCAAACTCAAGTATGGACAAGCTCGGAGGGGGGTCATAAAATGGAGGGAGGTTCTCTCTGAATCCGCCAATGTGATGGGAACGCATATGTATAATGGTCAATCCCCAATTTCGTACTCATTTATCTTCTCCTATCAAAAATAATTTTAACTACCTGGGAGAGGAAGTGCCGAGGCTTGACTAGCTTAACACCAACACCAATCTACTGAGTCGACCTAACCTATGACATCGATTTCTGCCTTGCTTTTGTCAGGTATAAGTAAAAGGCAACTATATTGAAGTATGGAAGTTCTATCCTCATTTCTCACATATGCTTCAAGTGGGAAAGAGAACTTGAAATGAGAAAGTTGCGCTCTAAAGTCGAGTCCAACGCAGCCTTTCATAAATTTTTGCATTCTGTCCATAAGATATATTGATCGAATAAAATGATCTGTATTCAACGGTACCAATATGTAAAATTATCCAGCAATATCTAAATATGAATTGAAGAGTATATATCAAAACTTGGCATTCTTCGCCCTACTCAATAAGAGCATATGCTTTGGTAGAGCATATGCTTTGTGTATGTCCACCGTAAATTTCATCGCTACCGAAGCCATTATTGACTAGAAAAGACTGAACTTAATCAGAAATTTTTGGCCCGTTTAAAACTCCTCTTCCTAGATTATGCTGTTCACTTCATGCTAGATAATGGCTATACTTGGTAATTATCCATAACTCTCTCCCTCTTCTGTTTCGACAGGGATGAATATGATTGGATCCATGGCATTGTTGAAGAGAGAGAAAATTATAGGAGAGATCAGATGTAAAGTAGAATGAAGATCCTTGTAGTTACAGTTAAATGAGACGGAATAGCTATTTCACCAGAGAGATTGGTGTGCCATTGTTGCTTCAGCTAAAGGTCAAGAACATAAGTTTTCAATGTGAATATTTTAGTTGCTTAAAACTGTTGTTAGAAACTTGAGAATTAGCACAGACAAGGGAGGACACTTCACAGCGAAAACTATGTAAAGTAAATTGTTGGTTAAAGTAAGTGGCAGTGAATGGAGTTCCTCTTACATAAGTATAGCCATACTCTATCACAGAAACAGACACAAAGGCAAGAAAATGGCACATTGAAGGGTAATTGTTTGGATGCATAGCGAAATACTATGATGAAAAATAGGAAGGAATTTGAATTTATTTCTGAGCATTTTAAGGAATATACACCATGAATTTGCTAAAAACCAGAGAGATTTCGACCAATTGATGCCTATGCCATAAAACATATGGAGCTACTTGCTTGTTCAACCTTGCACAAAGACGGAACATCCAAAAGCTCTGCAGAAGAGTAAAATTAACACCAGCCAGCTTAATTTGGTTAAAGGCAGAAACAGAGCTGCATCTGAGAAACTTGGAAAAGCTAACCTTCACATCAAATTGTACTGCTACTACAATGATAAGCATTCCAACTAGCATAAAAGGGGAAACTTAAAGAGATTAATAGACACATAAACATGAAAGAGGGAGCAAAGAGCCAGAACTTCAGTCTCCTTGTATTGACACTGATACTTCGTATTGTGATACAATAAGCAATATGGAAAAAAAAAAAAATAGGATCCACAAGAGTGAAGCGCAAAAAAGCAAATACAAATCCAGCAAATTTTAGAGCACAAGATCATAGTGACTCAAACAATACTTACATTGAGGCCAAAAACAAGATTTACACAACTTCTTTCAATATCCATTTATATTTCAGCATTTGGATAACTCCCAATTGCCTAAAGCTAAATTTGGCTGCAAAATTTTGAATTCGCAGCTTCAAATAATAGGACTGGCACATGGACATCTGCAAATTAGTCCCTTACAATTCAATTTTCACAATTTAGAATTAGAACTAGCCAAATCAACAAATATCCCATCCATTTATCTTTTGTCACAAACCTAGATGAAGTTTCTTCATGTGACAGCCAATGTAATCGTCTCATATCCATAGAGACACATCAGAAAATAAACAAGAGGGTCATAATGATCTCACCAAGAAACAGCACGACTACTAAAGTTGTTGAAAGTGAAGTACAAAAATCATTTAGCAAATGCGACAGGTTACATTAAGCATTATATCAAATATTCTAAATTAAATGGAACCCATAGATGGACTTTTCTACCATGAATTGGGAATATCTCCGATAACCGAGATTATCTCTAACAACTTGAGGCGCTTCCTAAGGGCAATTCATGTCGGTAGAGAAACCTTATATCATTCTCCGCTTGAAAGCATATAAGGCGAAACCTACACCTCCTTAGCGTTGCTTTTGATACCTCAAAGAGACTCTACTCAATCTGTAGCATCTCATCCCGCTCATCAAATGAACGGCGTGTAATATAGTTAAACCATGAGTGATGAAATTGTAATGAAGAGAATGTTCTTGTATCATAATTACTATGAACATGATTCACCATTACCCGAACCTCACACAAAACGCTAGCCTCACCTTGCTCCAATCCAAAAGCAACACACAAAGCTAATCCAAAGATACTCCCATGCAAATCTCGAGACACCAAGGAAGAGAAAGAACGTTCTTAGACTTTGGATAAACCAACATGCTATCTCTCTTCTAGGAAGTATAGCATCCGTGTAGTGACCCATCTCACAAACATCCTGCTATAGCAAATCTATTAAATCAGAATCCCACCAGCTCATGCATACGTGTAATATTAGCCAGGTTAATACCTTCATGAACCAATCCATGACATGAATCTAAGTGAACGTACACTGACATGGAGTACTGAATGCACATAGGCAACTTTGGAAATCTGGACAATTCATAGCAACCATTTGCTTCTAGGCTGCAAATGTTTGGTGAAAGCTCTAGGATCTCCTGCTTGCAATCATCTAATTTTTTAAGAACCATCAACTCATCAAACTTGCAAATGCATGTAGGAAGCCTAACAAAGTTATTTCGTAAGAGATGCAAAATATTTATGGAAGAAAAGCGGGTACGACTCTAAATTTTGCCTCTGACAGATTGCACCCACAAGGAGACCAGATTTGGAAATCCAAGTCTACCATTAGAGAGATTGGATTTCTCACCACTCTTTGGAAACAAGCCAAATAATGAACAACCATCAAGAGAAAGGTGCTCTAGACTTTGCATCTTGTAAATGCTACTAGGAGGACTGATAAGACTTTTGCACGAATTCAAAAGCAAAAACTTAACAGAGATTAGGCTTTCAATTAATGCAGGAAGTTATTTTATAGAGGTCTAAGATAAATAAATTTTTGTTAAGCTCTCCATATCCTTAATATTAGGAAACTTATTAGCTAAGAGCAGCCAATTACATCGACTGTTTATTCAGCTTCAGTTTGCTTGAAAGCTCCTTGAGTTTCAAGCACCTACTTAAGTTCAGTGTCTCCAAATTTGGCACCTCTGAGAATTTTGGAACACTAATCAACGACTTACAGCAGCTGAAATTTTGGAACTTCAAATTTCTATAAAGCATCAGCAAATTAAGAATAACATGCTTTTATCAAATTAAACGAAGAGAATGCTCGTGTCATAATTACTATGAGCATGTAAGACATACCTTTAAGTTGTCTCCCAATTATTTAATCCAGTTGTTATGCACATCAAACCAAACAAGTTTCTTTAGACCAGCACTAAACTTCAGAGTTGATAAAGGATATTCCATTCAAGCCACCTTAAGTCGTTAGGAAGACATATGGGACCACCGCTGACCTGTGCATTCAGAACTAGGAGCAATATGAGTCTCCTCATATGTGTGAAAGCACTAGATTGATGTCTAGCTCTTCCTGTGTTGGCAAGTCCAGCACTATGCCTTTAACAACATTGGTTATCTATCAAGGAAAAAAAAATAATCATTATTACCCAACCCGAATTAGGTAATAGTGTCTAAATTAAAGAAGATAAGATTATCAATGGTTTCATGAGAAACACTCTCTGTATCCTCTGACAACACTTCAGAAACATCATCATAGCACCATAATCTACTCTATTTGCCAGGGTCATCTGGACACCATTGTTTCACAATATCCTACATCAACCGAATCAAGTCATGCTTTTGCATTGTTCTTTGATTCTCAACGGTTGGTAAAGATCTATCTATTAAACTGTGAATCCAAATTAATGTCTTTAAACCACAATTATCAAGAACTCTGGTTACATAATCACTATTCCTCCCCTTAAAGAAGCAAGCAATCTCAAGAAAAATGTCCTTGTTATTGTCCTCCAATGCATCAAAACTTATCTTCAGAACACTGTCTGTATCTTTATTAGGAATTTCAGCAAGTTAACCCAACACAGTGTCCCATTCCCTTTTGCTCCTATGACATAAAAATGGACCCGACACCACAATTGCTAAAGGAAGTCCATTAGCATAGCCCAAAATACTATCTATGATATCTCCTTGCTTATTCTTTTTCTTTTATCTTGGAAGAGCATATGAACCAAAACTTTCAAAAACATGTTTATCTCTTGTCATAATAATGATCGTGCTCTCTTTTCCAAACCATTCACATTCTCTAGCTAACACATTCAACTAGTCCCCATGATCCACATCATCAAGCACAAGTAGGATTCTTCCTATAGCAAAGTCTATCTCGTATTAGGTTAAAGCCTCCATCCGCACTGAAGACCACTAAATTTTTTTTCCACAGTATCTCAGATAAGAGTGCTTTCTGCAAATGACCAAGTCGTCAGGTTTACTGGAAGTTTTTCTAACATTTGCAAGAAGGCCACACCCACCAAATTGACTAGTAATACTGTTATAGACAACTTTAGTATTCCTATCATCCGAACCTCATCCAAGCCTGTACTTAACAACGATCTTATATTCTCTACCCACCAACCTACACCAAACCAAAGTAGCAAAGGGAGTGGGAATAAATGGCAATATACGATCTATTGAACTAAATAAAAACCGACACGAAGAAAACAATCAATCTGTAACAGTCCGAAACATGACTCTTAACGCACTAATCGATCCCATCAAGTATCAACAGATTAGTGAATTCAATATTCTTTTATAGGGTCGAACAGGAATACCGTGATCACCCATGGTCATAATAATGCCAATCGGACAAATCGATGACTGGCCAATGCCTTGCCATGACCCCCCTCTCTCTCTCTCTACCATCGAATCTCCCCCGGCTCTACTCCATAGGACAGGGGCAACACCAGTTGTCCCCTTGAGCCTCTTCCACTCCATCACCTTCCTTCACCGAGCTCATCCAATCACCACCGAGACGAAGCGTGGTCGTCAGACAAGATGAGCACGGCGATCCGCGACTCCTTGACAGCCTTCGTGACCGCCCGGCGGGACCTCGCGCCTCGAGCCCTCGCCGTCGCTGCAGGCGTCGATGCCGCCGTTAAGGAGAAAGCCCGTACGGACATCCTCACCTCTGAAGCGGAGGAAGTCGTCGAACCGCCATCTTGCTTTGGAAGAGGAAGGAGACGACGACGACGACGTTGGAAGATAGAATATGATGCTTTTTCCTCTTCAATTTTTTTTTCCAGAAACGATGACGAGTTAAACTTTGAGTTGAATGGTTCGTTTTATGATTTACGAAAGACGGAAAACTGACTTCGTTTTTTATATTTGCCCAAAATTATAAATTATTCAAATCGCATAGCAAAATCGATCATGGGTCTTCACTAGAATTTCACAAACACGTATCTCTCATAAGCCTATCTCGTCAGCATTGTTTCTTATATGTAAATGCTAGTTTGAAAATGAATTTAGTTACGGTTGCATTATGTGGAAGGTTATGGCAATTGTGACAAAAGCTATAGTTGATAATACAGAGCCTTCAAACTTCTCATCTCTTTGACATATCTGCAATTGACTTAGAATCTTGGAGATTTCATATAATCTTTTAGAACGGATACATTCAATTAATATCTAGTGATATTATCTTTTGAATTTTATTTCTTTTTTTTTTTTTTTAATATTTCAGAGTGGAACACAATCCATCATATATATATATATTGGCTAAGAGCAAATTATTTATTCGAAAGATGACCTAGTGCTGCAGTCAATTGAGTTCAAACCTGATCATTATCAAGTAAGTAGTTTTACAATTCTTTAGTGTGATCCTTTCATCTATTGCCTGAGAGTTTAGTGAGGTCGCTTACCACTGATGACTCGAGCTATTGCATAGAGGTCTCGGTGTTGATTTAGATGGCGAGTGATAAGGCCTTCCATCGGTTTCTATGTTTGAGCAGCCACTCATGCACTCATTTTCATTGCTTAAACATACGTGTATACATATGTTTGGCCGCATCTATAGGATGGTGTGGCAACAGTAAAGGAAAGCAGGAAACATTCGTTTCTTGTACCCTTGCTCCATAGCTAGGGAGACAGAACTTAGGGACGTGACTGAGCTCCCTATAAGGCAAGAAAGCCCTCACAGACTGGTATAGACTCCGCTGTGATTGATCCGTTCCTGTGTCTCTCATGCATTAATAAAGTTAATTAGTTCTCTAGTAACTTGCTATGCAGAAAAGGGACCGCCTCTTTTAGTTGCAGTCCAATTTCTTGAGTTTAGATGCCGATGTTTGAGGAGGGACCCGCCAGAACAACAAAAGTCTTGGCTTTGACGAATATTTGGAATCTTGTCGTCACTTTCCTTTCAAATTTTTTTCGATTGAATTGTTTACATCAGCGTATAACTTTTTGTTTCGTTAATTTTTCCAAGCTATTAGCTGATCGTTTTCAAGCATAATAAAGGAAGTTATAAGTCCATCGTGAAGAAAGGGATATGGGAAAATTCATCACCCCATCATCTTTGATTGTTTGTCTACTCCTCTCTTACTCTGGTCATCGCACCAAAATTTAAGAGACCTGTGAATGATAGTGGTTCGATCTTACTGCCCTCAAGAAGTGCTTCGTGGTCAAAATTTTCACCCGGGATAGCCCTAAAGTGGCATAAAATGAGAAATCGGCCTATTATTATTATTTTTTTCCAAATAATCTTTCACTGGAAGGAGCATCGGTACCATCTACGAGGGTCATAAAAGGTGAACTTGGCCTACTCTACAAGTCGCCAAAGATGGGAAATTCAGAGAGGGGTTTTGTCCAAAAAAGAGTAAACGGTGTAATGATTTAAAAACCTCGAGGAAGGTTTATGGAATTTTATTGGTTTGCAGCTGGAAATCTGTAATGGAGATGTTGAAAGGGAGAACAATCAAAGTCACTTTTTGCGATTCTTTACATGGTAGAGAACTGAGAGTTGTTATTTGAAAGATAGTTTTATAGTTGACTGTCTGGAAATATGTTATCCTGCATTTAGTGATCGTGCTCTATTAATATTCCGTACGGATTTCTAGCAAGACGACATGATACCCGAGGACCCTTTCTTAAATCAATGTTTGATGGTTGCATGATTTTCCCCTCGGCTAAACCAAAATTATCCAGTAATATCTAGACTCATCGATACACGCACTTAATAGTCAGATCTCGCTTTGTTCCCTAGCGAAGGTCGCTGGATGCGCCGCCCCACAGCCCAACTCAAACCTTCTCTCTCTAGGGTCACGAGCCCTCATTTTCCATCAATGGGGTCTTTTTCTTCTTTCTTTTTTGTTTGGCTTGTTTCTTTTCTTTTATATTAATATTTATTTATTTTGAATTAATGATGACTTTGGAAAGGTGCATTAATGTTGTGCTGATGTGGCTTTCCGTATATCAATATTTCCGTCCATATACACAACATGGACTACATTGGAAAGAAAAAATGGGTAATATTAGAGTTATTGGTATGTGGATACACAAATTTTTAAAGCCCAGGAATTTTATACGAATAGCCCTATTTTTTGTTTTCTTTTCTCTTTATGTTTCATTTTGTTATTGAATTGTGATATTTGGCATTTAAGATTCCAGGGTGTGATTTTGATTATCAACGTGTTAGGTTTGTCATCTTTTGTTGTTTCTTATGATTTCTATTCGGTCTATGTATCCGATTTGTGCTGCCTGAGATGGGTTGTACCTATTTTGTCTCCATCCACCCACCAATCAATAACAGTTTGATTATCTAGAAGACATGGTTGAAGGACTTTGATTTGCAGATAGCACAAGCTGTTATTAATAGATTGCTACCGCGTTGGTTTACGATTATACCAAAAAACTACTATAGCATCATATTCTTATTTAGAAAAATCACCTGTTATAATCTTCAACATATCGACATTTCTAATTAATTGTCGTACAAACATTTTTGTTTTCCATAATTTTAATAAACGATGGCACACTATCTAATGACGAAGAACGTGAAACAGAGGCTACTAGTGATGAGCCAAAAGGAAATCAAATCGACGAAGCAAATGTGATAGAACTAGAGAAGAATTGGTATTTTAACTCGTATGTTGTTGAGGCAGGAGGGTCTGAAAATCTTTGGTGAGAAAGATTGGAAAGGAAAGAAGTCGAGGCCTGGCTTTCTTTGATGGGAGGAACTATCATCACCAACCAGGACAAGGCAATTCAAAATGCAGTTGAGCGTGTGTCCCGCAATTCTAAGCATCGATGGTGGTTATGGCACATCATGGAAAGAGATCGTAGAAAATTAGGTTGATATACTGACTTTTCAACTTGTCGAGATGACTTTACATACTATTGCCTATGATCCCAACCGTTGAAGAATCCAAAATAGCTTGGGGATGTATGTTTGAGCAATTGATCTTCGTGAAAATGAATGGTGTGGCTACTTATATAATGAGCGACATTGTTGGGTTCCTATTTATATGAAAGACGGTTTTTGGACGCGAATGTCTACCATGCAAATAAGTGAAAGTATGAACTCTTTCTTTGATGGGTACGTGACCGCCAATTGGGATAAGGTGGAAATGTAAAACTTAGAGGAATATAACTCTTTTAACCCTAGAACCCTCCTCTGAACACAACATGGCATTAATAAGCAATTTCAATATGTTTGCACGAACAACAAGTTCAGATAATTTGTTGAAAAGGAATACATGTTAGTTATTCAACTCTGACAAAAAAATTGAGGGTTCCATTTCCATTGATAACGTTCCTGATGAAATTGAACTTGGTGATGGAAAAAGGTGATGTTGATTACGAAGTTTACTTTAATGACGAGGAATAAGAAATGGACCGCAAGTGCTACTTTTTTGAATCCTGAATTCAACAATGGGCTTGCTTCTTTTTGGGGAGGAGGGGATGGTTTAAAGCTGGATTCAGTTAGGCAGAATCATGGAAACATGCTCGACGTAACATGGGCTTTTTACAGACGAAAGAGAGATGGGACAAGCGCCGGCTGCGGGATATAATCTCGTTCACTCAGATGTCAATGGCTTTGGAAGCTCTAAACTCTCATTCTATGACTAAGCCATCATTCAAATTTATGCATGATCTTGTTCATTGTTACCTCAGTGGAATTTTGGACCGAACAAAGCAGTCCAAGGGACTCTTTATCACCCTCGCTCTCTGCCTATCAATCATCAATGACTACATTGACTAGATAGATCGGTGCACGACATCGCTGTTTCAGCTGTAGGAAGTTGTCTTTCCATGTACAAGATTTTAGTTGCTTAAAACTGTTTCTTGTAAATTGAGACACTTCGCAGCGAAAACCATGTAAAGTACTGTGTCTAAATAATGTTAAAGAAAGCGGGAGGCTATAGAGCTTTAAGATAACGTGGTACAAAAACAGGCGAGCAACCTGCTATAAGCTCAAAACCTTTCGTCACAAAGAAGCCTCCCATTACGACACAAGACTACTGCACCTATCCCATGCAATCTCTTTAGTAACAACAGAGGAATCGACTAGATCACAATATAAAAACTAACAACTTTATTGGTTCGAGAACAAAAACGAACAGATGCTAATGAATACCTACCAATAGGGTGAGATTATAAATAAACTTGCCTCCCAAACAAAATATGAACGGTTCTCATCCATAACAATCAACAAGACCCAACGACAGCACGTCGGTTTTGTTGCCGCATTACACTGATGGACAGCAGCGATCCTCTCAGAAAATTTTACACGAAATGGTGTCACAATGGAATAAAATTATCCATCTAAATTGACCAGGACATCTCATATAATAGAAAAACACTAAAACTAATTTCAGAAAACTAGAAGTCAAACAATTAAGTCTGCGAATTATACAATGGATTCAGTTAACAAAATCAGAAACACCCAATCGACGTTACAGAGGGGTTTTTCTTCAGACGAAAGAGAGAAGGGACAAGCATTGGCGGCAGGAATCTTGTTCCCGCAGTTGAACTGGCTTTGGAAGCTCTAAACTCTCGCTCTACGGCTAAGCCATCAGTCGAAGTCATGGATGAATTTGCTCATTCTTAACTAGTGGAATTTTGGACTGAAAAAGTAGTCCAAGGGACTCTGTCACCCCTGCCCTCTGCCTCGTGAATCATCAATCACTAGAGAGATTCATGTATAATATCCCCGATTCAGCTAAAGTTTATGGATCTGTGGGAAGTTGTCTTTCTGCTTCAAACTGTTGTTGAAACTTGAGAATTAACATGGACATGATAAGACACTCGAGAATTAAAATGGGATAGCAACCAGACTAGTCCAAAAATGAAAGCTTGCTGTGAAATCAACAAATGATATGTAAATGACATGTAACTAAGTCTTTTGCACAGAACATGACATTTATCAAGGAGATCATGATCCGCTTGACAAGGAAGCATGAAAAAGAAGAAACACTTGCCATGAAGTCGCACTTGAGTTTAACTCACATGAAGCTGGCATAATAATAAAAAGTTCATACGTCAAACACCCCATAATGATCATAAGAAAGAAGTAGTTCCCTTCTAAAGACATGGCAATAATAATAAAAAGGAAGCAGTTCCCTCAGAAGTCGTGACCAAGCTATCCAAAAAGACTAGCCATCCTATTAAGATTTATCCGCCTAAAGAAGCTGTATTCCCTTGATCTTAATAAATTTGATTTATCAGAATCCTCCCCATAGAGTGAAGCTGGATTCACTGATTTCTTGTCTTCAAGCACAGCCTTCAAATCATCCTCCAGTTGCACACATCTTATCATATATCCCAACTTTTGTAGGGTTCCACCAAATACTCTAACATCAAGGCTAAATCGTAAATATATCTCGTCAAATTGAGCAAAATCAACTTCTCCCTCCAACAATCCCCACAGCACATTTGGGTGGAGATATTGAATCCACGTGTGATTCGAATCAAATGAACCGAGAGTTCCGATAGCACATTCCGCCTTTCGCCGTTAATGTGTGGCACGATGTCAAAAGATATTTCCTTTTTCCATCTTCTACATCGAAAACAACACAAAGAGCCAATCCTATGAACTTGTCATACAAATCTTGTGAAGCCATGAAAGATATGGTACCATCTTCAACAGGCACAAACTCCTTTAGCATCTCTCCTCCAGGGACAACATTTCGGTAAGCATGACCAATTTGGGAATAGCGATAGTTCTGTTAGATGAGTAAATAGTTAGAAGAACCCAACTTTGTAATTAAGTTCAAGTAGAAGAGCTTGATTTGAGCATATTCCTTGTAACTCAACCTAACCTAGTGTTCTATAATAATTAGATGCATTGATCCTTGCTTACGTTATCTTACATATAGGGTGCATAATCACTCTAGATTAATTTGTTTATCTAGCATTTTCAATTTTTGCATTATAAAAACACACAAAGCACTAAACATAGACTCTTTGTATTTATCTCTCACCCACAGACACAACCACGCACAGAGAGACCCCCCTCGGTGTGTTTGGGGGGGGGGGGGAGAGGGGAGAGAAGGACCTGGATTGGGATGTTAGTCACGTTGGATCCTTCGAGCATTAAATCACTTGAACTATTTTCCTCTTTACTAGTTTTATTATCTAGTAAATCTTCTGTTTCACTTGGACTTTCTTCCACCATGCTCGTCTGATTATCTTCATGTCGAACCTCATACAGTAAAGCTAGATCTAGGGACTGATTATGTTGAAGAAAAATCTCCAAATCATTCCCTAATGGCTTGCATATTAGTCGGAATCCACATGTTTTCACAATTGAATTACCCATTGATCTAATGGTTACCATGAAACGATTCCAGCCATTTGGACCAATAGAGAGTTCGCGCCAGAGTACCCTTGGTTCGTCACACTGAAGGAAAACATGATCGAAATCTGGTAGGGAAGTCCAGATCGTAGTAACACCTACACGGCCATTAATGGCTGGGATAACTTCCAAATGGTCCACCATCCCTTTTCCACTTTTTTTTTCGGGCTACAACACAGACAGCTATTCCCAAGAATTTCTCAAACAAGTCCTTTGAAGCCATGAAAGAAATATGACCCTCATTATTAGGAAGCAACCATTCTGGCATTTCTCCTCCACGCATAATAAATTCTTGGCAACCATGCGCATAATGAAAACACTGTCAAAATGCACACTGTCAGATAGTTTTCCAAATTGGCACCTAAAAAGAGGAGTTTGAATGAGTTAAGTGGGCAGTCTTATAGCTTAGCTATGGTTAGAAATAGCATTACAAAGATTTTTTTTATACTTAATTGGTGGAAACTGGATATGTATTGTTGAAGATTTTGTAACTGGATGAACATATATTGTTGAAGTTTTTCATTGGGTGGTCCTTGTAATGACACAAAGAACTAGAGTTCTATAGATAGAGAGAGTATCAATTCCATTGCCTTATAGCCATCTCCACTACGCATACATGCAACATCACTTTCAAAGTGTTTGCTTTTGTTAATTAGCCCACCAATTCAGGATTTTTGGCCTTTTACAGTATACAAACACTCGGTGCAGCCAACGCGTACTCGGTCTCATATCAATCAAAGAGAGAGGGAGAGTCTAACCTTATGCTTCAAAAAAACATCACAGTGGAACACTTCACGGAGCCATTCATGACATGAAGATAAGTCAACATTGTCAAAGTCACATATGTTTGAGGGCCTTTCTCTTAGAGTTTCGGAGCCAATTGCCCATTGACGTTGAAATCGCCCTGGAATATCGAGGATCTCTTGTATTCTTTTACAATATGAAACAGGTAAATGGGGCAACTTATATTGTTGCTCGCATGCACGAAGGTTAGTAAAATTGCTTCCTTCCAAAAACAAATAATTTAAGGAGGGAAAACAGGAAGGATTCTCCAGGAACTCTATTTCCGATAAATTGCATTCCCTAAGGTTTAGAAATGATAAATTAGGAAATCCCATTTTTGTATGGGGATCACTCGAATCCCCCCCATCTTTGGAAACTTGACTAGTTTTGAGCATTTACGAAGTCCTAGCGATTCAAGATTTGGCAACTTGTAAATGCTAGACGGGAGGATTGTCAATTTCTTGCAGTAACTTAAATCCATTTCCCCCAAAGAGACAAGATTTTCTATGGATGCAGGAAGTTCCTCAATTGAAGTACTTTGTAAATAAAGTCCTTGCAAGCCTTTCATTTTATCCGAAAAATCAGGGAGTCTTTGCAACTTTGAGCAACCATTAAGATTGAGAAGTTGAAGATTCTTGAAATGGAGCACATCAGGGAGATGATGGAGTTTTGAGCACCCACCTAAATTCAAAAACTGTAACTTGTTGTGATACGAAACTGATTCGTGGGCACGCTTCAAGTTTTTGCACCTATAAAGATCCAATATCTCAAGATTTGGAGTACAATTAAGGTCCGGCATACAAACCAATGATTGGCATCCACTGAAGCTAATGAACTTTAGTTTTATGAAGTCCTGCAAGAGCAAAGAAACCAACTTGGGTAGACATTCCGGATGAAAAAAAAAAAACTCTGAGATAAGTATTTAATGCAAAATTTGGCTCTACTGAATAAGTAATTATTTCTATCTATCCAAAGGCAAATAAATGGTTCTTATAGTTTTCCTAAACAAATTACATGGAGACGATTCTGTTATCCCATTGTGTAAAATTGGAACACTGTTCCGTGCTAGTAAAAGTTGAAAGACATTGTTAATTGTCAAATTTTGTTGCTAACAAAAATTTGATTGAAAACTTTTTTAACAGTAATGCTTTGGTAAGTAACCCATACTTTTAAGTTACTACATAGTTTTAAATTACAGACCATTTCATTACGTACCTTATTGATAAGATAATGGTACTAACTTATACAGAAAACTAGTAAGATGCATGTGCATCGCATGGATAAGACTATATTTAATATCCTGAATGTTAATATCGACAATACTTTTTGAAAGAGGGATAAAATATGTGTAGAAAATTATAACAAAATAACTATTCACATTAGTGAAATTCTTTGCTAGGGCTTATAAGGAAATAGCAAGTTTATCCTCTGATTAACAGAGAGGATTAATATCATGAAAGATCCTAAACTAGTCCCCTATGATATATTTATGTCAGACTAATTTCTGCCTCACAAAAATCTCAAGTTGATACCTCCAGCCCAAACTGACCCTCCGTAATGCAAATCTGTGGCAGACGACTGCGAGACGGATTTGATTTAGAGAATGATAGATTCGATGCGAAAAATCTACGTGTGATGATATTAAATCCAAACAGAAAATAGTCAACATTATTGGTAAAACTAAGTAAGACTTTCGTTTTTGACACATTATATCAATGAATACTACTCCTAACAACTTCATGCACTGAAGGACTCGTCCATCACTTGGATGCCCTTAGGCGATAACCTTTAACCACTGTACATGGCCAGGAAAAATGAGTAACACGTTGATTTGGGTCTCCCTTAATGGAATCTGACCAAAGCCCAAAAACAAGTATCTTCTTGGATAGATTTTATGTGCAAAAGCCCCCATCAAAATTGAAAAGCACTAACCGAGGAATTACATTGAATAATTTTCACCATTAGTAACTTTAGTATTTGTAAGCATTGTCTTCTTCATGCGTTCTAATCAGACGAACCAGTTGCCCATTTCTTTTGGTTTAGTATGACCCAGCTATGAATAAGTCCGACAAGCCAAGATTCTCGGATGGATTTTCATTTTTAAAGGGCACTTTTCTTTGTTAGGTCCAACAACATGTAAAAGGCCGTGGGCTATCAGTTTTTGCCTAACATGAATCCCACAAGCAATTTGGACGGATGATCCCCTAAACTTCTAGGGCCTTACGATTATTTCTCAAATATGATTTAAATGATTTATTTGTAAAATATGAGCCAAATATGAATTTCATTTTTTTCATTTATTATTGTTTGTTAAATGTAAGTCAAATACGAGATGGGTTAGTTTCTTTTCAGAGCTTATCATGAACAATCATATTTAAGCATATAATATATATATATATATATATATTTCTAAATAGACTCTATATATACATAATATATATATATATATATTTTTCAACATTCATTACCAAATTTTGCATTACTCTATTAGAGAATTATGCAATAGAATATAAATTTATATCAATTATTATCGAAAAAGGGTAACAATTAGACACGTAGGATAAAGATTTGCTAAATTGACCATAAAAACCGAATTATTTAGCAAAGCTCATGCGTAAGCATGCCACGTAGCTCAACCTTGCACAAGCTTCACCTATTTATTTATCTATTATAACTCTTATTTGAGTCCATTTACTAACTTCTATTTGATTGTTTTGAAATTTTTAATTACTCTAACAATTAGCAACATTTATTTTTATGGTTGCCAACTTGTTAAAGTTATTAAATCATATAGGAAACTACCAACTTTGATTTTGGTGGTTTACCAATTTTCACGAGTTAAATTATCATCTACTTTTAGCTTAGGGTGTTTGATAACTATATTAATTGCTGAAAATTAAACCTTTCTTTCGATAGTTGATATCATTAAGTGCATTTGATAAACTCTACCTACACACCACTTTATTAATTGCTTTAAGTTGAAAATCACTTAATGTGATTAGCAAAAAAGGGCTAACTTAATTGGTTAAATGAAACCACTGGGGTTCGCCCCAGTGGCCACCCTTCCATCTTGGAAGGAGGAGGTTGGGGGTTCAAATACCCACCTTCTTAGGGGGGATTGGGGTGGAAACGATTTTATTTCAGGAGTGGGTTTCGACTCCCACGCCCTGCAAGGAGGTAGGGCAAAAGTCTGAGAGTGAGTATTAGAATAAGATTAGTGTAGGACTGACCAAAAAAAAAAAAAAAAAAATTGGTTAATGCAAAAGATATTCAATACAAATTAAAATCTTACTAATTATATTGTCAAGATCTTCCAATAATGTTCACTATTTTATACTTGGTAAGAAATTAGTCTAATATCAGATGGATAAAATCCTTTTTTGTAATTTTCTAACATGAGATGGATAAAAACTTCCTGGGTTTAGCATGAAAAGTAAAAGCCTTCATCAAGCTCCGTCACATTGACCGACCAAAAAAAAAAAAAAAAAAAGCTCTGTCACATTGATAAAATTGTTGATTCTCTATGAATTAGTTAAATTTCATTAAGACATTCTAATATTTTATCAATTGAATCTTAACAAGTACCGTCCAAAAGAGTAATGAGTACCTGGCTTCACAATTCTCTCATGGGAAGGGTCTTTAAAGATATTGGGACTACTGCATTAAAAGTCTACAAATCAAATAAAAAGTCTCATCGTATTGCTTAAGCACATTCTATATTCAAACATTAAATTGCATACCGAGAAGTTTTTGTTTGATTTTCAGCTCGAAGTCATGATGGTCTAAGCTCTCTTGTTGTTGTTGTCTTTTTTTCTTATTTTCTTTTTTTGTAAATGTACGGAAAACTTCTACTTTTCGTCCCTATACTTTCATTACCCTTTTAATCCAGTCCTTCTACTTAAATAAATTGTCCAATCAAATCTCTCCCATACCAAATCTAGCCAATTCTAGCAGATGTGGCCGTTAGACTGACCCCGCAATATAATGTGGATTAAATATCACACATACGTCAACAATTATAGAATTAGCTTAAAATAGAAGCTAGTTAAACAGGTCATGGCATCTACCACCAATCACTATTTATGAGAGCAACCGCGTAGGCAATATTTAATCCGCATCATACTCCAACACCCTTTGATGATCATGTAGGCTGAATTTGATCAGATTTGATGCTGGTGAAACTTGATTAAACAATTTGCGTAAATAGAATGACTCGGTTAGAAAAATTAAAGACACATGGACGTGGTTAGGAAAGCAGTTAAAGTACACTAATAAGAAATGAAGACTTTGTTACATGCATTTCAACTATAATCAACAAGTTGTCAGTTACAAGAAAGACTATTTACAAACGGAAGATTTTAACTGCATTGGATCTATGTACTAGATTGACAGCCTACATTTGATGCTTTTATATGTATAAAGAATATAGTAATTGTAGATGTTTTCCTCAGGATAATAAATATCATTTGATTTAATTCATACTGGAATAAGTAATGAAAAAGGACCAAGTAAACGCGCACCTCAAAATGTTTCGGCAATTCCTTGATCTTGCTATCCCGCATATCAAGTCCAACTAACTTCTTTGGACCATGGCCAAATTCTGGAATACAGGCACAATTAGGCCATTCAAACCACCTTAACTGATTAGGGAGATGGATGGGACCTTGAAAAGGAATATCTACATTGTGCAGGATGAGCAACCTCAACTTTTTTATGTTCGTGAATGCATTAGGACCAATATACATCTCTTTTGGCTCTGGTAACTTCAAAACTATGGCTTTTATCGCATCTGTTCCCTGTATATTATTCCAATATGTTTAGGTTACTTTGTAACTATAGTAAACAAAGTCAAGGATAAGAATAGAATATGAATTCTTATGCACTAATAAATCTTACCGCATCTCCTAATAGAACATCAAGAACATCATCATAAAGCCATAATCTACTGCGTTTGCCAGGATCATCACGACATTCTTCTTTAACAATATCCATACCCATCAATTGTATCAAGTCATGCATTTGTAAGGCTTCCCTCTCTTCACTAATCAATGAGCACTCAATGAGAATTTGTAGCCCAATAGTGGTGTCAAAATCACAACTATCAAGAACACTCTTAATGTATTCTATATTTAGCCCCTTAAAGAAACAGGCAATGTCAAGAAAAATCTCCTTTACATAGTCCTCCAATCCTTCATAACTTACCTTTAACACGTCATTGATTTTTTTTGTGAGGACTTTTGGCCAGTTTTCCTAGGGAACTTTCCCATTGACGTTCTCCTCTACCGCACAAGAAAGAACCCAACACCTCAAGTGCCAAAGGAAGGCCTTTGGCATAATGTAAAACACTATCAACAAGATTGCTCCTTATTTTTATTTTTTGACTTCTTAGAAAAGCATGCTTTCTAAAAAGTTCAAGAGCTTCACCATCCTCGAGAGCTTTAACTTTATACAAATTATCCGAATCTACTCCATGAGAAGTTAGCAGATGCTTGTTTCTTGTCGTGATGATTATTCTACTTCCATTACCGAACCATTCACAATCTCCGGCTAAAGCATTTAACTGGCATTTATCATCCACATCATCAAGAATAATGAGAACTTTCTTGTTGCAAAGTCTATCTTGAATCAATTGACTTCCTTCATCGACACTGAAGATTGTTAATTCTTTCTGTAGTACCTGGGATAGCAATTTTTTCTGCAAATGAACCAAATCAATGGAACTTTTGGAATTCTCACTAACTCGATCCAAGAAACTAGAACCTTGAAACTCTCTTGAAATAGTGTTAAAAATGGCTTTAGCAATGGTTGTCTTCCCTACACCACCTTGCCCCCATAATCCTACCATAAGAATATCATCCCTCAACTGTAGATTTAGGATTGTTTGAAGCTCTTGTACTCGGGAATCTATCCCAACTGGATATTTGGCCACATATAATGGCGTTCGATCTAGTTGGAATGAGATCTCCTGTATAATATGTCGTATAAGCTCCGCTTCATATCTGAGAAGGGAAAATTAGTTGAAAGTGCTTTTAGAGCAAACCAAAAAAATGAATAAGTAGTCAATGAGAATTGCTGAGTAAGAAGCTAGTCCGCAATATATTTGGAAATGAATGTCCAAATATGTTTAACTAGCAAGATGCCTAAGTCTTAACGGATTTAAAACTATATTCTTTATGTTATTCTAAATGTTGTATGTTAATCTATTTCTCATATTAATAATTCAAGTTAATTGCTGGATATACTAAATTATTGATAGGCCTTGTTTTGATCTCTTTACAAAGTTCGTTGAAACTGACTTGTCTTTCCTTTAATTGTCCAAATGCCTACCCATTTATCTGGTATATCCCTTTTTTTTTTTTTTTTTGGCCATATCTGGTAATTCTTTGCGAAGCAAATATCTGTGATAAAAATACCAACGTGAAAGTCCAAATTAGCATTGCCAATGGGGTAAATCAAGCATTATACACCCTTTGGAACGGTTTTAGGTGCACTTCTGAAAGTGGACAAATAAAGGCAGGCTCTTCGGCCGTTTGGACAAACACGGCCTATTGGTTCCTGTAGAAACCTATCTTATTATTACCTTTTTGCTCTTTACAGCTTCAAGTATTTACAAAAATGCCATTAGGCCTTTTTATTATCTTTAAAAGGTAAAAAAAAAAACCAGCTTCTCGTTCTTTCTTCTTTTAAAAAAAATAATTATACATTTCTAATTAATAAAGTAGGCTGATAGAATAACTGATATCTTCTCCTATGCGTAATGGCTTATATTATGAAGTAAATATTCTCTTGACAAAATTTCTCTTTCAAGAAAATGACTATGTAGAAAGGGAGGTGTCTTTAATGAAAAGGCTTGATGTAATTGAATAAGGGACTAATATAAAGAATCCTGAGGGACAAGCTTCAGATCTACTCTATTCATTTTAGGTCCTGCAAAAAGAGCAGCCAAGTCGGCAGTCTTTAGAGGCTGAAGAATCTCAAATGATGTTAGAATATCTGATTAGCTCTTAACAGGAAAAAGGACTTTATGTAAGCCCGATTATCCTCATAAAACAAAATTGTAATTTGTTCAGAGGATATTCATTATAGTTAGGCCTTGGTGCTTTTCTTTATCTTGATACTGAAAAACATGTGCACGAAAGGAAAGATGAATGGGTCACAATCGTTTGTATGATAACAAATGTAGGAGAATATAGGCCAAGTAACATGTGAAGTATGTGGAGCCATTCTTGTAAGTAAGTTCTTATGATCTCAAACAAATTTTAGATATAAAATAGCTAAGAGCTTAGCCATAGCTTCTCTGTCACTACGAATCTATTTATTGAAGATGATAGTGTTCAATAAAAATACCTAAGATGAAAGTCCATAAGGCTCATGCTTGTCCATAAACATATCCACAAAAAGAGAATCTTTGCAGAGTACTTGATGAAGAAGACAGTTTTCATTACCAAACTGTTTATAAACCAATGGATGGGCAGGAACTCACAAATTAAGACTCCGAGTTTGAATCTTGATATTGTTGCCAGTTTTGAATACACAAATTTTCAATGCACGAGAAAAGAGATGCAAACCTTAAGGTAGTGAACGATCCTTATGCTTTATTAGTATCAAATTTTATTAAGGAGTTTCTTTTCATCTTATGAATCTCTTTTGATCATTTTTTTTTTATGGTGTCGCATATTGTTACTTGGGATAACTCAAATGTTTCAATAGTGAATATGATCTATATCGGTTGCGTTGCTTTTCCACTTCCATTAGCTCACGAAATTAAAATTTTCCTTCTTCCCTCAATTTAGATTGGCATGCTTCATTTAATAAAATTAATTAACAGAAGACTGGCTTCTTAAGAATATTCTGTTTCATTTAGAGAACTAAAACAAAAAAAGAAAAAGAGCCCCATGGATACGCATCACGAGGAAGGGCAAAACTGAACAAATATGGGGGTATCTAATTGGAAGATTCTCCACTTTTAACGGTGTTAGTGAAGGACGATGGCTAGGTTTGTGCCTCCGCTCCCCTCCGCCTTCGCCACTGCCCCACGGCCGTCGTCATTGCGTTCCCCCCGCCGTCGTACCGTACTGGTCACCTTCGCGTGTGGTCGCAACTCTCTCTCTCTCTCTCTTTTTGTTCCGTCTCAGCCATCGCCGCCAGCCTCAGGCGACCATGGCCAACGGCTAGCGACCGTCGATCCGGGCTTGACACCTAGATCTGAGGTCGCGAGCTTAGAGTCGTCGAGGCCGCTTGACGCAGAGAGACGTAGAGGGGCTGAGGTGACGCGGCTGGGGTGGCGTGGGGATGTGCGCACTCGGGCGGCAGCGTGTCGAGAATCAGCGGAGGGTCGGAGAAGACGAACGGCTTGCATATGGTGCTCTGGTCGTGTGCTCCGAACGTGTGCTCTGTGCTGTGTGTGTCTGACGAGAGTGTGTTCTTGAGAGAGAAAATAGTATCGAAAGAATTAGACCAACTGAAGTAGAAGAAGTGATGTACGTACCCATCGGTATGATGCCAGCCAGACAAGCTACCAGCATCAAGAAGAGCTTTTTGCCATCTCTTTACTTTTTCTGAATCCTTCCCGAACTTGACCTTATGCTCAGCAATAGCTTCTCCATAACTCTGTCTCTCCCCTTTACCTTTTCCTGGCGTTCGCACTTCTCTGGGTTCCACTCTGTAAAACACCGGAAAAACCACAAGGCCTCTTTGCTCCTTGCACTCCATGATTTTCACGGCCTCTTCCAAACACCATGGTGAAGAGGCATAGTTCTCCGAGAAAACGATGATCGCGATTTTAGATTCCTCGATTGCCTCCATAAGCGCGGTTGATATCTGCTCTCCCTTACTAAGTTCTTCACTGTCAATATAAGTGTTTATTCCCGAATGGTCTAGAGCTGTGAAGAGATGATCGACAAAGTTGTTGCGGACATCGGTGCCTCTGAAACTGAGAAAGACATCATAACTCCTCCTACGCTTGGAAGAAGAAGAAGACTCCATTAGAATTAGGAGGATGTAAACAAAAAGCAATGAGCTGCCAAGTTCTGGTACTTTCTTTGAGGTAGTTTGTTCACCACTTGATTGTCTCGATATGCTCTTTATAGGCAGATGTTTAACTTTATTTTTCGTGGGTCAACAAGGACATAGGTTGGTCTTTTAATATTATTATTGTGCACCTTAGCCGCCTGAAAGTGTTGAAAATTTGCGCGTGCGACTTTTCTTCATCGAAGATAACATTTGCTGCGTCAGTAATTGTTGAGTTTGTTATTAATTGATTTGATAATTAATTTGCCCGGTCAACATAACATTATTTTTTGTGACAATAAGTTCATCCCGTCCTGGTTGGAGGCCCGTTTGATTGGTTGCTTTCTGGAAAGAAAGCACTTGAATAGTGTTCAAAGGCGTATTAGGTAAATCCAATGGAAATTTCACTCATGACCTCCACAAAGCTATAAGCCACACGACGCAATCAGACATATAGGGTCGACATAAGTTGTTTTGATTTCACATCTCATCCAATGTGCATTGCCAAAGGAAAACGACATGAAGCCTCCGTGTCATTACCATTCAATGCATGTGAAGATGACGAGGCCAAATAAACAAAAAAAGTTAGAAGCATGGCAACAAGATTAGGGAGACGGCAAGTAGATAGGCCTTGGCAAATAATAGGTTAACACGTAGTAAAACCCAAATATGGGCATAGACTCAAGTGTAGAAAGAGCCAATGAATTTGGAGGGCATGTTAATGATAAGGGAAAAAATTACAAAAAACACTAAACTATGCCCAATGTGGTATATTTATCCTAAACTTTCTCTTGTGACCAAAAAAATCCAAATTTGTACATATATGACATATTTACTGACCTGTGAAGGTTCCATTATATGAATTTTCAGCCAAAATAACATCAACTTTATTTCACTTAACTCACATAGGTGTCATGTCAATGTGTTTTGCTTTTTAATGTTCATGTAGGCAGATTTTTAATGGTTCCCATTAATAGAATTTTGACAGAAGATTAATGAGTCACATCAATAGAAGTTTGGAATTTTTAGTATCATACACAAAAAGTTTAGATTAGTTTAGATTAGTTTAGATTAGACGTGTCATAATGAGAATAGTTTCCCTGTGACTTTTGCCTAACAATAATAGAGACTAGAGAGGGATGCAATGGGATGGAAAAAGGGGAGGGGTCCATCAAATGGCACAAACGGACACTGCCAAAAAGATTAGCCTAACCCGCTCTGCCGTCTCAGCCTTTTTTTTCCTTAACTTCTTTCCAATAGCCCCAACCGTCAAGTTTTTAGCTCTACGCTTCGGCATCAACATACATTGATTTATAATAAATTGAAAAGAACTTTAGCCCTTTGCTTTTCTTTTTATTATATGGAAAATAGAATATCTCATCTCATCAAAAAGGGTCGGCGACTCCATTGGCTCCTGAACAAGATACACCGCTGTGGCCACGGAAGATGGCATTAGCACCCATTGGGATTTTGTCTTTCTTTTCTTCTCTTTTTCTTTTTTGCATATTATAAATAGTAAGTCATTGTCTACTACAAAGATACGCCATGTTTTACTTTGTTTTTTTTCCCCTTAGATGCATATTAGAATATACGAGCCCTCACGCATGCGCTTTTGCTTCAATTGTTGGTCACTCAAAATTTTCTTCTTCTTTTTTTTTTTTTTAAGTGATCAAAACGTGAAATCGTTTGACGCATATTGAACAATTGAATTCTTATCTCATACAAAATAAAAAGAAAAACTAATCAATTAAAAACGAAATAATCTTGAAATTACGAAAAATACATCAGTGTAAAATCAGAATAAAATGTATAAGGCTCCATGAAAGAATCCAATTAGAATGTAAGAAGACAATCGCTAAAGACCAAAGTTCAAACAAACGAAACGCAATCCAAATTCTAGCAGTGGAATCTTTCATCGATTCATCCCTAGAAACGCTTATCCAAGACGAATGACTTTCTTACGACCAAAAAAAAAATGATGAATGACTTTCTTCATAGTAGGTCAACAAAATATTATTATTGGTCTTTTTCAAATGCCAGACCTGCGTTGCCTCCCAATTGAAAAACTTTGCTGTGGCTTCCAGGAAATGGCGTTTGCAACCGCTTGAGTATGCCTTCCTTTTTTTATTATATTTTATTTTTGTAAATTATAAATAACAGTTTGCGACTACTCGAAAGATATTTCAATTGGAGTTTTTTTTTTTTTTACTTATGTGTACGTTAAAGTATACTAGCCCTCACGTGCTCTTGCTTCGAAAGTTGGTCAATCATATTTATTAGATTTTTAAAATAATAAAAAATTGGAATCCTCGACACATGTTGAACAATTGAATTCTTACCTACCCAAATCTATCAGTAACTTAGCAAATGAAATTACAATTTGTCGCACCACATTTTAGTTGAAACCGCAGTCACTATGGAAAATGGGATAAAAAGCATCTAAAAAAATAAAATAGGATTAATTAAGGAAATGAGGTTAAACTAATTTTCTGCTTTTCGGGTTAAGCAGAATGGAGAGATTGATGAGGGAATTGGAGAGAAGGAAGCGGTGGGACCCGCAGGGCTCGATAAGCTCGCTTGACCTCCGTCGCCAGGGAGCCGGGGTATTGCAGCGCCGGGAACAACAAGTGGATGCCACCGGCAAGCATCTCGATTGTGATCAAATTTTATTTATATGTTAATTGTGATCAAGTTGAGTTGAATCAAGTTTAAGTATCTCAATTTTCTACTTTAGTCAAGCTAAAGTAAGAAATTTGATACTTGATCAAGCTTGAGTCGAGGTTGGAGTACCAAGTCTATGGGTGAAGTTGAGCTTGAGCTTACCAGTGTATTGACTTGACTCGGCTTAATTACACTTCCGAGTACTCATAAAAAGAAGAAAATTACACAACAATTCACTATTTGAAAATTTACAAGGATTTATTATAACTAAGAACAAAACATCATAAATTTAGATTTTTTTTTAATTGCAACAATTTACAAAGGGTTGGGACACATGTTTGTAGCAAACAACATAAAGTCGTAAATAGGGATGGTAATTATGAGGATTTACAATTCCATCGTAATCAAGAGTAAAGTGTTGTAAATTTGAAATTTTAAAATTTCGAAAGTGTACAAATATTTTATGACATCACGTTGTGACAAAGAATAGATCGATGTGAATTTAGATTTTTTTTTTTTAAATTGCAACGGTTCACAATGAAGATTATCTGTGAAGAATCACGAAAATTATAAGAAAGAAAATACAATCCACAATTATGTCCTGTTTCACAAAAAAAAAAATTCAGAAAAAAATTTCTTCATTTTATAGCGTTTGAATCGGTTAGGAAAATGAGTCAATAGAAAATATTTACTTAAATTCAGAAAAATAATTTCCTCATTGAAAAATAAAAAACCATTTTTCCAAAATATAAATATATATTGGCGTGTGGACCATAAACTCTACGTTTAAGCATGAAACCCCACACTTGTTCTTGGGCCCTTGCCAGCAAACTTGGGTCTAGAGGCTAGGATGGGGTCTGTTGGGATCCATCAAGGCCAAGCTTGGGCATAGGAAGCATCCAAGACCTCAATGCTCGCACTTGGGTGAATCAAGGCCAAAAGCTGGCACCCAGGTCCATCAAGGCTAGGCTTAGGTCCAACGAGGTTGGGATTGGAGCCTTGGTGCTTGAGCTCGTGTCCTTCACATCGGTGCTCAGGCCCATCAAGGTTGAGATTGCGACCCTAGATCCCATGCCTTGTCCTCAGCGTCTAGGTCCATCGAGGTTGGGCTCGAGTCCATGGCACCTGCGCTTGAGTCCATCGGGGCTGGGCTTAGGACCTTGGTGCTTAGGTCCATCAAGGTCGAACCTAGGATCAATGCTCGTGCTCATGCTCGAGTCCTCGGCACCAAAGTCGAGGTCCATTGAGGTTGGACTTGGGACTTTGATGCTCGTACTCAATTCCCTAGCGGCTCATGTGTAAATTGGTAGCACTTGATTTTCCTTACCAAAGGATGAAAAATATTTTTTGGTTCATTTCAAGTTTCGGCCAAACATAGGAAAATCATTTTCCTCAACGAGAAATGTTACGTTATCCGCAAATAAAAAAAAAAACAAAAACAAAACAAAACAAAAACAAAACAAAACAAAACAAAAACAAAAACAAAAACAAAGCTTTGACAATCAAAGAGGCTTACACTCCTTTGTAATTGAAAATATTTGTACATTTTCTGTTTTCCCTTTTGTAATTATTTAACGTTGTAGTATTACAAAAGTAACAAGATCTATTTGTCTCAATATTACTCTCAGAAGTTATTTTCTCCAAAAAAAAAAAAAAAAAAAGAGAGCATTATGTTCATGAAATCATTCCACGACTGATTGATTAACATACACAATCAGCATTTTACGAACCTCAACTGGACAAGACCAATCTCTTTTTTGCTCATTCATCATAACATCCAACCATACGTATATCCACACATGCACAAAATGATAACTGACTTGCGTGGATGCAGAAAATATTCGCCAAAATAATTGAAAGAAAAACTTGGTTGGTCTGTAGAAGGCGAAATTTTGCAAAGTTGGATTTGAATAAGAAGTTAATGTGGAAGATACACAGGGACGTCCCGTTCCAGTGGCCTCACCTGCTCCCCTTTCATCGTCATCACCTCCCACTCTGCACTTTCTTTAATCGCTATCGTTCTTTCAAGTCCTGAGGTCACGGGAGTCTAGAGTGTTGGGCAGGGAAGCCTCTAACTTAGGTACCATTTAACTGCAATTATTTAAGTCAAAATCATATTTTCTTATGGGTAACTATGAATGAATTCCACTGGAAAAAGCAGGCTCAACAATAAATCAAAGAGTGAATTCATACTAACCGTAAGAAGGACAATAACAGCATAAGATAGTCTGTCGTTTGATCTGTTCAACATCAAAAGACGTAGGTTGATGAAGCTTCGTATCGTAGAATGCTTTGCCCTTCAGATGATATGTGGCCTAGGGCCTGTGGAACTCCGAACACCAACTTTGTAATTGCCTGTCGATATGGAAGTCATGGAGAATACCTAGCCAACTTGCAGAAAAAAGCGTGACATCCAAAGAAAAGGTATCAAGCTCTCATCTGTCCCTACTATTAGTTATACTTGTATCCATTTCTATTAGATTTTCTTTAATTTAATTATGAAATGAATTCAAAACGAGCACGGTTCAATGAGCTTACAAGGAAATATTTACTCATGAGCGAGACAAGCTCTTATTCCCGTTCATGGTTTCTCTTGATCTCGATCAATCTATTTGTCTGCTCTTGCCCGAAATCTCAGGTCATCATGCGCATGCAGAGCATCATGTATAGTTCAGTCAATCAAAGAAGCACATCAGTGTCGGGAAACAAAACTTGTAGATCATTTGATCAAAAAAATTCCCAAGAAATTCCGATAGTCAAACTTCTCTCTCTCTCAAACTGTTTGCACTTTGAGTAACAGTATCCCAAATTCCGAAAATGAGCTTTTACAGTTTAATGGGCGTATTCTCACCAAGAGGCATCCTTTAAGATGAGAAAGTAAATAAGTGCAAATCGCGGCAGTCTTTTGTAATTGAGAGTGGACAAGTTCTTCCCACAAATTGGACAGTGTTAATAAGGTCGCAGAGATGGGTGTCTCAATGCGAACTAGCCTCCAATTCATTTCAAAAACAGAAAAGCTGCTTTCCTCAACCAAGGTGATTGTAGAAAAAGGAAAAATTTCCTTGAATACCTTCCCGCGGATGCGCGCTTCATGAGGGAAGCAGGAATCCATAGATGATTTACCGAAAAGCAGAAGGATCGATAAGTTCATGAAGAAGTCCACATGAATTGATTTTTCTTCGGTAAGTTCAAACACTTGGTCAATTTATATTCCATCCGAGTAAGATAGACAGCCTCTAGAGTCTAGACTCTAGCTCTTCATAGAAACAAGTTCGAAGATAATGTGCCCGTTTTTATAGTTTTGGTGGAATTCAAATAATTTCTACAGCTTACAATTGTTATAATGATCGTGCCTCCCTGTGATAGGAAAGCATATATATGTGCCAGATTTTTGGAGGAAAGATGCATTATACTAATCTATTTGAAGACTGTGAAGGCATGGCATATAATTTTCTCGAAACGAATGTGTTTGTAAATATACAAATCTCAAATTGTTTATTTATTTATTTATTTAGCGATTAAGTGGTGTACGGGTCAGTTTTTGCACATCTTAACCAGTCCACCTCCCTCGTGATCTGAGGAGGCTCTCTTCCACATAGAAGCCACGCTTTCCTAAAAACATGTTTATGCAAAATACCATTAAACTATTAGTTTCTTTCAATTATTTTAAGCACGCTTTTGCATGGGAAGATTTTGTTATGCACTTTCTATTATATAAATGGATCTTTGCAACATGAATGGACAAAGGCTACTTGCATTAACAAGCCATTTTCTGTTGATGCTGATTGAATTGATGACAATCTGAACAAGTTTTTACATGGCATTTTTCTAACTTTTAGTTCGAACGTTTTGAAGTTGCCCACTTTCTTTTTGAATTTTCTCATGGTTAATGCATCAAATATACATGAACGAGAGATAATAATATGTCAATGCGATAGTTGGATCTTTAGGAATCGTACAAGGGACATACGTCCGCCATGCATGGGAAAAATTTAATATTAAGGACCCAAATACTTTTGAAGAAGAAAAAAAATTAATATTAAGATGTTTTGGAAAAAATTCATAAACAGCGTGGATTTAAAAATTTATAATCTATGAAGTTCTATAAATTGACCTTTTATCTGAGCATCTATCTATCTATACAATATATGGTGAAAATTAACCAATTATCTGTCACATGTGGATGTGATGGATTGCCTTCATACATAAAGTTTCATAACTCTTTACCTTTTTGCATAGCTTTTAGAAGTCGATACTATCTATGATGAAAATTATATATATATACCTAAAGAGACTTCTCCTTTGAGTATCAACATAACGCCATCCGACATCACGGTAATTACTGCTAGCCAAACAAAAAATAAAAGTTGGTTGATGAAAAGTTACTCCTGTAATATGATAGCATGCATGTTGATCAAAGCCAAATAATTGTCCATTCAAAACTTCGCACGAAAAATAAAATATCGATGCACTTCCAATAAACTTCAATGCGTTGCACGAAAAATAAAATATCAATGCACTTCCAATAAACTTCGATGCGTTGGGGAGTTTCTTCCTTAGATGCCGTCCGTTAGATCGGGTGAATCATAACAGTTGATTATGTGCACCTTAGAGTGTCATACGTGAGTCTCATAAAATAAATGGTCGTTACGCGTTTAATTCACTAAACTCAAATTCACACAAGTATTTTTTCATTGCATTGAGAAGGCTAACAGCGAGCTCAGCGAGATCTCGGTATAAACATTATGTACCATGATGCACAATCTGCTACTAGAAATGTTTGTGTGCACAATCAAAATTAAAAGTTTTATCAAGAAATTCAAACAGCAGAGGTTGAGCAGTAAAAGCAACTCCTAGTCCTAGCAATGTGGGCAAATCTGAGCACCGGAGGACCGACCCTTCCATCGCTATTTTTCCATTAATTTTTATCTTCTTCTATTTTCTAGGCTCCTGCCAACCTGACCCAACCAGGGCTTTCCGGGACTGGTTAATGCGTGCCCAGCTCGAGCTAACTCATTGACGCCCCTTTATGCAATATTGATATCTTGTGTCAATATCCAAAAATAAAAGAAAACGCGCAAGAAATTTCGAACTAAAGAAGAGAAGGCACGAATGGACCTGCGCGCCATTGGACCAGGTGTGTCTCGATCTGTCCATCATTTTTCATAGGTGATTATATATTAGAATTACCTGTTTTCCCGATGCCACCCCGACAAATTAGAAGCTTCAACGAGAGCTTCCTTCCATTTCTTGACTTGACTCCATGCTTTGCTGCCCGTGATTTCCCGTGCCTTCCTCTTACTTTCCTTGATTCCACTTTGTAAAATACAGGCATCGCATCCTGTTCATTCATCTTCTCGCACTCCAATATCTTGACCAGCTCTTCCAAACGCCACGACGACGAAGCGTAGCTCTCCAAGAAGATGATGATTGCGATGAGCAATTCTTTGATCGCCCTCGTGATCGAGGGCAATATTGCCTCTCGCTTCCTTAGTTCCTTGCTATCCCACGAACGTCCTTAAGCCGGCCCAATACAAGGCCTTGCATAGATGACCCACGAAGTTGTTGCCAATGTCTTTGCCTCTGAAATTAAGGAAGACATCGTAATTTCGTCTGGGCTGTGAAGAAGAAGCCATTAGAGTTGAGAGTCTTGAGACCTGATAATTCACTTTGTCTCAGCCATGAAGTCTAAATGCCACAACTAAATGGAAATTCATACCTAGACTATTACAACAGCAACGCCACAGGTTCTGATCATCCGTAGAACTTCAATCGCAGTTGAATCTGTCACAAACAGAAGCTAGGATCTTCGGCCTCTGTTTTTGCTCACAAAAGAACCGAAACAGAGCATGTATTCTTACCTTGGCGAGATCGGAACTCTAGCCTCGGCGAATGGGCAAATCAGAAACTGGACGTCCCACACACGCTGGAGATGAATATCGGCGTTGGAGGAGGATTCTCAAGCAATAACTGAACACTTCGGACTCCTTCGCTGAGAAACAGGGGCAAAGAGAGCTGGTCCGACTTCGGCTAGGCAACGTGGAACGGTGATGGCGATGATTGTTAGTGAACTGAGAACGTCGGAGAAGGTGATTTAGGCTAAGAAAACACTTAGAGAGAGAGAGAGAGAGAGAGAGAGAGAGAGAGAGAGAGAGAGAAATCTCACTGAACTTCGTCTGTCAAAAATCCTGCTCTGTTTCGGTTTTTTTCTGATCAATGGTGGTCAGCACCTGGAAAACATGGAAGTCTGCAGCGATTGGAGGTGGTGAGCGGTGAATGCAAGCGACGATTCGCTGTCCCGAAGCTAAGGAATCCTCTTGATCAGAGATAATGAAATTTTTCGTGTCCTCCTCTTTGCTCCGGTATTCTCGATTCTCCGTCGGCCAGCGACCGGAGGGATCGCGGTGGGAGATGGGGAACGGCGGATGTTGGCGTCGATTCCTGGCCAGCCGGATTGAGGATTCCACCTTTCCAAGTGTCATGGGCATTTTTTATGGCCTCCAGTGGGCTTTTAAATGATCTTGTGGGCTTATGCTGGTGGTGAATTGGATTGAATTTCTGGCCCCGAAAATTGATTGGCCGGGCTTGGATAACTTGGATCAGGGCTTTTCCATTTTTACCAAATTGGAGCCCATTCTTTTTTGTTTTTTTTCTTTCTTCTTTTTATTTGTTATTTTTCTTCTTTACAAAAATTTATGCTTGATGGGTCGACAAACCTTCAGATGTTGACATGCAATAACATAAATACATTATCTCCAAAGAGACCAGATTTTCTATGGATGCAAGAAAAATTCCTCAGTTGAAGTTCCCATTAAATAAAGTCTTTACAAGCCTTTAATTTTATACGGAATATCAAGAATCTTTACAATTTTGAGCCATCACTAAGATAGAGAAGTTGAAGATTCTTGGAATGGAGCACATTGGGGAGGATGGTAAATGGCTACCTTTAAGTTGTTGAATATCCACAAGTAAATCGAGAAGAGAGTGATTTCATGGTGTACCAATAATAATTCTGATATGCCGCGCGGCTTTCTTAAAATAAGAAAACAGAAGTTAAACTCATAGATAGTTAATAATATATATATAGGAATTTGGTGAACAATAAGAAAAACACTTGTAAAGTAAACATAGTAGATAATATAGATAAAGTATAAAATAAAATAAAAAACTTTGGTTAGTACTTGCATGATACAAATGAAAGATCTTACTTCACTGATGAATTTAGAATTTTGCGTTTGTTTTTTGATATTCTGTAATATGAATTGACCAAAAGAAAAAAAACTGATTAGAATCTCCAACCTCTTACACTTCAAATGGTATAGAACCGAGGTTAGAAATTAAGTTTGACAATTAAAAGAGATGCTAATATAAGCATTAGATAGCTATAAAATAAGAAAAAATTGTAATAGCATGATTGGGTTGACAAACCGGGCATTATTATACTCATACATTGATAAACAAATTTCGCACTCTATGCTTATGCCATTGATGTGCCATAAATATATTCATCTACTTAAAACATAAACTATTGAATTGTTTGGGTCAAGCCTCCGTTAACCATCCTTTTGTGGGGGTGTCCAAACCTCTCTACAAGTTGCACACATGAAAAGTGAAAATCTCAAGAGAAAATATTCATCATTAATGAGTCACTTCAGAGACATTAGATGGGGGCTAAAGAAAAGCCTCACCGTCGCTACTTATAAAATGAATAAGCACACTTAATTAGAAAACATAATTGTAAGCTAAAACCCGGCATATATAAATCAGTTTATCATTTGCTGGGGAATAAATCAGATAAGGAGAGAACTTCTCGAATTTGCTTAGAATCGCTTAAAGGAAGCCCATTTCGAACTTGCATTTGCTTACAATTTTGAGCTATCACTAACCATCGCTAGGTTTGTAAAATTGTTCCTCCAAATGCAAAGAAGTTAAGAAGATAAAACAGGCGCCAAGAACTCTACTTCTGACAGATTGCATGCTCTAAGTTCTAAAAACTTTTGCTCTAAGTTCTAAAAACTTTAACTTAGGAAATCTTGTCTTTGTATGGGGATCAATCAAATCATCCTCCTCCTTTGGAAACTTGATTAACTTTGATTGCCTTGAAATGTGAGAGATTGAATATTTTGCAACTTGCATATGGCAGGCGGAAGGGCTACCGGTTTCTTGCAACTAACTAAATTCAAAGTTACCAAAGAGACAAGGTTTTCTATGGATGCAGGAAGTTCCATTACGGATTTGTTCGCATGGAGATAAAATTCCTTGAGATTTGGAGTCCTATCGAGGATTGGCATATAAACCAGTGATGGGCATTCACTGAACTTATTGGACACCAATTTTGGCATATAAACCAGCGATGGGCATTCACTGAACTTATTGGACACTAGTTTTTTAGGGTCATGCAAGAACAATAAAACAATAAGGATAGACATTTTGAACGAAAAGGAAAATTTGAGACAAATTTCCAATTCAAAATTGTCTCTGGTTTTTAGCAAAAAAGATAGGGGAAAATTATCCAAAAAGGTCATAAACCTATTGTAATTGTGTCAATTCAGTCATAAACTCATTTTTTTGACCAATTGAGTCCTAAACCTTTTATAATTATTCCCGATCAGTCCATCTGGCCAAAATTGGCTGAGTGGCGTTGACGTGGCAGTCGGTAGGCGCCGAAGACCTTTTTTCAAAAATATTTTATTTTTTGAATTATTTTATTAATTTTATGCTTTTTTTTCTTTCTCTTTTTTTTCCCCTCTCCCTCCTTCCTCCTCCTCTCTCCTCCTCCCTCCTTCTTCCTTTGGCTCCGACAATTGGCCAGAGGGGAGGGCTAGCCAATTGCTAGACTGAGGCAGCAGAGCGAGGCCTCGTCAAATTTAGCGAGGGGGCCTCGCACTAGGTTTGGCAAGGGCTCGCCTCACTAGTTAGTGAGCTTGTGCCCAAAACCATTTACGTCAAAAGATCTTGATGATCTTTTGACGACTGGCTAGTGCCTAGCAATGGCGGGGCGAGCCTTCGCCGGATCCAACGAGGGGGGCTCACCGTTGTGTTTGGCAACGACCTCCTCACTAGATTCGGCGAGCCCTTTGGTGAGGGCTCGCCCCGCTGTTGCTAGGCACTAGCCGGTCACCAGAATCCAAAGGAAGAATGAGGGAGGAGGGAGGAAGAAGGAAGAGGGAGAAGAATAAAAAAAGAGAAAAAAAGGAAAAAAGTCAAAAAATAAAATATTATTAAAAAAAGTTGCCTCGTTTGTCACGTCGACGACAGCCGGTCACTTTTGACCAGATGGATTGATCAGAATAATTGTAAAAAGTTTAGGATTTTGGTAAAAAATAAATTTATAAATAAATTGGCACAATTACAATAAGTTTAAGATTTTTTTGGTAATTTTCCCAAAAATAGTTGCCTGTCTGATTACTAGGAACCTACATACAAAAATTTTCACGTGTCATAACTCAAAAGCATTTTTGGAAAACTTGATGAACAAGGATCAACTTCTATTTGTCCACAACCAAACAGATTGTCCTTAAAGTTTTTCTAAACAAATTACAGAAGGACGATTCTGCTATTCAGTAGAGTAAAAATTGTATCACTGTTACATGCTGGTAAAAGGTGAAAGACGTTTCTAACTATCAAATTTTGTTGCTAACAAAACTTTGACCGAAGTAATGCATTGGTAAATTAAGTACAACATTTGAGAAAGTATCTACAGTTACTAGATAGTTTTAAATTACCAACTAATTTAATAATTTACCAAAATTTTTAAGTAACTTACCTATAGGTTAAACTTACGAATGTTTTATGGAAAACTAGTAAGATGCCCATGCATTTGTATTGTTTTAAATGTTGATACCAAAGTGAATTTTCGCAAGAGAAATTTGATATATGAAGAAAATAATAACAAAATAAATAGGGTTAATACCCTGAAAAACCCCAAACTGGTACATCTGTGACAAATTTACCCCAAATTATTTTTTTGATCATAAAAAACCCCCCAAACTGGTACACCTGTGACAAATTTACCCCGACTAGCTATAAAAAAAAACCCTAAATTGGTACAGCTTATGACAAATTTACCCAAAACTAATTTATTCAGCCATAAAAACCCAAAACTAGTAAATTTGTGATAAATATACCCCCCGCTAAATTGGATTAATACCACAAAAAAAAATCACAAAAATTGTAAACTGTGATAAACGGAGCATAAAATCTCAAATTTGTATACTAGTCAATTGTCACGTGTCATTTAATTTAATAAATTGACTGTAAAATTTAACAAAATCTAATATAGGGTAAATTTGTCACAAGTGTACCAGTTTGGGGTAAATTTGTTAAAGGTATACCAATTTGGGGTTTTTAATGGTCAAAAAATTAATTTGGGGTAAATTTGTCACAAGTGTACCAGTTTTTGGTTTTTCAGGGTATTAACCCAAATAAATATCCACATAAATCCATTTATGCACTGGAGATTATGTGAAACTTTATGTAGTTAATCCAAACCTCATAATGTAGATTTATCTTCTAATTAAAAGTAATCATAAGACATAATATTGCAATTTTTATTTAATAAAAATATATGTATATGCAATATTTCGAGCATGTGAAACTATACGAATTGAAAAAAAATGAAAGCATCAGGTAATGATGTAAACGCCTCTCTCTTAATAACTTTTCTTGATTTTGTTGAATTCTTCCATCGATTGCTGTGGAAAAGGCGAGCAAGCTTTTGTGTGGAATTTTCATGAGAAGAAGGCTCAAGTGCTAGACCTAGCGGCCCTAGCATATCTATAGAGTAAGGCTCTTCTATGGAATCGCACTCCACAAGCCTTGCTTTTCAAAAGCGAGAGATAGAATTGGATGATCAATCTATTTCCCTAGCTGTTCTATTGCTAGGTGAGAGGACGCCCCAACAAGGGGATGAGGAGAGTCGCTTTCTGTCCCGTGATTTCTTACTTCATGATGAAATAGACTGAAGGCACTGACCAATGTCTCAATTGAAAGGAAATGATGGGAACGAGTTACATATTGGGAACTAAAAGGAGAGATTCCTTGGATGAAAAGTCCCAACTATATTTGAAATTGAACTTGTCATCCATTAAAATTCTCACAGTTTTGCTTCTTTCTTCCCTCTAGATATAAAGAAATACTTGTTGGAAATCGTCGATTAGATTAGCCTGACCGAAAGAGACATGGGACCTTTTTGTCATTGCTTGAGAGTTGTCAAGCCTGGACCAATTTAAGACAGACTCGCTTCCTGTAGCAATTCTTCACTATACACTTTCTACATGTCATTTCATTCTCGGCCACATACTAATGGAGAGAACAATGGGAGGTTCAATCAAAAGCATTTAATGCAAACTCACTTCAATGATTAGGCAAATAAGCAAGGCGAATCTTTTCCTCTTTCCACACACTTTTGAAAAGAATCTAGTCAGCCCGTCTTTACTATACAATATAGAATCTTGAATAACATTTTCAGAGTCTATGATTTCAAAAAATAAAATTAAATTAAATCACCATTTATGTTTATTAAAAATGTAAGCACATTCATCATTCAATAGCCAAATTATATCACCTGCAAATTTTTCTTCCAAATTTCGGTACTCAAGAGTTACCGATGCTTTCAGTTCATTGTTCTTTCAAGTTTCAGAACTTGTAGTATGTTGAAAACGAGATTGGACTTTTTTCTTGAATAAATTTTTTTCGAATCAACATCAAGATTCTCATGGGAAAGTGCTTAATAGTCCCCTAAAATGGGAGGATTTAACTTATGTTGGTTCATGTAGTAGATCGGCATCCTGTAATTACTGCTTTAATCAAATATAAACAATTAAATAGATGCGGATGTTTCTTAAGCACATTAACGAGCATCATCAGAGTTAGTAATTCTTGCATTCAAAGTTCTCAGTAGTACCGACCAAAAAAAAAAAGTTCTCAGTAGTACACATGCATATTCATATTCATATGCAAATAGATATGGATATGTAGAAGATAAGGAAATAAAGAACATTCATTTAAATGCGCACCTCAAATTGCTTACTGAGTGCTTGGATGTTGCTTTCGTGCAAATCAAGTCGAGCCGACGCCGCAGGACTAGAGGAAGATTTTGGGATGCAAGGACGACATTCAGGCCATTCAAACCATTTTAGTTCATTAGGAAGATAGATAGGATATTGGAAAGAGTTAAGCACATTCTTCATGATGAGCTTCTTCAACCGTCTCAAATTTGCAAGAGCATTAGGACCTATGTTTATCTTCTCTGGCTCAGGTAAAATTAAAACTATCGACTGTAATGCATCTGTTACCTGTATTTATAGAATTTGCAGTGCAATTAATATACAAAATTAAATAATGAAAGCAAAATCAATATCAACACTAGCAAATCTTACCAAATGCCTCGACAGAATATTACGGAAATCATCAAAAAGCCATAACCTGCTACGTCTTCCAGGATCATTGAAATATTCTTGTCTAATGATATCCATGGCCATCAATTGAATCATGTTACACATTTGTAGGGTCTCTCTCTTCCGTTACCAAGGACTTCTCAACAAGAACTTTTACTCCAATAGTAGGTTCAAAGTCGCAGGAGTCAAGAACTTTCATAATATACTCTTTCGAGAACCCTGTGAAGAAACACGCAATATCAAGGCAGATTTCCTTTGCATTGTCATCTAGTCCATCGTTGCTGGTTTTTTTAAGAATTTTGGCGAGAATATGCAATGAACTTTCCCACTCACGTTCACTTCTACGATACAAGGAACAACCCAATTCCTTAAGTGTTAAAGGATGTCCATTAGCATAATGCAAAACCTTATCCACAAGATCCCTTCTTACACTGTTGTTACTCGGAAAAGCTTGTCCACCGAGAAGTTCAAAAGCATAGCAATTCTCTAGTTTAACTTCATAGATATAATCTTCATCTATCCTACGAGAAATTAGCAAATGCTTATCTCTCGTTATAAAGATGATTATGCTTCCCGCACCAAACCACTCATTTCCAGCTAAAGCATCTAACGACTTACGCACGGTGACATTATCAAGAACAATGAGAACTTTCTTGTGGTAAAGGTTATTTTGCATTAAACTAATACCTTTATGAACATTAGACACCACTAATCTTCGTCCCGGAAATATGTCAGACAACAATTGCTTTTGCAAAGCAGCTAAATCCTTGGGACCTTCCAAAGAACATCCACCAAGAAACATGAACCCTCAAATTGCCTAGAAATATTATTGTATAGGACTAAACCTAAAGTTGTCTTCCCTATACCTCTTGGTCCCCATAATCCTATCATGCGAACATCCTCATCAGACCCAAGTTTTAACATTGAATTCAGCTCTATCAAACGAGGATGTATCCCAATCAGATGCTCAGCAACATGTACGAGTCTTTGGTCAATCTGCATAGAGATCTTGCTCACAATTTCCTTTATAAGCTCCGCTTCAACTCTGAAAAAAACCGGAATAGTACTTGACATATTGATTCAGCAATTCAAAGAAATGATTGAGTTTCATGAAAACAAAGTGAGGATGTGATTAAGTAGATATAAAACAGGGACAAAGTAGTGCAACACATCAATTAAAGCCCAAAGACACAGAGACACAGAGACGGGCTGAGGTGATGCGGCTGGGGTGGCGTTGGGACGTGAGCAATCGGACGGCAGCGTGTCGAGAATCGGCAGAGGAGAGGACGAACGGCTCGCCCATGATACTCTGTTTTGTGTTATGTGCAAGTGTTTTCTGTGCTGTGTGTCTAATTCGAGAGAGGGAGAGACGAGGCAAATTAGGGAGAGAGCCGAGATAGATTACGCCGAACTTTAGAGGATCCCAAACCTTAAAGAAGATCAAATATCAAAAGAATTACACTATTTGAAGCAGTAGAAGTGTTTTCACGTACCCGTCCATAAAATGCCATCCAAACAAGCTCCCAACGTCAAGAAGAGCTTTCTTCCATCACTTTACTTTCTCTGAATCCTTCCCAAACTTGACCTCATGTTTGGCCATAGCTTCTGCATAACCCTGTCTTTGCCCTCTCACTTCTCTAGGTTCCACTTTGTAAAACACCGGAAAGACCATGAGGCCTCTTTGCTCCTTGCGCTCCATGATTTTCGCCACCTCCTCCAAACACCACGGTGATGAGGCATAGTCCTTGGAGAAAACAACGATTGCAATTTGCGATTCCTTGATTGCCTCCATAAGTGCATGTGATATTTGCTCTCCCTTCTTTAGATCTTTGCTGTCCATGTAAGTGTTTATTCCACTTTGAACAAGAGCTGTGTAGAGATGACCAAGGAAATAATTGCGGACGTCCATGCCTCTAAAACTCAGAAAGACATCATAGCCCCTTCTGCGCTTGGAAGAAGGAGAAGAAGCCATTAGAATCAGGAAACATAAATGGTTAATAATAAGCAATGAGTTGCCTAAGATTTGGTACTTTGTGAGCGGTAGTCATTTCGCCATTTGATCTTCTCCTTATATGTTGACTCCCATCTGCATGACTTCCTTTTGACGTGGGTCCACAAAGAATATTTTAATAAAAGTGCTCAAGGATGAGCCGACACTCTAGCATAGGAGCGCTCTTCACGCACACGAAGTGTTGACAATATGTACATTAAACTTTTCTTCATAGAAGATCACATTTGTCACATTAGTTAGATGTGTCTTCGCCACATACCTTTGGTTAATGTTGAATTTATTGCTAAATTGAATTGTTAATAAATTTAACTATTCAGCATAGGATAAATTTCTATGACCATAGTATCATTTTTCTGATTGATTTAAAGGCCAAATTTCTGATTGATTTATTTGGCTTCAGGGGAAATGGTTTCTATTTTTTCAGCCCTTCATTTTTCCTTTTCTTATATGGATAATGAAGTGTTGATCACATTAAAAAGGTACTTCGCTGTGGTATATGGTAAATTTGTGAGTGACGATTGATGCACTTCTAGATTGGCTGACCGGATATTAATCAACTAATTTCTTGTTATTATAAAATGAAAAAGGTGCTTTGAGATCTGTGGTGGCGACATGTGTACAAATCTTTGTTGAATGTGAAGTGAAAGTGGTCCAAGAATGGTATTGATCTATGTGTTACACTCTAGAGATGATTGGAAAGTCAACTTGGATTTTTAATCTGGACTGAATTTTACGCCCCAACTATGTATAATAAAACCCTTATACCCCGTGCCTTGAAGTCTAAGTACAAGATAGGCCATACATTACTTATTCCCAACAAATATATTAAATTGAACAAAAAATGCATAATCGGATACATCTTGGAAGTTATGAATTTGAAAAAAAAAATTTATCCGGTTCAAGCTCCAAAATTAGTGAGGACATAAAATTTAAAGTTCAGGTTGCAAATAGAAACTTCAATTACTAAAGCATGGGAGTCGTTTCATCATTAGACAAGGAAGTAAAATTAGAGACAATGTGAATGTGGGCTTGACTTTTCACACGGTCATAACTAAGAACATGATGTCGTAATATGTCACTATATATGACTTTTACTACGGCGAACGTCCATTTGCTAGTGTTTAAAGAATTGTAAATTTCACTTCCTTTTTCTAGCGGGTGGAATGACGGATCTCGGCCGAAATCTTCTCATCTCAATATAACAACTATCGATTATATGTTATGGTACAACATTGTACCTTAAAAGTATCCTATTTTCCTCCGCGCCGGGGTGTTACATCTCTTTCCTTTCTTTTATACGTATTCTTCTCTATTTGATATCTTCATCAACATTCTTGTTTAGCAATTTTTCTTGGTCTTATTTACGGATAACTTCAGCAAATTCAGTAACGTCTGAGCCAATCGTTAACCGACATTCACTGAAGCAAACTCTGCTCCCATTTTATTAACCAGGCTTTTATATCCCACAAAAAGGGTATTTTGTCTTATTAATTTGACCGCGTGTGGACGAATAATTCTCAACCATTTCTTTTAAGCTTCACATAGGCCAATTTCACCGCAGCATTAACTTCGCACGTGAATAGACAGTATATTGCAATCAACAAATTCATGTCGGATTAGCCTAAGAAGACAGTGACGATCCGATCCATAACCCACGACTGCCACAGGGAACAATCAAAATCGCGCGATGAGCTTAACAATTTTATCCGATACAACGAAGAAGGTCGCAGCATACCTGCGCTGAGAGACATCGTAGATCTGCCCCCTGTTGGCCATCAAGTGAGACTTCTTGGGGTCGGTGCCGTCGTACTGCTTGAGCTCGTCCTCGGAGGTCTCGACAAGCTGAACAGGAGGAGGGAGAGGCTGCATTTGCTCCTGGTAGTCCCTCGGCCTCTGGTGGCGGTCGGATAACGACCCGAAGAGGCTGGACACAACATATTAGACGGCGAGCCCGAGGGCAAGGACGGTGAAGAAAGTCGCCGGGGACAGGCCCGTGAAGGCGACGATGGATTCTGAGGGTCTCCACAGTTGCAGAGTCATCGCCAAAGTGCTTTGGAAGAAAAGAGAGAGAGAGAGAGAGAGAGAAGAATTCTAGTGTCGTCGATTCGGAGGCCACAGGTTTGGTCCGAAATTTGGTGCGCACGCAAAGACAGGCAAATGTTTTTATTTATGCAAATGGAATAACGCTTTGAAACTCGTTATTCCATTTTCCATAGTGATCCTGTTGATCTAAAATCACCCTTTTCAACAGCTATTTACCTATTCAAAGTCTCTAACGCGTGGAGGAAGCTTCAAGGGCTATATGTACGTGTCAAAGTGAGACTTGAAGGCGGCCGAGGGATCAAAACGCTCTAAAACTAAAACTTGTTCTTACTTCGTACACTTACTTTTTAATAATTAAAAAAAAAAAAAACTGTGAAAGTCGAGTGTATTCTCTAAGAGAGTGCTGGTGTAATCATTTTAAAAGAGTTATTTTGAGCATAGAGTGAAGTAATGTGTACTTATAGAGTGAGCTACAATCCTTTAGTGTAGGGGCAACTTCATTTGTAAATATTGTTAAAAGACTTCAAAGATCGCTGGAGTGCTCATCATCTTGAAGTAAGAAGTGAAAAACAAAGGAAGATAATTCGTTAAAGAGCTCACACGCAAAGACAAGTTCATGCATTCTAAGATAATTTGCCGGAGAGCATGGGAAATTGTGAAAATTGCTAATTAAATGTATATGTCTCATTCTCAATTCAATTCCGATATATTTCATTCCAATATTTCATCTTCTGTGGATGGCAACATTTCTTGCACATCGTTGATCTTAGCTTCTTAGGAATTTGTATAATAGCAAAGAAATTGTTCAAATTTCGTACTTATTCAAAAAAGACTCATTGTGTGTTCAAAAGATGAGTTATAAAATAGATCTTCAAAACGCGTACCACATACTAGCTTTATTTCCCAAAACTAGTTTTGATATTTTTAAGGAACCATCTTTTGTTTAAGAATGGTACGGGGGAGTCATTTGCATTTTCACATTAATTTGTCTACTTATGTTTTCCTTGCTTGCTCTATTGTAAGTTGCAATTATTCAAGTGCATTTACTGGTCAAATTTAAAAAATTTCTTCTTCTTTTTTTGTCTATATAATTATTTTTTCTTAAAAAAATATGTAGAGAGGTTAACGGTCTATACTTTGACGAGGAAGTAACAGTCGCATAACTCCTTTTACCCGCCATTTCGACCGAGAAAACTTTGAAAGCCAACAAGCCCGTGATGTTGACCGAATATTTTTGGGCGAGCTTTCCGAAAACGAGACCCAGTGCAGTGCAGGTGTCACTTCTTTGGCTGCAAAATAATCAACCCGGCGTATTTCTTTTGCAGGACTTAAATAAAAATTTATAATTTCATCGAAGAAATATTCTTCATGAAAATCGAGCAGAACTTGCCACCGCGCGGTAAACCAAGCCACTTGGGACAGTGAAGGTCCCTGCGCTTCAAAGCATTCATCATCACCGTTCACAGTTTCATATCCCCTTTGAGGCTCCAATAATGGATTAATGTAAATAAAACCATGCAAATATTTGCACTAAAAGTCTACCACACGTTATACTCACCTGAACCAAACATTCACAAGCATCCTCGAGAATTATAAAACTAGGTCTATGTGGACCTAATCTGTCTATAACAATGTAAGTGTGGAGATGTAACTCTTCAGCCAATAATTGTCAAATTATGCCAATTTCTCATGGTTTTGCATTTCTCTATCGCTTCTCCTTTTTTGTATATATGCATAAAACATATTTAATAAATTGCTTAACTTATATTTGTGCGTAAAAACTTAATACTATGGAGCATATTCTATATTTGGGTAAAAAATTCTCATGTTTATTTGAATTTTTAGAGCTAAATATCATGGCATCATGGCATCACATGGTGATACATTTTCATCGCAATACATAATTAAACAGTAGTATGATCAACAAGTGTCAAAGGAATCCGATACATTCATGCTTCGCTTCTCAACTATAGCAGGCTCTATCTTGTTAGGAGAAGCATATGCACGCCACATTCTTATATCCTTTACACAATCACCCCTGATAATTTGAACTTTGATTAGAAATCCTTAAAAATTAATGTGACAACTTCTACATGAGATGATATGTGGCCCAATCGTATTATTTTTGTGTAGTCGTCGATTGAGGTTCTACTTTCTTGCGCCTCTACTAGCTGGTTGACTAAGCAAAAGATAAGTCAAAGAAAGGGTTGAATCCATAACCGGAAAGGTAGGCTTCAAAAGGAGTTCCTTCGTTCTAGTTGTAAGAGCTAGGAGTTCCCTAAGAAATGGGCTTTCTAGGCAGTAGAATCCCTTCCAAGTATGATTAAGTAGTTCGTGAATTAGTAGTTCGAGCTAAGGATATTGATTGGTTTGGAGTGGAGGCCAGAGAGTTACCGTTCCTCGTGCTCTCTCCTCACCTGAAGGACGACACGTGTTTTGCTTACGAATGCGATGTAAGAAGTTGCACAACTCCACGTACTCTTCCCCTCTCCTCTCACCAAGCCCACTCTCGATGCCTAAGTAGTATCAACGCTGATATACAACACATGACATGCGACACGACACGTGAACATGTCATTTATTAAAAAATAGATAATTCCGACATGTTGAGACACATTGTATATTAAATGTACATTTATATTTTATCATTTTTATGATTATTTTAATCTAAATAAATTTGATTCAATTTCATAAATAAATAAATATGAGAAAATGAGCATATAAAATAAATTTACACTAAAAACATTAATCTACCATTTGTTAATATCATTCATTATTTCAATTGGACAAATTCAACTCTCTTCCAATAATTTATAAAATTTTGAGGGGAAAACAAGCAATCCACATTTTAGACTTGCTATTAGAGGGTGAATTGTGTATCACAACAAGTAAGATTTAGAAGAAAAGAGAAGGCTATATTTTTCTTCTTTCCTCCTTTATCTTTTTTTTTTTTTTTATTATTTTATTATTTTATTATTTACATTTTGACTTCTCCTTTATTGAAAATCTGAACTCACATCTCGAGTGTCGAAAGAATTGATCAAGTATTGAATTTTTCGACACCTGTTGATTAAGTGTTCGACATGACACAGAGGCTTTCAAAAAGTGCTATTACTTCCTAGACTGAGGTGGGTCTCACCCGCCATCAAGTCTACCCAGTGGTCAAGTTTGGTCTGCCATCTTTTGCCGCTTATGAAGCGTCAAGCCTCAATTTTGCGGACGAACTTTTTTTTTAATGCATTTCATTTGAGTGTACCGTCGAGAAAAGAATAAATTCTAAAATTGTATGATACTTATTTATTTGTGGTTTCCACATAAATCAAATCATTAAAAAAGAGTACCATGTCATCAAATGAGCAGGAGACGTACGCCAAATAATCCTCGGTTGCCCCTCATAATCTTTCTTGGATCGTGCTTGAACCGACGGGGCTGCTCAAGCAATTATTATGGGCAAAGCATATCCAGGAATGGAAAGTGCTTTGGGTACACCCAACAACAAAGCGTGAGATTTACCCCTTTTGTGGTGCTCCTTCTAACTGCAATCAGAGAGATGCACCGCCTTGTGATTGCGCTCTCTAATACTCGGATGATCTGAAGCTGGAAGATCGTCAGGGCCAATGCGAAAGGAGATCTGCGCCGGAATGTAGTGATGACAAGAAAGATAATTTTTTTCCTCATGCGCAACTCGCGCTTGCCGAAAAATTCTGATTCGTTCATGGTTGAAAACATTTAAGCATGCAGGTCATTTTGCTTGAGCGACTGTTCGTGCAGTGCATATGCTAACATTGCTGACTGTCAGATATGGACGGCTGAGAAGTTTTTGGTTCGACTTTTGGTCGATGATGTACTTTTGAGAGATTTCTATGGCCGGATCGCGCCATCGGACTTGAAGGAGGAGCGTAACAAGAAAGAGGAAACCCACTCCGAATTTCATAGCAGCAGTTCTGGTTGTGTCCTTAGCTTTTCTTGTGGTCGTTAGTGTGTCGCTGGTGATTGTTAGGACGAGACCGTCTGCTCATGCAGCAGGCGGCCATTTGATGCATTTTGAATATCGGAGTACTGAAGAAAGCGACAAAGAACTTCTCTGAGAAAATTGGGGAAGGCGGGTTTAGTTTTGTTTACCAAGGAGTACTGCCAGACTCGACTCCTATAGCAGTGAAGAAACTTTTGAACCAAAACCATAGTAACAAACAGTACGTTGCTGAAGTTAGAACTATCGGAACAATACAGCAGTGCAATGTGGTTCGGCTGCGCAGCTTTTGTGCAGAACAGTCAAAAAGGTTCCTAGTATATGGGTACCTTGCGAATGGTTCGCTCGCAGCTCATTTGTTTTAGAAAGGTCCCTACACCCTCCATTGGAAAACCAGATAGAGCATTGCCATCGGGATTGCTAAAGGATTAGAGTACCTCCATGAGAGGTGTCGAGATTGCATTATACACTGCGACATCAAGCCAGAGAATATACTGTTGGACGCAGAACTCGCACCACAGATTGTTGATTTCAGCCTCGCAAAACTCCTAGGATGGGATGTCAGCCGTGTAATTACCACCATGAGGGGAACCAGAGGGGTACCTCACACCAGAATGGATTTCAGGGGAGCCATCACGTCAAAAGTTGACGTTTTCAGCTGTGGAAAGCTTCTCTTTGAGATCCATTCTTCGATAATTTGAGGAGCTGATGCGCAATTATCTACCACTTCAGGTAGCTAATCCAATCGCCAAAGGAGGAGAAGTCTTGCCACTCGTGGACTGCAGATTGAATGGACTCGTGGCGATGGAAGAAGTGTGCAGAGCATGCAAAGTCGCTTGCTGATGCATTCAAGACAGCGAGCGAGATAGACCAACTATGTCTCAGGTAGTTCAGATTTTGGTGGGGATTATGGTCGTAGAAAAGCCACCAATCCCAAGAATTTTATTGCAAATTGTAGGAAGCTATGAGAGTGATGCATAAAACAAAGCACTATGTCCTTTCTTCGATAATTTGTGGGCACGATGTAACCCTAATTCATCATCCTCGAGTCTATAGTTACATCTATGCACCTCTTTGGCCGATGCCATTTGTAATATCAAGACGCAACAGTTAATGTCGCTGATGGACTGACTGGTCTAGAATCTGCATCATGCTTACCAGACTTTGTAGGTTCCAATCGTATGCTACCATTTCCCCGTCCTCTAGTGGCAGAAGATCCGGTACAGGAGTTTGTTGTCTATTCAGCTCATGTGTCTGAGCCTGATGAAGTAAGATGAACTCTCAATTAAACATTTATCTGATGCCCTTATTGCATCCCTGTAGAACCCTCGACACTCGACAGTTGGTAGAGGCTCAGGCCAGTAGAGGCAAGAGCCTTCCAAAAGTGGCGTGTGCTGCTGAGCAGGGGCGTGCACACAGTATTCTTTAGTAAAAGGCGGAAGAACAGTTGGCTCTGTGCCTTCCAAAGCTTCTTTTCTGTTTCTCTTTTATTATTTGTTTGGATTTGCAACCAATGGAAACGTAAGAGCGGTCAGGTAACACGTCATCACCATTGTGTCCTCTGTCAATGAAGACGGGGCTTTGGGCGGTCGCAAGGCCGCGACCCCAGCAATGAGCACCGTCAGATCTAGGCTTGTAACCTCAAATCCGATGCGTAGAGAGAGAGAGAGAGAGAGAGATGTGACTAAGTTTGGGGCCTCGACGGCAGCGTCATGCAGTTCGGACGGAGGCGAGACTACGTCGATTGAGTTGAGCAGGGCCAGCCACGGTGAGTGTTAACGTGGCAATGGGTGATGGGATTGCAAAGAGAGGAGGTGGCCATGGTGATATGTTGGGATTTGTCTCTCAAAACATGAACACATGTATTGGTAAAATTGAATCAAAATGATTCGCATCGGAAGTAAAAACACCTATACACATATCTCCAAAAATACTGTTCATGCATTTTATTAAGAAACATAGAGAAATGAAAAGGAGGCTAATTATATTACCTGTATATTGTACTAAAAAAAAATTGATTATGATGTTCTTCAAGTCTAGGCCACAAATGTTTGATGTCCTTGCAGCGTAAATTATGACGTTCTTTAGATCCAACCCATAAATGTCGGACCTATAGTTCAAACATACCACCAATCTTACATCCAACGGTAGAGAGAAATTGAGAAAGCTCACCATTACAATTGTGTTAGTAATTACTTTAATGTGTATCTTCATGTACCGATATCACTAATTAATTCTCATACTAAAAGTTTTGTTTTTTGTAATTTTAGCAAACATAAGAAGAACTCATTTCAACACTAGTAAGTGGAGAATGATGTCACACTATCTAATGGTGAAGAATGTGAAAAAGAAGCTGCTACAGATGAGCCAAAAGGAAATCAAATTGACAAATAAATTGTAATAAAACCGAGGCAAGGGATGGTACTCGATTCTGTAGAGGAACTTAAGAGTATTAGAAAAGATAGGCTAAACAAGTCGGATTCGGTGGAGGAGCTCGCAAAATGGAGATGACAGTAAGATCTAATACTTGATTTTTGCATGTTCTCGTTATGGAAAGAGTGTGGATTGCTTCACGTTGTCAGGCCAAGGCTATGTCAGGAACAATGTGTAAGCAAAGATTAGTGCTTGTTTATGTCCAGGTGGTAAGTACAGAATATAATCTTTCCATCTTGACCACAATCGTAACTTGAGTCCTGGGAAAGTTCGTGATCAAAGCTGCCCCAAGAAGTTGGATGCTCATGTGAAAAGAAGGCTTGAATTGAAATGATAGAGCTGGTATAAGGATCGACAAGAATTTTTTTAATCGCCTGTTGTTGAGGCAGAAGGTTATGAAGATCTTAATTTTGGCGAGAAAGAGCGTCGAAATTTCATTTAAAATGTGAGAAAGTTAAGACTTGGAATTGGAGATGGCGAAGCCATTCATAACTATTTTGTTCGGATGCAAAGTAAAAATGATAGTTTTTTCTATGGACGGAGTTGGATGTCAGTTCCAGGAGATTCAGCATTACACCTAGCGTCAGCACCAATCCTCCCATAAATTAATACACGGAATTACGTAAACATGGAATATCCTTATACATCTACTCGGGCAACATAGAAGAAATTGAAGGTCACTCAGCTTTTGAACAAACTGCTATATGTTAGAAAAAAAACTGGACAAAAAAGAGAGAACTAATTTCGAACTCAAATATGGGACGGGCTTGGAGGTGGTCAAGAAATGGAGGGAGGCTCTCTCTGAATCCGCCAATCTAATGGGAACGCATCTGTATGATGATTAATCCCCGATTTCAAACTCATTTACCTTCTCCTATCAAAAATAATTTTAATTGTCTGGGAAAGGAAGTGTTGAGACTTGACTAGCTTAATGCCAACACCAATCGACCAATCGAGTCAACCTAACCTATGACATCGATTTCTACCCTGTTTTTGTTGGGTATAAGTTAAGGGCATCTGTATTGAAGTATGGCAGTTCTATTATCATTTCCACCATATGCTTCGAGTGGAAAAGAGAACTTGAGATGAGAAACCTGCGCTCTAAAATCGAGTCCAACGCATCCTTTCAGAACTTTCTGCATTTCATCCATAAGATGTATTGATTGAACAAAATGATCTGTATTCAATGGCATCAATATGTACATTATCCAGCAATAGTAAAGTTACACGGTGGAGTCTGTAATATGAATTGAAGAGTATATATCGAAACTTGGCATTCTTCGTTCTACTCAATAGCAACATATGCTCATATGCTTTGTGTGTGTGTCTAACAGATTTTATTGCTACCGAAGCCATTATTAACTAGAGAAGACTGAAATTAATAAGAAATTTCTAGGCCCGTTTAATACTCCTCTTATCAGATTATGCTGTACACTTCAGGCTAGATAATGACTAATACTTCATAATCATCCATACCTCTCTCCCTCTTTTGTTTCAACAGGAATGAAGATGATTGGATCCTGGCATTGTTGAAGAGATAGAGAAAAATGATGGGAGAGATTGGATGTAAACTAGAATAAAGATCCTCGTAGTTACAGTTTGGTCAGACAGACTAGCTATTTCACTAGAGATTGGTGTGCGACAATGCTGCTTCATCTGAAGGTTAAAATAACAGAAATTGTTTTTCATTGTAGAAGATTTTAGCTACTTAAAACTGTTACTGAAACTTGAGAATTAGTACAGACAAGGGACTACACTTCGCGGCAAAAACTATGTGAGGTAAATTGTTGGTTAAAGGAAGGAGGAGTGAATGGAGTTTTGTGATAACGTTACTCAACCATAAATCGCCATTCTGTCTACTTCTCTTTTTTCCCCTTAAGAAAGATTTTATTAATGGCACAAAAGCAGGTGAGCAACCTGCTACAAGCTCAAGACATTGTCAGTTCAAAGAAGCCTCTAGTTATGACACAATACCTTGTTTACCTATCCAATTCTGTCTACCTTGTAACAGAGGAATCAACTAATCTTCCCAAGGTGTCAACCTTTTGATCTTTGACGCAATTAGATCAACACTTTCTTAAAGATATAGATGATATCAGATTGAGCAAAACTTGCCATTTCAGAATTTTAGAGAATGAAGCACTGGCATCATTAATTGGATTAAGAGAGGTGACAGAGGTCTAAGTGACATTCACAGAGCAACTAGGAAGACCATGGCCATTCAACAAGCATCCACTTAAGTTTAGATTAATGCATTCTGCATCACAATTCATATAGAAAGAGAGTAAGGAATAGTTCCTCAACCATGTCAGTATTGATAGCATGATGCAGAACCCGTACTTCATTGTGATTTTCAATTTTAATTTAAGGAGCAGACATTTTAAAATTTCTAGTAGAGACGAAAAAAAAGAAAATGGAAAAAGCAAAATGCATTGGAATCGGTTCCCCTAGAATCAACTCCTCAACAAGTCGTGACCAATTCGACAGGAATGTTTCGCAAGCTAACACTCGTATGATATTTGGTGCCAATGGAACCATAGTTAAGACCATCTTATCTTTGTTAAGTGGATCAGCTTTCCTCTCCATATGTTTCGATTGGACTATCTTCTTTCTTGGTGTCTATTGAATTGTCTTCCTCTGAGTCTCTTTCCTTGACCATCCAATCTATTTCTATCGGATGAGGGCATTGGGGCTCAACCCTCAAATCATCCTCCTGTTGCTGGCATATTAGACAGAACCCATACTTCTTTATGCTTCCTGTCCAAACCCTAAGGTGAACTTGAAAATGACTCCAATCATTTTGCAGATACTTCTCTACTTCCCACAGCTCTCTCCACGAATAATATCTAAGCCACACATGATCGGATTCCAGTGAATAAAAGTATCTTGTATGCCAAATCACCCTTTTGCCATTGACAAAAATTTGGACCTCACATGAAACATCGACCAATTTTCCTTCCTCTAGCCCAAGAACCACACAGAGTGCAAGTCCTAAGAAGTTGCCATACGGATCTTTGGGAACCTTGAAAGATATAGATCCCTCTTCACAATGGTGAATCCATCCTGGCATCTCTCCTCCAATTTGGAGAATGTCGAGTTCCCCCGTCTTCCGGAGATACTGTCATACAGCATTCAAAGTGTGTGTGTGAGAGAGAGAGAGAGAGAGAGAGAGAGAGAGAGAGAGAGAGAGAGAGAGAGAGAGAGAGAGAGTGAGTGAGAGATAGAGAGAGACTGACCTCGAGTATTGACACACCAGCCAGATCGAACCCTTTCCGTGATAATCCACAGCATGAAGAGAAGTCAACTCTAGAGAAGTTGGAGAGACTCGAAAAATCTGGGAGTTTTTGTAGAGATCTGCAATTATTTGCTCTTATGATCCCAATATTTGATGGAAGCTGAGAAATCTCTTGCAGTTGCTTGCAATTATTTAGATTCAAGTCTTCCAAATTATCATATTTGCGGAAGCACCTCGGCGTATGAGTGAACTTGTTCCCTGAAAGATCTAGGTACCTCAATTTGGGAAAATTGGAAGAACCCTCGAGGAAATCTAACTCTAATTGATTACAACCTCGAAGATCTAGCCTGTCTAGATTTGGGAATCTCGAGCCACCATCAAGATCAGTTGGATCCTCCAAGTTCTTTGGAAACATGATAAAATTTGAGCAATCCGTAAGACCCAGATAGCCCAGATTTTGCAATTTATAAATGCTCGATGGAAGCCTTATGAGATTTTTGCAATTTGTTAAATCTATATGCCTTATAGAGACAAGATTATCAATGGATGCAGGGAGTTCTTTAATAGCCGTTCTTGCTAGATGAAGTTCCTCTAGATGTTCTATCTTTACCAGAATATCAGAGAACTTCTCGAGTTTAGAGCAACCATCAAGATGAAGTTGGCGAAGAGATCCTGTCTTGAGTGTGCTAGGAAAGATACCAAGATTAGAGCACAATCTTAAAGATAGAAATTCTAACTTGTCAAGATATCCGACGGATTGATGAACCTCCACCAAGCTTTTGCATCCATTAAGATTCAATCTCTTCAGATTTGGAGCGGACGAAACGTCACAAACATGAGTTAGGAACTTGCATTGACTGAAATCGATGTCCTTCAACATTCTACAATCCTGCAAATACATATCAGTGCAGTCATTAAGTTTTGCAAATATTTATAGTTATAACAATGAAAAGCTAATCATTGCAGGGCTTACCTTAAATGTGACTTCTAATTGTTTGATATGACTATTAAACATAAAATAGTGACCAATTATTGAAAAAAAAAAGAGAGTAAGACTTTGGTTTTTGACACGTTATATGGATTTCTTAAATGCTTGGGCCCCGAAGGACTCGTCCATCACTTGGATACGCTTCGGCAATAACCTGTGCCCACCATGTATGGCTTGAAAAAAATGAGTAGGACTTTGGTTTTGGGGTCCCTAACGAGCTCCGACTAAAGCCCAAAAGAATATATCTTCTTGAATAGATTTTAAATGCGAAAGCCCCACCACAACAAAAATCACTAAGCGAGAAATTATACTAGATAATTTCTTCACCATCATTCGTAACTTTACTGTCGATAAGTAGTGTCTTCTCCACACATTTTAATCGAGCGGGCCAGTTGCCCGTCTCTTTTGGTTTAACATGACCCGCCCAAGAATAAGTCCGACTGGCCAAGATTCTCGCCGATGGATTTTCCTTGTTAAGGCCAATTTTCTATATTAGGTCAAACAACAAATCCAAGATGAACCTAAAGCGGGCCTCAGGATTTCTGAATGGAAGGCCATGGAATGGCCGAAGTGATTAGGCAAAGAAAGTGGTAATGTTAGATTCATCCCCTGAATCAACAAAATTAGGCAATCAGTTTTTACCCAACATGAACCCCCAAGTAATTTGGATGGACGACGCAGTAACCATCTGGACCTCAAATGTAGAGCTAATTTAATGTTGAATGTAATAGAACCCTCTAAACATAAATTCATTTTCTTTTTACGACAAGTAGTTTTATTATATTTATTTATTTGTGAATGATGTTACATAATTTTTGTGAGTATGAATTTTTTTATTGATTTTTTACTATTATTTATTTTCCAAATACTTTGGTCTCGATCGAAATTTTGATTATATTGTTACTTATTTGAATTTCATACTTTAGGTAAGTTATTCTTTCTTAACTTGGAGGTTATTTAAAGGTATCCTAGGCCCCTAGCTATCAAAATCGTCTGGTCCCTCATTGTAAACACAGTTGATTTATTGAAGTTTTAGTCTTGGAGGTTGTCCCTTATTATTTTTCCTTTGTCTGTCTCTTTGCTCCTTTAGGACCTATTTGGTAACTATCCTGTTTTTATATTTTTTCTGTTCTTTTGTTTTTTGGAACAAAAAAAGGAACAAAAATCCATTGGATAATGTTAGTTAATTTTTTTATTTTTCGGAATAGAAAAGTGGTTAGGGAATATATTTGAAATAGAAACAAAAATTTACTTCTTTGTTTCCAGGAACAGAAATGAAAAAAATTATATCTGAACAAAAATTATTGCGATGAACAGAAATGACCAAATGCGCAGTAGATTCCTATAGTTTACAAGTGATCAAGAGAGTGTTGTGTCCTTGGAGTGGCTTACAAAAACGGTGATCCGGCTAAGGAGACCTTTATCTTGTCTCCTCGTTCCTATTAATTGTAGTTTTCTCCATCTCACTAAGATGGAAAAAAAAAAATCGTTATTTGTTCCTTCAACACGATCCAAAGCTCGTGGGACCGAAGAACGTGATAAGATAATTGAAAGACAATAAATATAGTACTATATGCACATGGGTTTAGTGAATGCACAAAATTGATACTTGAAAAATTGAGCAAAGCCACCAATTTAGAGATATTTAAGAGAAAGAAGTTGCTGATAAAATACACAATACATTTTTTTTTTTTTGGTCAGTAAATACACAATACATTGAAACATATTAATATATGTGGAAAAAAAAAGATATTTCAAGATTTCAAAAAAAAAAAAAATCTGTCTACTAATAAAAAGATTCAAATCTTGATATTGAAACTTGTGAGATATCAAATGAATTTACTTAGGCAATACTCTATGGATACAACATTTGCAAAATAAGTAACTAACGACATTTCGGGGAAGAAAAAAAAAAAAAAGAGATCCTATCGAAGATACCTTTTACTTTATACAGTAGTATAGATGATACGAATGTGTATATAATTACACATACATATATATCTACGTATATAACTTACTTTGTGAAGCTACCATCATGTCAAAAGTTACCAATGTCAAAATTACTCAGGCATTTTTCTATTTATACACCATGCAAATAATTGTCTGAGTTAGGCTTATTTAACTAAAATATGATGGGCTGTCCTACATGTGAAAAGTTACTGACAAATTTGGGAGATTTCTCGTATATATAATTGGGAGGTCTAAGACGCTATAGTAATTGATTAATTTGGTTGAGTGTTTTATCAAGTGTCCCACACAGACCGGATAATTTCTGGAGTAGCCCCAAGAAAATACACGTGTTGGATGGAACATAAAAACTAAACTGTTAACTTCATGTACTTAACGTCAAAATTTGAAAAAGTATGCTTGGTGATACGGAGATTAGGTGTGGAGTAACTAAGACCGGCGAATGAATCCCGAGCAAAACAAAAGGTAAGATATTATAGTTCTAGTAGTAGCAACAACACCCAAAAACATGCCCATTTCAAATTCATTTTTGAATTTTTCGAAATTCGATGAGACCTTCTTAGGAACTTAATCTTTTGAAAACTCAATTTCTCTTTTGAGGATTTACGCACAATTGGCCGGACACGGGACATCACGTAAGTACCTGCGCTCGTGTTTAATATTCTGCATTTGATTTCTCGTTGATGATTAATGTTGAATTTGGTCTCGCTAGTCGATTCCACGTTATACGAAACGAGCCCTAAATCTTATTTGAGTGAGTTAGCAACATTTACTTTATTGTTTCGAAATTATTAAAGGTTATAATGATTTAGCAACATTTTGTCAGCGAAGCTTACCAAAATGTTAATTTTACTATCTTTTAAAAACTACCAACTCTTGTTTGAGTCCTTTTACCAATGTTTATTTCATTTTTGAAATTAGCACCCGTTTTTTCGGTACTGCATTTTTTTTGTTTGAGTTACCATTGTGTTAAATTTACAATTTTTTTTAGAAAATAACCAATTTTTATTTGAATCACTACTAATGTTTTTTCTAGTGTTTTGAAATTATCAACTGTTTCAATAATCTATGAATGTTTATTTGCCAGATTACCAACTTGTTTAAGTTACTATCTCTTCTAAAAAAAATTATCAACTGCTAATTGAGTCCACTCACCAACGTATATTAGATTGTTTGTAAAAATTAAAGTTGCTTTTATAATTACCAATATTTATTTGTTGAAATTATGACGAATTGAACTAACTCCTATACTAAATTACCTACTATTTCCCAAATTACCAACTAATCCAATAATTTACCAACAATTATATGCAGAGCTAATTTAAGACCTCTTACATGAAAGTACCAACGGATATTTGAGTTAGTTTTCAATATTTATTTGATTGTTTCAAAGGCACTGACCATTCTGATAATTTATTGACATTTGTGGCAACTTACCAACTGGAAAAGGTTAATGAGTCCTATCCAAATTTGTCAACTCTTATTTGAATTAATTACCCATATTTAATTAATTGTTTAAGAACTACCCACTGTTTCAATATTTTACCAAGGTTAATTTGGAAAGCCTACTCGCATGTTAACATTAGCACTCTTTTATGAAATTACCAATTCTGTTGAATATTACTGACATCATTTCAATTACCATCATTTGTGGTGAGTAAGTTACAAACTCCTATTTGAGTCACTTACCAACTTTTATTTGATTGTTTCAAAAGTATCAACTATTCACATAATTTCACGTTTGCTTGGGGAACGTTTCAACCTGTTTAAGTTGCAATCAAATAAACATTGGTAAATAGACTCAAATAAAAATCGGTAAATTTTGTAAGAGTTGGTGACTTCAACACGTTGATAACATCTGCAAATTTGTTAGTAAATTATTAAATCAAAAGGTGATTTTGAAAGAATTACAAAAATGTCTTTAACCGAATTAAATAAGAGTTAGACTAACACTAGATGATAACCTAACTTGTGAGGAGTTAGAAATTCACTCAAATTAATATTAGTAACTTGCAAGTGCTTGGAAGCTCATTGAGGTTCGACCGCCTACTTAAGTTCAATATCTCTAAATTTGGCATCTCTGAAAGGTCAGGAACACAATCAGCGACTTACAGTGGCTAAAATTCAGAAACTTCAAATTCTTAAAACGCTGCAAATTTAAAAACACAGCTTAACAAGATTTTGATAAATTCAATTTGAATGCACCGAAAATGAAAACCATCAACTAAAGCATTTATGACGTACCTTTAGGTTCCCTCCAAATTCCTTAATCCGGCCGTTAGGCACGTCAAAGCAAACAAGCTTCTTTGGAACACATACGGGAGTGGATAAAGGACATCCAGGCCATTCAAGCCACCTTAAATCATTAGGAAGATGTACAAGACCTCCGTTGATTTGTGCATTCAGAAGTATGAGCAATTTCAGTCTCCTTATGTGTGTGAAAGCACTGGGACTGATGTCTAGCTCTTTTCGTGTTGGCAAGTCCAGCACTATGCCTTTAACAGCATTGATTCCCTATAAAGGAAAAAAAATAATCAATAATAATCAACTGTGATCAGGTGATAGCATGTAAATTAAACAAGATAAGATTATTGACCGTTTCATGAGAAGCTCTCACCGTATCCTCTGACAATACTTCAAAAATATCATCATAGCACCATAATCTGCTCCGTCTCCCAGGGTCATCTAGACACTCATTTTTAACGATATCCTGACCCATCTGCTCAATCAAGTCATGCATTTGTATTGTGCTGTCATCCTCAATTGTTACTAAGGATCTCTCTATTAGAGTCTGCATCCCAATTAAAGTCTTTAAACCACAACCATCAAGAACTCTGGTTACATAATCCTTTTTTCTCCCCTTAAAGAAGCAAGCAAAGTCCAGAAAAATGTCCTTCTGATTGTTGTCCAGCGCATCAAAACTTATCTTGAGGACACGATTTATATCTTTATTAGGACTTTCAGTAAGTGTTTCCAATGTACTCTCCCATTCCCCTCTACTTCTACCACGTAAAAAGGGACCCAAGACCACAATCACTAAGGGAAGGCCATTAGCATAGCCCAAAATATTATCTATGAGATCCATGCTTATGTCTTTCGTCTGATTTCTTGAAAAAGCATATGAACTCAAAAGTTCAGAAGCTTTATCTTGATCTAATGGTTTAACTTCATATACCCGATCTATCCCATGAGAAGTTAGTACATGTTTATCTCTTTTGGTAACGATGATCCTGCTCCCTTTTCCAAACCATGCACATTCTCTAGCTAATGCATTTAACTGGTCCCCATGATCCACGTCATCAAGCACAAGAAGAATCTTCCTGCAGCAAAGTCTATCTCGTATTAGATTAGCACCTTTATCCTCACTTAAGACCACTAAATTTTCTTTCCATAATGTCTCAGATAGCAGCGTTTTTTGCAAATGAACTAGGCCGTCAGGTCTATTGGAAGTTTCTCTAACATTTGCAAGAAAGCTGCACCCATCAAACTGACTTGCAATACTATTATAGACATCTTTAGCAATAGTGGTCTTCCCTAAGCCTCCAGTTCCCCATATTCCTATCATCCGAACATCATCCGAGCTCATACTCAACAACGACATTACTTTTTCTACCCGGCAACCTACACCAACGGGATACTTGGCAACACTCAAGGGTACTCGTGCTACTGTAGTTGAGATCTCTTTGACGATCTTCTCGATGAACTCAGTCTCATCTCTGCCAAAACAAAGCAGCAAAAAGAACGCGAATAAACAAAAACATACAGTCCATTGAACTAACTAAAGCTAACGCAAAGTAAACAATCACTCTTCATGTATCAATAAAATTAGAGAATTCCAAATTCTTTTACAGGGTCGAATAGGAACACTGTGATTACCCATGGTCATAATGCCAACCGGACACATTGGCGGCTTCGATTAGGGCTTGCCTCAATTTCTCCACCCTCTCAGAATCCTTTCCCAGTTTCTCCTCGTGCCTGGCCAATGCCTTGCCATAACTCTCTCTCTCTCTGCCCTCGAACCTCCCTCGGCTCCACTCTGTAGAACACGGGCAGCACCTGCTGTCCGTTAAGCCTCCTACACTCCATCACCTTCACCAGCTCGTCCAAGCACCACCGAGACGAAGCGTAGTTCTCGGAGAAGACGAGCACGGCGATTCGCGACTCCTCGATGGCCTTCATGAGGGCGGGCGAGATCTCGTCCCCACGCCTCAAGTCCTCGCTGTCAATGTAGGCGTTGATGCTGTCATGAAGCAGACACCTGTGGAGGTCGGCGAGGAAGCCGTGACGAACGTCCTCGCCTCTGAAGCTGAGGAAGACGTCGAACGGCCATTTTGCTTCGGAAGAAGAAGACGACGACGACATTGGAAGATGGAATCTGAGCTTAGTTTGGATTCGTTTCGAGCAATGACTTTATGAAGTACGGACACGTTCAGAGGGCCTCCGTGTGGTGTCGGACACCCCGACATGTATCGGACATGCTCGGACACGCTCGGACACGCGGTCAACACGTGTCTGAGTCGACGGCGAAGGAGGGTAGAAGAAGAGCAAAGACCAAGACCAGCGAGCTGGGCAACGCCGAGATGGAGAACCGCAACGCCGCGATGGAGGGCTGGACGCAAGGCTATGACGGCAAAGGGGGAAAGGAGATGAGGACTGCAACGCCGGAGGGCTGGACGCGAGGCTACGACGGCAAAGGGGAGAACGGAGGCGAGGCAGCGCCGAGCGTTTATGATGAGGCGCCCGAAAGGCAGCAAAGATCAAGAGGTAGAGACCGAGCAAGGGAGAGGAGAAGGCAATTGCTAGGGTTTTTGGGTTGTTTCAGTTTTAGGAAGGAGAGCAAGGAGAGGAGACGACACGTCGACGGCTTCTGGGGAAGAAACGAAAACCTCGTGCGGCATGACTTCAATTTTGGGAAGCGACACTGACAGGCGCGGGCGGTGGGTGGGGTGGAGGAAGAAAGCAAAGGTTGAAATAAATGGGTGGGCCTAGTGGCCACCCTTCCAACATGGAAGGGGGAGGTAAGGGGTTCAAATCTCCACCTTCTCAGGAGGGTAGGATGGGGACGCGTAAGTTTCAAGGGTGGGTTTCGACTCCCACACCCTGCAAGAGGCAGGGCAAAAGTCTAAGAGTGAGTGTAGAATAGGAATAGAGTAGGTGTCGCGACCCGATTTTTCGGGTTTGTCACCTAGAACCAGGTTGATGGACTACTGCCTTTTGCCTAGGCTCCATTTCCTCCCTGCCCCATACCAAATCGCGACTTAAGGATTTAACATGCAAAAGATCATTATTTAGGAGTCGCCACTAATCGGTTTAGGGTAGGCCGATTAGACACCTAAGTAAAATAACGGGAGGATTATCTTACTCTACGAACCAGAGATTTTGGGTACGGGGACTTGGTTACACTAGACTATCCCAGTGCCCTTTCGGTACCATTTCTTTTTAATTTTAAAAATATTTTGCGGCAGCTTGATTTGATTTTAATTGAGCTTCCTAACATGCAAAAAGTGAAAGATACACGCGCGCATACCACCAATTTAACACATCAAGAAAAGCAATAATGCAAAAACATACCTTAAAGCAACGAAAGCATCTGCAATGTTAAATCAGAATTCACATCAACAATTCTAGATATGATTTCTAATTAACACGCAATTTCAATTTTTTTGTTTTCACTTTATTTAATGAAAATCACGCGATCCATGTTAATAATCTAATATGACATGACGACATGACCTAAACTATATGACATGAAGAAATGCAATAATTAAATGCAATCTAAATGATCTAATTACAATAACATGCAATGCGATGCAATGACATACAAAATTATTTAAACTAAAATGACATGCCTCATGCAACTTAATATGCGAGCTATATGTCACATGACATTTATTAAATGACTTAGTCTAATGACAAGAAATTTCTAATTAAATGAACTTAATGAAAACTAAATGACGTGCATTTGATGTTTCTATTTTTAAAAATGCAATCTATCCTAAAAATTGAAATTAACTTAGGCAGAGACAAATTTTGTATTTTCCTTCATGAAATTCAAATGCAAAAATGATCTAGTTAGATTAAAATTCTATCTAATTTAAACTAAGGATTAAGTCATATTAAATCCTAATTTAAACTAAGACATTATCTTAACCTAACATGCAATCTATTTAACATGCAATGACGTGCGGAACATGCCCTAATTCTGCATGACATATGCATGATATTTTTTTTTTTTTTTTAACAATGTTCGAAATTTAAAAATGCCAGGTAATTAAACATGCAACTTAAATTAAACAAAAACTAAGATCCTAAATGAATGCGTTTTTTTTTTTGTTTTTATAGTTTTTTTTTTAAAATCTAAAATAAAACCTATATTCTAGAAATCAATTGAAATCCTAATTCAAATATCTTTTTGATTTTTTCTTAGTAATTTTCTAAAGCAATCAATTATCAACTAAATCTTAAATCTAAACAAGCAAGATATTCAACAAATAAAGGATTAAAATAGACGAAAAAATAACCCGTTATCTCACGGGTTAAATTAACGACTACTTTTAACCCTGAACATCAGACAAAAGATCAAAATAATTAAAAATCTAATCCGAACTCTTACGGATCAAATTAATAATTAAATTAATTCAACAATTAATATATCGCAAACAAAACCCCAAAAATTATCATAATTAAAAAAATGACCCGACGTCTTACGGGTCAAATTAAATAATTACAATAACTTTAGGGACAATTCCTATGGATAATGCCTATAACAAATATAACTAAAACTCACCTCACAAAATTCAACTTAAACAATAACAATAAAACTAACTAAAAGTAAAATAAAATGACATAAAATAAAAAATAAAAATAAAAGAAAAAACAACCTAAGGAAAATAGGGGTAGCCAATTCGTCGGTCCGGCGAGAGGAGTTGGGTCGCCGGCGTTCGGGCTCCGGCGCGGGCACTCCGGCGAGAGGTAACAACGCGCGGCAAGGGGCTTCGGGTACTCGGGTCGCGACGTCGGCTGGCGAGTGGAGCAGGGGCTTCGGGCGCTCGGCGACGGCGGCGATTTTGCGAGCGGAGCAAGGTGCAGTGGCGTGGCTGGGGTGTTCTCTCGGAGGCAGCAGGCGAGGCGTCCGGCGGGCCAAGCGTCGCGAGGAGGCTCGGACGGTGCGGAATCGAGACGGAGACGCGACGGGGGCGCGGCGCCGGGCTGAGCGAATCGCGGACAGAGCAGGTCGGCGGCGGTCGGCGGCTTCGGGGCTCCTGGGAACGAGAGCAGCAACGGCGTCGCGGACCGGCACGAGCTCGCGGGTGAGGGGATCTCCGGCGACTGGCTTCGTGTGGGAGGCGGGCTTCAGGCGGTGGTGCGGCTGGCTTCGGGGCGGCGATCAGAGGCTCGAGTGCTCCGGTGGCGTCGGGTAGATGCTGGGCGACGCTCGGGGCGGCGCGGCGGTCGCGGCTGCTGGTGGAGGACGATGGGCGGCTGTTTCCTGGGGCGGCACGGCGGAGCGGGCTGGGAGGAGGCCGACCGGCGCTCGGATGGAAGGACACGGGCCAAGATCCGCGAGGAAGAAGATCTACAGTGTTTTTCCCCTTTTTTTTTGTGTTTCTCTCTCCTCTCCTCCCCTCACGTCACTTTCCCCTCTTTTCACTGTTTCGCTTGCACTTTTTCCTTCTTTCTTGTACTTTTCACCTTTTCCTCTTCTCAAACGCACGATGGCTTCCTTGCTTTCTCTTCTCACTCTTGTGCTGATTTTTTTCACCTTTAGAAAACCGAGAAGAGCCCCCCCCATCCAATTGATTGTACGTGACTCTTTTATACACCAAAAAACATGCATCCTTGTGATATATTTCATTGCCAATTTTGCTCACGTAAAATTCTATTGAATATATCGTTTCACCCCGTGTAATATTTTTTGCATATTTGATAGAAAAAATTCCCTTTTGCACAAAAAAAATGCATCTTTCGATGTATATTACCTAAATCTATGAAAAATCTTAACAAAATATAACAAAAATAAAATTTTCCTAAACCTATATGACATGTGATTGTTTTTTCATTTTTTTTAACTTAGCAAAATCAAATCCCAAAATTTTAGGTGTCAACAGGGTAGGACCGACCAAAAATAAAAAATAAAAATAAAAATAAAATAAATGGGTGGGCCCCGGTTAGCCCAAAAAAAATATCGAAATGTTAAATAACTTTATTATTAAGTGGTAAGGCTAATAAATAAATAAATATGTGGATTAAAAAGTTATTTCGAAAAATAAAAACACTAAATGATAAATAATATTAAATTTTGATCATCGTAAAAAATATAAATTTATTTTGACTTTAATATCTCATTAGTTATTTATTTCATTGATAACTTTTGTTAAAATCAAAAAATATCTTTTCAATTTTTTATGAATAAATTTATTAATGTTATTAGTATAGATTCGTTATAGAGCTCTTTTTTATTATTTATTCATTTATGAATTTGAATAAATTAATTTAAATATAATAATTTATCATGTATGTATAAAAATATTCATTTAATATACAACGTGTCTTAACGTGTCGAAATTCTTTTTTTTTTTAGAAATGACATGTCGGCGTGTCGCATATCACGTGTCTGTGTCAGTGCTATTTAGGCAACGAGCAATGCTTTATCGTCGAGTTGGTCAAGAAATCGATGTTGAGGAACATCAAAACGTCGCACTGTGTTAGGAAAAGAGCCTTTTTCATTTTTTTCTTTTAATTTTTCACAAATAGACAAGAAGTTTCTTTCGTTCATTTTCATTTTAATATTGTTTGTTTTGTGGCTCACAAAAAACCGGAAAGTGACTTTATTTTATTTGCCTAAGTTCAAAATTATTCAGAGCGTATAAGAAAATCAGATATGAATTTATTTATCACAACAAAAAAAATTATCATTCTCGACGCAATTCTAATATATTCCATTCCAATATTTCATCTTCCATGAATAGCCATATCTTTCAAATTATTGATCTTAATTTCTTAGGAGTTTATACAGCAGACAAGAAATTGTTTAAATTTTGTGCTTATTCAACTCATCATTTGTGCTTATTCAACTCATTGTATCCTCAGAAAATGAGTCAAGAAATAGATTTTTAACACGCACTAGATACAATTTTAATTTTTCCGCATTAATTGATTTTGATATTTTTAAGTGCCATCTTTTGTTTAAGAATGGTATGAGAGAGTCATGTGCATGTTTATATTATTTTGTCGAGATGTGGATATTTATATTTTCCTCACTTGCGCTAACTAAGGTTGCATTAATTTAAACCCATTCGCCCGCTATATTTGAAAATTCTATCTTCTATTTTATTTTATTATTTTTTGAAAAAAAAAAAAAAGGGGGAAATATGTAGAGGGGTTAACCTGTGCACTTTGTTTGTTATTTACACATGATACTTAGGGAAGACCCCAGCTTGGTAAATACAAGTAGCGTTGTTTGAAATCAAGACTTTGCCTCTTCCATTCATTTTGACTACGGCCCACTTTTTTTTGGTCCGAACTAAGATCCACTTTGAACGACGTAATAAGCTGTGATTTCAACGGAATATTTTTTCATTAATTCCTTAGGCGAGCTTTCTGAAAACAAGCCCTAATGCCGGTTTCACTTACTTGGCCGCAAAATAATTAACACAATCTATTTCTTTTGCAGGACTTAAATAAAATTTGGGCATTTTCAACTAAGTAGAACGAACACCGGACTTTACCTCCAAACATCCAGCTCCTGCAGTTTTGGATTTGGATTTGTCCGCCAAATTCAGCTAAATATTTGAAGTGCTATTAACGGGTAGTTGACTCTATTATTTTCCCCTATAAATAGAATAACTCATTGCATTGGGTAATTATCCAAAATCCCTCTTGCGTACACTTTGCAATCAAATTCTTGAGAGATCAATATGAGAGCATTTCTTTATAAAAGAGTGCACCACGTTTATAAATGAATGTCAGCTCCATTGCGAACCAATCTATGTATGACGCTTCAAGGGTAGTTGAATAGGCATAACTCTTGAACAGTCTCTGGAAATAGAGTTGGCATCCATTTGGACCAAACCACAATAAAACGGTTCAGCATTCCTTTGTCACTACTCCTTTTTTATTTATATGCATATAGCGAGTGTAATAAATTGCTTAACTTATATTTGTGCATAAATGCTTGATACTATGGAGCACATTCTCTATTTGGGCCAAAAATTGCTCGCGTTTACTTGACTTTTTAGAGCTAAATATCATGGCATCACATGTTGATAAATTAAAAGAGTTAATGATACGTTTTCATCGCAATACATTATTAAACAATAGTATGCTCAACAAGTGTCCGAGGAGGAATTTGATACATTCACGCACCAAATGTAGAGAGGCACATGTAATCTTTTACCCTTTTCCCCACATTTCATAAAGCAATGGTTGTCAAACAATTTTATAACCTTTTGTAATGGAAATAAATTCAAAGAAATGAGAAATTTTCTAGACATTTAAATGATTAATTGGTGAGTCAATAGCTTATTTTCTATGAATTTTGAGTGAAGGATTTTTTTTTTGGGTGGGGCTTTTTCATTGGATGCTTTTTTCGGGAATCCACTTGCTTAGTGGTGTTACTTCCAATCAAATCAAAGTGCAAGTCTTTTTCAACACAATTGGATACTTCATGCGAAATTTCATAAGAAAGTCTTTGTCTATTCAAATTATCTAGTCTAAAAGAGGATTTTCGCGTTTGGACTTTAATGAAAAATGGCACTTCAAAAGTGCAAAGTGTCCACTAAGGTTGGATGCTCCATGTGATTTGATGATATCTCACCCTCTGTTATTTGCCGTTTTCTCTTAGGGTCCGTTCGTTTCGCGGAAAATAAGCCATTTCCGGAAAATATTTTCCCAGAAGTCATTTTTAGGAAAATGACAATATTTTCAGTGTTACTGAAAATGTTTCGGAAAATATTTTCCGGTGTTCGGTAAGGAAAATATTTTCCGCTCACTGATTGGCGAGCATGAGCGTCAAGCTCGAGGCTCGCTAGATCGATGAGCACAAGTTTGAGATCGGCGAGCTTCAAGCTCACTTTGGCCCGACGACTACCAAAGAAAAAGAAGATGAGAAACAAAAAAAAAAAATAAAAAAGGAAATTAAAAATAATTTGAATTAAAAAAAGAAAAGGAAAATTAAAAAATAATTCTAATGAAAAAAAAAAAAGAAAAGAAAGGGGAGGAGGTAGTCAGGATTTGTAAATGCCAGAAGATAAGAGAGATCAGTGAGAAAAATGTTTTCCACTTTTTAAAAGTAGAAAACATTTTCCCCAACTTGAACATTCTTTTCCTTTGATGGAAAACATTTTTCTCAAAATTTATTTTCCGTGAAACGAATCCGGAAAATCAGGAAAACGTTTTCCGGAAATTATTTTTCACGAAACGAACGGACCCTTAGTCAAAAACACCAGGAAATACTTAGTCACTTTCGTCCTAGCTTCCTCCCATGCAACTTTGCTCTGGAAAGAAAATTATCGAAGTTGATTTTGATGGGCAAGTGGCCCCCACCACTTTGTTCCTTCCACATGCTCATATCTAAAGCGAATCGAAGGCTTGACTCTAGTGGCTTATTTTCATTACCTTGTTATTCTTTTTTTTTTTTATTAACAGAAAGGCTTGATAGTTATTATTCGAAAATATTCCAAAAAAGAGCATAGAGTGGAGTCATTTCATTAAAAGATGGCCTAAATGGACATTATTTCAAATAATAATTTAAAATGACTAAAGCAGACACATAAGGATTTAAACTCACCAATCGGCCAAACATTTGTTGACTAGCGAGCATGTGATTTTTTCCAACAGGCAGAATATGTATACTTTTGTCCCCAAAAAAAAAAAAAATTGAGTAAAAAATTACAAGCCCTGAAAAGAAAAAAAAAAAGTCACTTCTTCCTTCGTTTCTACCCATGTTCTTCCTTTGCTTTTGGTCTTCATTTTTTTTTTTTTCAAGAGAAAAAGACAAACCTCGAACAAGGACCACATCTTCGTTAATTAGACACTCACATGTAACAGTAAAACAAAGGTTGTTCGATTGATAAAGCTAACAATGCACGGACGCTCCACCACCACATGCATGAACCCCTCCCCGGTTTCAAACCAAAAACAAACAGATGATGTCCACACTGCATTCTTGACTTATGAAGGTTAAGGTGTGTGTGTGTTTTTTTTTTTTTTACATGCTGACTGCAATTGATGTCCCTAGTGTATTCTTGACCTGGGCGGAAAGATGCAATTACTACTCCTAGCTACTCGATAATTGTTGGTGGGGGATCTGTAGCAATAAGTTTCACTTTAGTGAATTTACTACTCCTAGCCACTCTATAATTGTTGGTGGGGGAGCTGTAGCAGTAAATTTCACTTTAGTGAATTCACTACTCTTAGCTACTCTATAATTATTTGACTGCAATCAGTTCATTGGACTGCTAATGAATTTATCACGTTGGTCAATTACGACTTATTAGCATTGTAATACATAGAATTGTATTGCTGTGATATTTTCATCTCGCCCAACAGAACTAACAGAACAAATTGAGTAGAAGCGCGATGCTTTCTTTTGGAAAGGCTGTATTGTGCATGGAGCAAAAGGCGTGTCTACCTAAGAAGCAAGCAGGCTTGGGGTTAAACGAAATTACGGGAATGGAATAATGCATATTCTGACGTATAGTTTCAAGCATTTTCTTGAAGACCAATTACTTGTGAACCGCTTGGATTGAAATTCATGAACTAAAAGGGAAAAGTTTCTAGTCTTTAAAGTTGCGCTCTGACTCTTTTATAGCTGGAAAAAGTGTTGAAGCTGCGTAAAATAGCCAGGCAGCTAATGAACTGTACACATTGAGTAATGGGGAGTACATTTTTCTTATGGTTTGACCTTGGCATCTTGTGGCCCTTCGCTTGATAAATCTCCAACAAGAAATTGTCTATGGTTCAGGTCCATCTCTTGATCTTAATCAGCAGTTGTTTGGGAAGCATGAATTCAAGATCTGATGATTTGCTGCAAGTGCTGGCTGCTTTATGCGGGATCCATTTTCTTGCATCCTGCGATTGCTGCTCTGATGGAAGGTATAGTTCTGCTTGTAAATGGAATACAATTAGAGAGAAGTAGCGCATAAATGTGTTTATTGTAACCCATGTAATCTTAAGAATAGTTTCATAACCTAGCTGCTGAACCTGAACAAGTTGAGCCATATTTGTTACAAATATAGAACCAACATATACAGATTTGAGCACACCTCCAATTGGGCCACATAATTCCAACCATCTACAAGAACACCAGAATGTGCCCTTTTTGCCAGTCATGGCCCTTCACCTTTCTAGTTTAAGTTGTATGTGCCAATACTAGGATGGCATGCCAACTAGGATAATCAGAAAAATTAGAACGCAAGATGCTGAATTCAATCTGCAAAACCTCAATGATGGAACTTTAAGGCAATGTAAGAGGACACTCAGTTGCATTATAGCTCAAACTTCATGACACGAAAGATAACCAAAAAAACTTAAAGAACTTGCATACACACATGGATGGGATTCTACCTAGGAATCTAACATGTAAATGCAACTGAAGAAGTCAATTCTGTTCTAGATGCCTCTTACTTTCAAGCTCTTTCTTCCGATCCTTCATAGAACAGCCTCTAACATAAGTAACGCCACACTCTGCCACAGAAACAGAAGCAAGGCAAGATAATGGCAAATAGAAGGGCATTCATTCGGATGCACAGCAAAATACCCTTTTGAAAAATAGGAAGGTACTTGAATATATCTTTGAGCATTTAAAGGTATACACACCATGAATTTGTTAAAAAGTAGAGAGATTTCCAACAATTGATATTTGTGGCATAAAACGTAAGGAACTATTTACTTGTTCAAACTTCCATAGAGACAGAACAGCCAAAAGCTTTGCAGAAGAGTAAAATTAACACCTGCCATCTTAATTTGGTTAAATGCACACACAGATCTACATCTGAGAAACTCAAAAAAGCTAACCTTCACATCAATTGTATTGCTCCTACAATCATGCATAAAAAGCTTTCCAACTAGAATAAAAGGGGGAAACTTAAAGAGATTAATAGACGCATAAACATAAAAGAGAGAGAAAAGAGCTAGAACTTCAGTATCCTTGTGTTTTGACACTAATACTTCGTATTGTGACCCAATAAGCAATCTAGAAAAAATTATATGATCCACAGGATTAAGCACAGGAAGCAATACAAATCTAGCATATTTTAAATCACAAAATCATAGTGACTCAAAAAATACTTACTTTGAGGCCAAAAAATAAGATTACATAATCTCTTTCAATATCCATTTACATCTTAGCATTTGGGCTACTCCCACCTGCCTAAAGCAAAACTCAGCTGCAAAAATTTCGAATTTGTGGCTGCTAAATAATATAAATGGTCTATATGTTTAATTTTTACATCTGCAAAGTAGTCCCTCACAATTCAATTTCCACAACTTTGCATTAGCACTAGCCAAATCGACAAATGTCCCATCCATCCATCTTTCATCACAAACCTAGATGAAGTTGCTTGATGTGACAGTCAATGTGGTCATCGTATATCCATAAAAAAAAAAAAAAAAGAGAAAAAAAAGAAGTAGAAAATGGACAAGAGGGCCATTCTCTCCAGGAAATAGCACAAGTGCTAAACTTGCTGAAAGCGGAGTGCAAGAAATCATTCAGAAAATGTGACAAGTTATAGTAAACATTATCAAATACTCAAAATTAACTGCAATCCAGAGGTGGACCTTTTTGCCACAAATCAAGAATATCTCATAAGTGAGATTATCTTTAAATGCTGGAAGTGCTTCCTTAGGTCATTCTCTGCTTGCTTGCAGAGCTCATCAAATGAATGGCGTGTAATATAGTTAAACCACAAGTGATCAAACTATAACGAAGAGAATGTTCTTGTATCATAATTACTATGAACATGATTCACCAATATCTAAACCTCACACGAAACACTGGCCTCAATTCCATCCTCCAATCCAAAAGCAACACACAAAACCAAGGTTAATCCCATGCAAATGTTCGGGTACCCAGAAAGAGACAGAATGCTCTTGACTTTGGATAAACCAACATGCTATCTCTCTCCAGGAAATATAGTATCTATGTAGTAACCCATCTCACGAACATCCGGCTATAGCAAATCTATTAAATCAGAATCACATCAGCTCTTGCACATGTGTAACTGTAGCTTGGTTGATACCTTCACGAACCAATCCATGACAAGAATCTAAGCGAACGCACACTAACATGGAGAACTAAATGTACCGACTTAGGCAATTTTGGAAATCTGGACAATGCGCTGTAGCCATTTGCTTCAAGGGTACAAATGTTTGGTGGGAGCTCTAAGATCTCCTGTAGCTGCTTACAATCATCTAATTTTTAATTGACAATCAACTCCTCAAACTTGCTAATGCATGTAGGAAGATTAACAAAGTTATTTGCTTATAGATGCAAAATATTTATAGAAGAGAAGCAGGTAAGACTCTTAAGGAATTCTTCCTCTGACAGATTGCACCCATTAAGCTTCAGGGAGACCAGATTTGGAATCCAAGTCCACCATTAGGGAGATTGGAGCTGTCACTGCTCCCTCAAAACAAGCTAAATAATGAACAACCTTCAAGAGAAAGGTGCTCTAGACTTTGCATCTTGTAAATGCTACTAGGAAGACTAATAGGACTTTTCCACAAACCTCAATAGAGATTAGGTTTTCAATTGACGCAGGAAGTTATTTAATAGAAGTCTGAGATATATAAAGTTTTGTCAAGCTCTCCATATCCTTAACATCAGGAAACTTATCAAGCTTAGAGGAGAAAGTTACATCAAGTTGAAGATATTTCAGCTTCAGTTTAGCTGGAAGCTCCTTGAGGTTCAAGCACCTACTTAAGTTCACTATCTCCAAATTTGGCACCTCTGAGAAGTCCGCAACACTAATCAGAGACTTACAGCAGCTGAAAATTAGGAACTTCAAATTTCTGTTCAAATTTCTAAAATGTTTGCAAATTAAGAAGAACAGCTGAACAAGATTTTGATAAATCTCACTATGTGAAAGGCACCGAAAATGAAAACCGTTAATAAAAGCATGTATGATGTACCTTTAAGTTAACTCCTAATACTTCAATCCGGCTGTTATGCCCATCAAACCAAACAAGTTTCTTTAGACCAGCAAAAAACTTCAGAATTGATAAAGGATATTCAGGCCATCTTAAATCTTTAGGAAGACATATGGGACCCCCGTTGACTTGTGCATTGAGGACTTGGAGCAATCTCAGTCTCCGCATATATGTGAAAGCACTAGGATTGATGTCTAACTCTTCTTGTGTTGGCAAGTCCAGTACTGTGCCTCCAACAGCATTGGTTCCCTACCAAGGAAAAGAAAATAATCATTATTACCCGACCCGAATTAGGTAAGAGCGTGTATCCTCCAACAATACTTCAAAAACATCTTCGTAGCACCATAATCTACTCCATTTCCCAGGGTCATTTGGACACTTTAATTTCACGATATCTTGACACATCAGCTGAATCAAGCTATGTATTTGTACAGTTCTCTAATTATACATGATTATTAAAGATCTCTCCATTAAAGTTTGAATCCCAATTAATGTCTTTAAACCAAAATTATCAAGAACTCTGGTTACATAATCATTATCCCTCCCCTTAAAGAAACAAGCAATGTCAAGGAAATTGTCCTTCTCATTATCCTCCAGCAAATCAAAACTTATCTTCAGAACACTGTTTATATCTTTATTAGGATTTTCAGCATGTTTACCGAATATACTCTCCCATTCCCCTCTGCTTCTATCACATAAAAAGGGACCCAAGACCACAATCACTAAGGGAAGGACATTAGCATAGCCCAAAATATCATCAATGAGATCCTTGCTTATGTCTTTTATCCGGTTTTTTGGAAAGGCATATGAACTGAGAAGGTCAAAAGCTTCACCTTGATCTAATGCTTTAACTTTATATACATGATCTATCCCATGAGAAGTTAGTACATGTTTGTCTGCAGTTGTAATGATGATCCAACTCCCTTTTCCAAACCATCCACATCCTCCAGCTAATGCATTTAACTGGTCCCCATGATCCACATCATAAAGCACAAGTAGAATCTTCTTGCAGCAAAGTCTATCTTGTATCAGATTAGCACGTCCATCCACACTAAAGACCATTAATCTCAGATAATGGTGTTTTTTGCAAATGAACTAGGGCATCGGGTATACTGGAAGTTTCTCTAACATTTGCAAGAAAGCTGCACCCACCAAACTGACTAGCCATACTGTTATGGACAGCTTTAGCGATGGTGGTCTTCCCTATACCTCCCAGTTCCCGTATTCCTATCATCCGAACCTCACCCAAGCTTGTACTTAACAACGAGTTTATTTTTTCAACGCAGCAACCTGTACTGATGGGATACTTGGGCACACTCGGGGATACTCGTCCTACTATAGTCACGATACTTGGTCTCATTTCCACCAAAACAAAGTAGCAAAGAGAATGGGAATAAATGGCAATATACGATCCATCGGACTAACTACAACCAACACGAAGTAAACAATCACTCTGTAACATTCCAAAACATGACTCTAACACACTAATCGATGCCATCATATAACAACCAGATTAGAGAATTACCAATTCTTCCACAGGGTCGAACAGGAATACTCTGATCAACCATCGACATAATAATGCCAACCGGACAAATGGGCAACTTCAATTAGGGTTTGCCTCCATTTCTTCACCTTCTCAGAATCCACCTTCCCAATTTCTCCTCGTACCAGACCAATGCCTTGCCATAACTCTCTGTCTCCTTCCCCCCCCCCCCCGCGCCCCCCCACACCCCCCCTCCTCAAATCTCCCTTGGCTCCACTCCACTCCATGGAACGCAGGCAACACCAGCTGTCCCCTTGAGCCTCTTCTACTCCATTACCTTCACCAGCTCGTCCAAGCACCACCCGGACGAAGCGTGGTTCTCAGAGAAGACAAGGAGGGCGATTCGGGACTCCTCAATGGCCCTCATGAGCGCGGGCGAGATCTCGTGCCCCGGGCCTCGAGTCGTTGCTGTCGATGGAGGCGTTGATGCCTACTTGAGCCAGAGCCCCGTCAAGGTGAGGGAGGAAGCAGGGGCGGTCGTCCTCGCGTCTGAAGCTGAAAGACGTCGAACGGCCATTTTGTTTCGAAGTTGAAGAAGTATCAGTCCGAACGTTTGATACTGCACACCTTCTTCTTCTTCGAATTTTTTTCGTGGTTTAAGGGTAATATAAGGGATATCTGTTGGCTACGCATGGAAAGAAATGCATATTAAGAACTGAAAAACCTTTTTAAGAAAAGAATTCTCTGAGAATGGGAATTTCGATGACATAACGAAATATGGGAGAATATAATGACCAGCGAAACTACCAAAATTTTCTAAAACAATTTAGCAATTATAAGGTTTAAGAAACTTTTCTGAATTAATATTACTACCAAGCTAGTGGTCAAGCTCGAGTTAACATCATACAAATTACCATAACTAAGATGCGACGGTGCATAATTTCATTCACTGTCGGTGTATGAAAGATATTACATATGTAGTAACGTGAAGGATTGATTAGTCCATGAAGAAGCCCGTATGAATTGATCCTTCTTCGGGAAATTCAAACATTTGGTCCATTTATAATCTATCTAATCATGGTCAATCCATACTCACATAATGAGCGACTTTGTCGAGTTTATATTCGCGTGAAAGTCAGTTTTTGTGCGAAAATGTCTTTCATGTAAAGAAGGAAAAGCAGAAACTCTTTTTCTCATGGGTGTGTCAATCGCCATGCCACATTGAAGAAATTTGTCAAGCAAGACGATAATGCCTCAAGGGATAAGGTGGAAAAGAAAATCTTAAGAGGAGCGACTCTGTTAACTCCAAAGCCCCCCTCATAACACATTCCAGCACCGACAAGCAATTTCAAGGTGTTCATGGCAATAGCAATTTTGGGAGAATTTCAAGAAGAGTAGAGGGATGAAAATGTGATGTTATCCAACTCTGACCTAAGTGGAAGGTTTCTTTGATGTCTGTGATGAAATTGAACTTGGCGATGGACAAAGGCATGTTGATTGCGAAGTGTATTTTAATGACGAGGAATGAGAAATGAAGTGCATGTGCTACTTATCTGAATTTAAGGGAACTATATGTGGGCATTCTATGTCTATGGTGGCTACTCTTAAGAAACATCTTGATGTTATGTCTACTGAGTATCTTTAGGGTATATTTGGTAACCGATTCTATTCTAGGAACAATTTTTGCTTAAAAATAATTATTTTTGATAGTTTTTGACATTTAAAAGTGTTTGGTAACTGTTTAAAATTTATTTTTCGGGAAAAAATGTGTTTGATAAAATCTCAAATTCTTTTGTGAATTAGAATTTCTTTTTAATTTTTTAATACTTTTATTATATTTTTCTTTTCTCTTTTTTTTTTTTTTCCTTTTCCATCCCTATTCTTCTTCTCTAGCCGATTGTCGGCCATGGCAATGGCCCACGACCGGCTATGCAAGGTCTAGCGAGCTTGCCGGAGCCTCGCCAAGCCAATGCAAGGCCTAGCGAGATCGAGCCTTGTTGAGGCTCGATTGGCCCTTGGTGAGGTTGAGCCTCATTGATGGTTGGGTGATCTTGTCTGGCTACCGGCGAGGCTAGACCTAGCCTAGTCAGTGTGAGGCTGACCCTTGCCAAGGCCAAGCCTCGCCTTGGCTTGGGGAGGCTTTGGCAAACTAGTGGGACCTAAACCTAGTAGTCATTGGCCATCACCATGGCCGACAATCGGCCATGAGAAAGATGAAGAGAAAATAAAAGAGAAAAATAGAAATTTTGGCTAGATTTTGAAATTATTCCTAAAAACAAAGAAGCAACTTTTTTCAACTTATTGATTCTTTACCAAATCTATTCACAGGAACAAATTTATTTTCGGGGGGATACGAAAGTTACTAAACGAATTTCTGTTCTTTTTTATTTTATTTTATTTTATTTTGGAGAATAAAAGAATAGATTTAATTATTTTTGCTAGTTAGCAAACAGACCCTTGACAACAGTGGAGGAAGGACCTAAGGCGAAAGCATATAGTCATCAGGAGTTGTTGTGAATATGCTAACCTCAATGATGAAAAGTGTACATGAAAATTAATGCCCAAATACTCATAACGTGAGCCAACTATAGCTGTCATTGTTTGATATAAGAAATTCTCGTATATGATTGTCTCGTCCGGTTATATAGAATGTGATCCTTCACGTTTCATAGGAGCCCGTGGAGTCTCTTTTTTCCACATTTTAATCATGTGGATTTATTGAAGTTCTTTGAAATTTTATGTGATGGTATGTTGATATTCTTAATACCGACTCATCAGAGTTTTATATTTAACGAGAATAAGTCATGAGATAATTTTAACTAGGAAATTACAAAAAAGTTCTAAAATTATTGCAATTATGCTAATTTAATTTTAAACTTTTTTTTATCAATTCAATTATAAACCTTTTACAGTTGTGCCAATTCAATTCATCAGGCTAATTTTGCCTGGTCGGTGCTAATGTGAACGCATGCCGTAACGGCCATTCGGTCGATGTCGATGTGGCAAGTTTTTAGTAATATTTTTATTAAATTTTTTTTTTTTTTCCTTTTTTTTTTTTCTCTTCCTCCTCCCTTGGCTTCTTTTCCCATAGTGGTCAGCAAGGCTCCGCTAACACTCAGCAGCCGCCGCCTAGAGGGCTTTTGGCCTTGCCACTAGCAAAGGACAAACCATTCATGAGTTTGACCATGAGAACTCCCTTATGGTTTGCATCCACAAAGATGCTATCACCTTGCCTTTTAGGATGAACCATTCATGAGTTTGCTTGATCATAGTTGTGAGCAAGCTCGTACCTCACGTGATAGCGGAAAATGTCACGATTCATACCCACACGGTTGACACACCTCAAAGAAGGAGGTCGGGTGTGAGTATTGAATTTAAGAGTACCTTTATCATAGTAGCCCTCCCACTAGTACTCTATTCCCTAAGGATGATATCACTTCATCAATTAGGAGCTTTCTACAGTGGATATGCTAAATTATGGTGAGCTTCGAAGAGGCCCATATCCTTTGCAATGGGTTGATTTTATTATTTAGGTATTTAAAACAATCTAAAAAGAATGGGAGTCACCACTAACCTCGTCTTTGTGGTCGGCTAAAAATCCCAATTGAGGGTTGAAAGTGGTCCCTCGATTCTTACACAATTAAAGATTTTAGATTTGGGGACTCGGGTTATGCTAATATTTCTATGAGCACTCTTTTAGTACAAACATTTCTTTTTACTTTTTGGGTTGTTAACTTCCTAAGTGACCATGCATGGATGGCTATTTTCATGCAATTTCTATTTGTAAGAAAGAAAAGAAAGCAAACAATTGAAATTTAAAGACGAGAGAGAAAGTAAACAATCAAGTGAATTGTTATAGGGAAAACAATAAATCTAACATGCAACCCTAGGTGATAGGCAAAAATAAAGCGGAAAAAATAAAACCCGCACTTCATCGGGTGTTTACACAATGCAAAATGACCCGAAACATATATCGGGTAAAAATGAATACAAAACTGGGTTGGAATGGATATTGACCTCCCATTGTCCTCAAGTTTTGAGGGACCTCCACCTCCAAGGACCCATACTAATCATAATCTAAATAAACTAAGACAAGGTACATACAATAGGAAAGAAACAACCACTCATGCCAAAAACAACCACAATTATTAAACAATAAAAAAGAATCAAGCAGTTGAAATGGGATTCAAAGTCGATCAAGTTGGGTCTCGGGATTGGCCTTTGCAAATCATGCATTGGTCCTTTTAGACACCTACTCAATCCAATTTCATGATTTACAGCTATTAGTGACCATTTGTGTTCTTGTGTGGTCACTAATGCTTATAAGTCCCTATGACATGTTCTAAATGAATCCCAAGGTTACCCCACAGAAATAGACACCATACCTAAACATACATATAAAATTCAAAGGCATTAGTAGGAATTAAACATGCAGGTAGACCCATTGACTTTATTTCCCAAACAATCAAACAATTTTTAGTAAGCTAGCATTGGATCACTTATTCAGATAACAAGAGCCAAACACAATCATAGGCATCTCTAAAAAATGATGTTATTATGCATTTGTGATACATGTGATGCTTCAAGAGGCTTTGAATGTGTTTAAAACATCAGGATGAAAAATTTTGACAAAAAGTGTTGAAAGTGAGGTATGATCTCATTTGCCAATGCTCGTCTAGGGCGCATATTGCACTACTAACAAATGTCATAGGCATTTTAAATACAATCCAAGCTTCAATAGGATCAACCTCAAATCGGAAGTTCCAAGAGATGCTAAACAATTGATATTGGAAGCATCACATGTATTAAGATCATTTCCACATGGAAAACCGACATTTCACTTCAATTTTGGAAAAAGTGACGATAAAAGACCTTTTTAGTTTTTTTCAAAAAATTTCCAACAACGAAGATTGAGAAACTTGGAGAAAACTTCATGAAAGTGATGAATCCTATTTCAACATGCAAATTGTCCTAAAGGATCTTGAAAAAAAAAATCACAACAAAGATTTACAATAAGACGTCATAGAACAGATAAACAAAATCAACGCAATTGGCAATGGACCCATGGACAAATTGTTCCAAGAAAATTACACAATGTGCACGACATCAAGGGGAAGGAAGTATTCTGAAACAAGCCACATAGACATTTATAAAATTTCAAAGAAGTTCAAAACCGCATTAGAAATTCAGCAGAACAATAGGACAACATGACACAACAACAGAGATTTGACCTGGTAAATGGGCTCTAAAAAATATGAAATTTCACCGCAACGTACTCAAAAGAGTAACAAACAAAGTTTGTGAAGGGTCCGGCTTAAGAATCTCTAACTGAAAAATCACACAACAATAACAAAAGTCAGACTAAATAGGGATAAAACAGGGGTTCCGAATTTAACCTAAGTAAGATTTCTAACCTAACTTGGAAAAAAAAGGGAACGGGGTCAAGTGATAAGCAAATCGCGCAAAAAGTGGCATTAAAAATATTTAGATGAGTCCTAAAACTTGCTAGAAGGGTCGGCATTCAATCAAGGTTGAATCGAGGGTCAAAAATTGATGTTCGTGAAGGTATGTGAATCAGCCATTTACAAAACAGAACATGGTATATTTTTAATAGTTCATAAGACCATTTAAACAATACATGAATGGTATGAAACTTGCATATGACGATGAATGATTGAATGCAACAATGATTTTGGTAAAATGTTTAACCCTAATGGGATGCAAAGAAATCACATGATCCATCAATATTGCAAAATGATTTAGAACTAGGAATGACACATCCGATGAACTTCAATTGCAATTAGCCTAATTGATGCATGATGCTTACATACCAAATAAAGTTCAATTATGACATGCCATATATGGACGCGAACTTGTAACACACACTTCAAATGTCGAGAAGGCATTAATGCATAGTTTGGTCTTTAAGAGACCATAATGAATGGGTTTTAGTATGCTCATGATAAGCCCCTAAACTAATGCAAATATCACTGAACATGTTTGATTTCAATGAACTAATGATGTGCAAAAAAACCTACGAAAATTTTTATATGTAGGATGTGACATGACGAACATTTTTTGTGACACATTGGAGCTTGATTTGGATCACACAAACCTATGCGAAAATAGCAGAACACATGCATGTTTTGAGATACCCTAATTGCACCAGAACCTACACACATTCGTGCATGCAATTGACATACCAAATGATGAGAAATCCACATGAATCTTACCTTTCTAGAATCCTTAAAACATGCATTACAAATCTCATAGATGATGTGAAGTCAAATTGACTTATCTACATCTTCAATTTCACACAAATGCAATTCGGATCTGGTGTAGGGTACATAGACCTAGGTTTGGTTTTTGATGATTTTGTCTAATCAAAACATCTTCAAAAATTCTGAAAAAAATTAGATGTCATGCTCAAGACAATTTTGCATAAATCTCGTGAAGAAAGTTTTTCCAGATTCTGCTCATAGAAATCAGTATGAAAACAATAATATAGAAAATCAAAACAAAGTCAGAACTTCAAATCTACCTATAACTACTGCAGAATCGACTGATTTCGGAGGTATTTTTGATGACCAAATGACATTTTTTCAGGATGCCTGACTTATCAAATTGAAGTTCAGGAAGTCTATTTTTTACACATAGAAGGGTTCGAGGTCAGAAAAGTTCATATAGTACCTCGTCTCAACCAAAACAATAAGCATACAATAGAAGCACGGAATTGCATATTAACACTACCCACATTCAAACAAACTCAAGTTTATCTTCAATGAACATCAATCTTCAGTAAATCATTCAATCACATCATCAATCTTAGATCTAAGCATATTATATAAATCTAAACTTGAATACTAGCCCCAATCGGTTACGTTGCTTACCTTATCGGATTCAAGGTTAAAACATCTACCTTTTGCATTTTCCTTCAAAACAAAGCGTGATCGGAAAAAATCAACGTCACCAGAACGTGATCGGAACTTTGAGGGATGGATCGGATTGCCTACGGATTGGCTAGGGACCAGTTGGACCGCCAGTTCACCTTGGATAGAACTAGTCCTAATTGAATCGGCCTTGGATGCGTTGGAATAGAACAGACTAGCAGAGTTAATCTGGTGGTTGAGCTGCCAATCCCCAACCATGGTGAGGCTAGGTATGAAGTTGGGGAGAGATCGGTGTGGCTCATGCCGTCAATCTAGGTCGCTGGACCGGCTCGGTAGCCATTTTCTTCAACTCGCAGAACAAGCGACTGGCTCAAGCCGATCAATCGACTGCTGGAGGAGGCATCGGTCACTAGAAGATTGAGGATGAGCAGAAGACCGTCGAGGGGCTAGGTGGCGATTGGCAGATCGACGACGTGAGGCCGACGAGCGATGGACTGGCGAGGGGCTAGTTTGGGAGAAAGAAAAAGAGTGGGAAGAGAGGGGGGAGAGAGAGGTTTTCTGTTTTTGAAAGAGAAAGTATTCTGCAAATGAGGGGCCCCTTGCATTTTGGAGGAAAAAACCTTTTATACTAAGGCCTAATCGTTGAATCTTGACCATCGGTTTAATCCGATGATCAAAACTTTGATTTAATGGCCAAATTAAGTCCATTAAAGGCTAAGCCCACTCAAAACATGTCCTATGACTGATCGGATGGCTTTGATTCGCAAAACTTGAGGTTCAAAACAAGAATTGTAATTAGAGCCTAATTATGGGTAAAATCGCAAATTTACAAAATTCAAGGGCCATTTTGCAAAATCTGGAAAATGGAAATGCATGAGGACAAAATACGCACGACGAGGGGTTGAGAACCGACTGTTGGTGACCTAGAACTGGTCGGTCAAAGGCCAAATTAGCCTGCCTCGTCGGCGACCAATTGGACCAGTCAAATCGGTTCACGCTAGTACTTAGCTGGGCAGTTCTTGTGGGCTCAAAATTTATAGAAAAGAAAATTTATCCAATATGAGAAGAAATTATCCGATTTTAATCAAATTAAACCACTTAAACCCCTTAAATGCAATCTATGGGTTTTTTATTAACCTAATCGAATGATTATTGTGAAAAATGATGCATCTAGGCCATGGGTACATGTAATTGAACCTATAAGCCAAAATGGGCAATTTTTGCAACTCTTCGATCGAAATCGCAAATTAATTGAAATTGAATTCAATTAATACTGTGGTAAACATATTCAACTAATTACTCATGCTTATGATAACCTATTACATTCAAATTGACTTTGAATTGAATCTATGAGACTTAAGCCAAAAATAGATTTATGAAATTAGACCTTAATCTTGAATGAATGGATCCACTTGAATATCTTCAATTGAAGCTCAATAATCCGGTTTTCCTATATTCAAAAGAGCAAAATTCCTCAAATTGGGAAATTCTCAACTAAATTTCTCAAAATGGACTTGATTTAAACTTATATCAAGAAAATGAGTGGAATACAAATGTCTATTCGCAACTCATGAATGATCGATTCGGATCCCTTAATTAGGGCTCAAAATGGCAACTCGCCATTTGATTTGACAATTCCCAAAATTGAGTGAAGGAATGGATTAGAAATAGTCCCTAAAACGAATGTTGTAAAAGAAGCTACACCTAATTATGACTAAAATGATTTTTTAAAATTTTTTTTGGTCAATTTCAAACCTAAAACCAAAAAAAAAAAATGTAAAATAAGGTTCTTAATCGAATTTTGTAAAATTTCGACACAAAATTCAAATTGACACTAAAACAAAATATTTTGTGGATATATATATATATATTTTATATATTTTTATATATAGGTTTGATCCAAGGTTCGATCAAAAGTCAAAAATTTAATTGACTTTTCCTAAAAGGTTTATTTTTGAGTCAAAACTTTGAAATTTTTGAAAATTGACTTTGCTAAAGTGAAGTTAAAACCATTTGACATCTTTTTAAGCAAAAGGTCAACTTTTGACTCGGGGTTGACTTTTGGTCAAAGGGGTAACTAAAAAAGTCCACAAAAAAGTCAATCGTTTGATTTTTCGGATTTTTCTTGAAAGTAACTAGGAAATCACTTAAAAGTGACAGTGCAAAAGGAAAAAAAATAAAAATGAAGAATGACACTATTTAGTCCATTCGTCTCGATCGAAAACCTTAATTTTGATTTTTTTTTTCATTTTTTTGACGCGTTGACTAAAAATCAGGTATCAACATGCTTCGCCTATGGTTGGCAAGGCCAATCTTGAACTAGGCAAAGGTCAATCCTGAGCTAAACGATGAATGGTCGGGGTCACACGCATATTTTCTTAAACTTGGTGCTAGGTCCTCGTTGAAGGGTCCACCCCCACCACCGCCACCTCCACCCAAGAAATTCTGGAGGATCGCGTTGCCATGGTGGTGGCCTACGTGTGGAGGGAGGACAAGTTGATGTCTTAACAGAGGTCATCCATGGATCTCAAGGAAGATGATGGAGGATCGATGGAAGTTGGAGATGATGGCAAGAGCAATAGTGAAGAAGAAGATGAGTGTGTGGAGGAGGAGCTCGATTTGAGTGAGGATGAGGAGGGTGATCTCTTGTTCTTGTTGATGTAATCGTTTGGAAAACCACTGGAGTTTGCCCTAGTGGCCACCCTTCCAACATGGAAGGGGGGTGGGGGGTTCATTCTTAGGGGTTGGGGTGGGGATAATTTACAAGTTTGACCAATGCAAAAATTTTGAGAGTGAGAGTTAGAGTAGGAATAAAATAGGGCCAAAAAAAAAAAAAAAAAAATCTTCGTCCGGAAGACCACGAGTCGACCCCATTTTTGGCAACGTTTTAGACTTTCGAGAGAGAGAGAGAGAGAGAGAGAGATTTGTCAAGAAGACTAGGAGTGGCCCACATCCGGGCAAGGCCTAGGGGCCACTAGCAAGGGCTTCACGATCTTGCCTAGTGGCAAGCAACCCTTGCTAGAGTCTCATTGGCCATTGTGGGAAAATAAGCCAAGGAGGAAGAAAAGAAAAAGAAAAGGAAAAAAAAAAAAAAAAGATATTAATAAAAAAATTTAAAAATAAAATATTATTAAAAAATTACCACGTTAGTATTGAGTAGACAACGGCTACAGCCCAACATCCACGTCAACACTGGCTAGCCAAAACTAGATGGATTGACTGAATTAGTATAATTGTAAAAGATTTAGGATTGAATTGGCATGATTACAATAAATTTAAGATTTTTTTGATAATTCTCCCACTTTTAACCTCAGAGTATTATTAGTATTTTGAGGATCACAACACAACTTTATTTTTGATAAAAAAAAAATAAAATTAAAGATCAATGCATTTACCTGATGAACAATCATTTCACGTGGTAATTTGTTTATTTCGCTATTTTTAACTAGACATAGGAGCAATGATTAAGGGAAAGGAATCTCTTGAAGGTGGAGATAGAGATTCTTAAATTTTGTTCATGATCAACAATTGTATTTTGGTACATACATTCAAGCATTTACAATTCATGTAATGGTATCTTCTAGACTATTTTCTAGGGAAGCTTTTTGTATGTATATGTTTCTTAATGTTATCATGATGCGTATGACCACTATCCAAGCAATTATAGCATGCAAGAATATTTCCATCTATGCACCAATAACGGGTGCTTTATAAACTTGGGGCCAGCTAGCATTCGGTTGAGGTCATCCAACTCAAACTTAGTTTCTCATTTCTAATTTATAATTTCTAATTCATAAGATATCAAAGTCATCTCGACCAAAGCGAGAAGGGACAAGCACTAGCTGTAGGAGATAATATGGCTTACGCAGATGTTGGAAGAAGATAATGTTGTTGACGCAGATGTCAATGGCTTTAGAAGCTCTAAACTCTTATTCTATGCCCAACCCATCATTCAAATTCATGGATGATTTTGTTCATCCTTGTCCCGTGGAATTTTGGACCGAACAAAGCAGTCCAAAATGGACTCCATCACCCTTGCTCTCTGCCTCATCAATCATCACTTCCGCCGTGGCAATTCATTATTCTCTTGTAGTTGTGCCATGGCCTTCGCTCAAGCACAAGTAAGACTCACGACATGTAAGAAAATGCTTTGAAGAAGACAAGGCCGCAAAGGAGAGTCGTGACTCAAGAGAGATCAATCAAGCTTCTTTAAAGTCGTCGGAAAAAAGAAAAAAGAAAAAGGGAAATCCGGACAATGAAGACTTTTTTCTTTTTCCTTTTGATCTGGTCCTATCTTAGCTATGCGCAGGTTGCAAAGCCCTGCTTCTCCATTCATGCATGCTCACCCTAGCCCTGAGGAGGTGAGGAATCGAATTCCTCACCTCCTCCTTTCCAAGTGGGGAAGGGTGGCCGGGCCAACCGTAGTAGTTCAAAGAATGAAGACTTGAATAAGATAGAAGTTTGATACAAAATCCTCATAGCAGTCCTTTGAGTTCTTGATTTGGGTTTTGTCATGCCCCGATCCTCGGGCACGCGTCCATCCCTTACCTTGGTCGATTTTAAAGTGCGATATCCCAGGACTATTTATCGCCGACCCTTATAATTTATTATGCTCATGCGGAAGCAGTTAAAAATCCCCAGACAATAAAATAATGGGATAGAAAAGCAGACCATATTTTTCATATTAAAATTCACAACCACACTTTTATTTACAGCATAAAAGTCTCACACCTATCTACACTAAGACAGGGTTCACAAAAGGAATGGGATCTCAATCCACATCCGGGTTGTACTCAAGATCCCTCTCTGGATCACCCTCTTCTTCAAAAATCCTTCTCCTCTTCAGGTTCCTCTTCCTCAGCTCCTCCTTAGGGTCATGAAATGGTTATTCAATAACCAATGAGACCACGTCTCAACGAGTTCTACCCCCTAAGACTCGATTAGTAAGCCAATACACTATGGGCTACCTAAACACGTACAGGTCAGAGGACTTACCTTGGCCTCAGATTCCACCTGCAAATCAGTACAATTCATAATAGGCACCCAACTACTCATAATAAATCGAACTAGTCGATTACATGTCATCATAAGCACACGTGCATTCTCTAAGCACTAGTTCACCAAAGTGATGCATCAAATCACCGAGCCCACGTGTCTCTTGAGATCGCCTCACTTAATTCCCAGGCCCACGTGCATGTTAGGACTAGAATTAGCACCTAGAGGGGGGTGAATAGGTGATTAAAGCAATTTTAACAATTTAATCCGAATGAAGAATTAAAAACAACAATCGCTGCAAATGAAAGTAATGAAAGATAAAAAGATTAGGGATAGAGAATCAAGACTCGATTTATAGTGGTTCGGCAGACCAAGCCTACGTCCACTCTCTCGCACGGACAGCCTTCGGCTGGATTTCACTAAGAATCAAAAAGTGATTACAGTCTCACGCTCTTGAGTCCACAGTGTAGAAGCTCTACTACACTTCCTCAAGGTCTCACCACAATATGATCTCTCTTTTGATTACATATAACGCTCGAAGAATAAGATTGCAAAATAGAAAAGGAGATTCAGACTTTGGAATTCTTCTATCCGGCACCCTTCAACAATTGGAGCATCTCTCTTATATACTTCTTCATGCCTTCAATACCGTTGGCACATTCCAAAGAAGTTCTTCCAATCAACCCGTTGGACAGAATCATTAGAGATCTCGAGCTCTTTAAGGTAAGTGTTGATAGCCCATCAATCTTGCTCGCCCATACAATCAGGATCTTGGTTTCCATAAGTAGATCCTTCCAATTATAAGTTGCGAAATCTTTAGAGAATCTATACATATTAGAATATGAAAATAAGATCTTCTAGTGCTGAATCCAAAGAGAAAGATATTCTCTAGCCGTTAGAGTAAAAACCATATAAGATCATAATAGAAGTTGGTCTGGAGACTGTCCATGAGAGTAGACTTTCAAACATGAGTCTTGCTAGCTTCAGATTTTGATCTTCAGACTTTACCAGTAGAGTTTGTAAGTCTTCAGACTAGATTGAGGAAAATGTTTTGTCAACTTCAAAATACCTGAAGAGAATTTATCCAACAGTGCATTCTCTCAGGCACTCGTTCACCAAAGTGATGCATCAAGTCACCGAGCCCACGTGCCCTTTTTACGATGCTCGGGGCCACGTGCATTCTCTCAAGACTCGTTCACCAAAGTGATGATCAAATCACCGAACCCACGTGCCCTTTTTACGATGCCTGGGCTACGTGCATTCTCTCAGGCACTCGTTCACCAAAGTAATGCATCAAATCACCGAACCCACGTGCCCTTTTAGATGCCACACTGATTCACCACTCCACCGTCGATACTGATCATCGGTACCCAAACATTTCCCATCACATAATTGAAATCAACCAATTATGAACATGTCCTAAATTCACAATTTAAATCAATTCCATATAAATTAAGGCTCAATTAAATAAATGGACTGCACCACGACAATCAGCACGAAATTCCGGTCATCGGCCATCTCAGCCTTAATTTCCGAAAAATAATTAATTAAATAATTAATTTCGAAAATTAAATAATAAATATTAGAAATCCAATTTAGCTTAAAATAAAGCTCGATTAAATAAACGACTTCACCACTCGGCCATCAGCATAATATTCTGGTCGCCGCCATCCAAGTTGAATTTTCGGAAAATAAATAATTATTTAATTTAATTTCGAAAATTAAATAAATAAATACTAAAAATCCAATTTGCCCATAACGCCTATATCGGCTGGAGACGGAGCCCGGAAAATTACCGAGACTCGTTCAATAAATAACATGGCATGTTTACTTGTTAGTGTCTATTTCTAACCACCTAACATGCATCAATAAGTCTCTAATTTAATTTATCTAAATTAATCTAACCACCTAATTGCATTTAATTAAATCTAACCAACCATAAAGTATAATTAAGATACTAAGAAAGCATTAGTGAAGTAAAACTCACTTTGAAAAAGCCCGGAGACCGAATCACCGCAACGGCGACGCGACGGTGGCCGAAATCGGATTTTCGGCGACACCGGTGGGCTTGGGCCGGGCCTTAGACTCGGGCCAACAAATCTCAGCCCGGTGAGATTTGTTCTTTCTTTCGGACTGGGCCCACTCTTGGGCTTGGGCCTGCTGAAATTTTGGGCTGACTTGTCAAAATCTTGGGCCGAAGATGGGCTTCAATTTGCTAGACTTGTTGGGCTTGAAGATGGGCCTGATTTGCGGCCCAAATAGGCTGAGCAAACTGCAACTGGAAGCTGGGCCGAAGAGCATCAGAATGGGCCCGCTGCAATTGGTCCACGAGCAAAAGAAAATCGAAGCCGCTGGACCCGTGGTTTCGGTCTTCACGTGGACTGAACGAAAGAAACGGCGAGGGGCGCAGGAATTCTCGAAGATGTTGAGCCCGCTTCACGAAGATCAATGGGCGAGGAAGCAGCTGGCAGGTGGTCTTCGAACGGTTCTGCTCGGTGGAAATACGAGATGGCGAAGACGAATTTGCTGGCTGAGTTACTGACCGTGAGGGACGCCTGGCAGACGGTGGGAGCTGGTTGTCGAAGAATCGTGGACGTGGCTTCAATCGGTCTTCAGGGAGGAGAGTTGACCGGTGGGGGACAACAACTAGTGGAGAGGAGCAGCTTAATTTGGTCAACAATCCAGTTGAAGAAGACCACGCGTTGAGACTTGGACGGTAGTTACTTCGGTCAAAGATGAAGCTGGAATTGACCGCATAAAAAAAACCAAGCTGTGGAGGTGCGAGCAAGTGGCAACGTGGTCTCCTTAGTTGATGGTTGACCAAGCATGGAGGAAGACGTGGACACTTGGCCGCGGATGGAGAGAAGATGGCGTTCGGTGCCGCACCCGGGGAGAAGGGACGCCTGGCAGCTTCGTTCTTTGAGATTCACGATGCTGCAGAAGGGACGCCTGGCAGCTTCGTTCTTTGAGATTCACGATGCTGCCCAGTCAACAATCGGCCATCGAGGAAGACTTTGAATGAAGGAAACCAACGGTAGTGGGGACTTTCCTATTTATTAACTGACTTGGTGTTTACTAAGTGACATATCAAATGCAATAACCCGCCACGTCAACCGTCGCCTCATTTTTTATCCCACAAGGTAGTACATTTTTAATAACACTAACATCATTAAAATATTAGATTGTATAAGAGATCAAATGGCTAAAAAAAATTCAAGAACTAGTACTCCATCATTATAATTCACTTCACTCACAAAAATAACTACCGAACCGGTTTTCCAAGAATACAGCATCATCAATCGTGGAAGGTATCAATCAAATGCAACCCGTGACATGAAGCAAGCTTGCTCTCTCATATTTTCGTGTTGATCAGGCCAGATAAATATTTATTTTCATATTGAAAATTTTCAGATTTATTAGCTGAGTAAGAGAAGTCTTTGCACTGAAATCTCGCAAAGGAAATTCTAAGAGCTATCATCAAATTTAGGTTTAGTACGTTGCTCTTCATAATATCAAAAAAAAAAAAGTTGGAAACTATATATCATGCTTTTTGATTGAAATTTTTGAGCCATGATTTTCTGAAATGGTCGCATAGAGCAATTCTCTTGGCACGTCAGTAGGCTAATGGCAAACCTTTATCAATACGGAATTTCGAATTGGAATTGAGGGAGCAGATATGTAACCAGTTCTTCTACGGACAAAAATGCAAAAGGAAAAAGGATAAACCGATTTTAAAACTTGTTCAATTAGTTCAGATAAAAAGTACCGTAATTCTGTCAAATTTAAATTACGGGAAATGCTGATATCTTACTTTTTAATATGTTTTGAGTGCACAATGGCGTTGATGTAGTGCGAAATGGATGCCGCATCAGAAAATAGGTTAAAAAAAAATTGGACATAAAAAGTAACAAAAATCCAGAAATGAATAAAAACAAAAACAAAAAAGGCCAAAATTACTTTAAGAAAATGGAACCAGAGGGAGGGATGGTCGGGTTTCACCAGGCGGTGCTACTATCGGACTTCGCCGTTAATTTTCAAAGGAGGCACATTTTATTGTTCGCTTCTTTTGGATCTAACGTGACAGGATAATAAAATTTTGTTATACAAAGGCGAAGGAGCAAATGTGACGAATGGTTCGCGGAAAAATAGATTTGTCACCTTAACCTAACCTTTTAGTGGCACTAACCATGTTAAAACTCTATGCTTGTGCTCATTCATTTGTTTGCCACTTTGCAGCGAAATGATGATTTGACTACTCTCAAATTAATAGTACATTAGTTTGACTCGAATCCCTTGCTTTGTTGGTAACTTGCTAAAACAGCAGGTCTGTGTTTGGTAAGTTCTAATTTCATCATGAAAATTATCAAGAAAAGTCATAAACATATTACACTTGTGTCAATTATTTTCTAAACTATTTAATTTGATCAATTTGATAATTAACTTTTTGACGATTTGTCAATTCAATCCTAAATATTTAGTTGTGTCAATTTAATCCTAAATCTCTTAACGGTTTGTCAATTTAGTAATAAACCTTCAATTTATGCCAATTTCATTAAGGTTTCAAATTAAATTGGCAATTCATAAAAAAAGTTTAGGATTAAATTATCACAATCGAAAGGTTTACGATTGAATTGACAAATTTTAAAAAGATTTATGACTAAATTGTCTAAACTCAACTTAGAACTGAATTAGCACAAATACAATAAGTTAAGTACTTTTTTGGTAATCTTGTTGATTTCATCGGGAAGATGTATTTGCAATGGCAAACAAATAAATAAGTTGATAACTTATTTTTGGTACATGGATAATTTACATACTTGGTCTTTAAGTTACTTCCTCAAAGAAGTTACAACTCATTGGTAAATTACTAATTTCACCAGTAAGTTATCAACTTCAATTGCAAGATTTTAGTGGCAAATTTGATAACTTACTATTGAATGGTAAGTTCTTTACATGGTCAGTAGCTTACCACCTTAAAAGTGGGCTTGCATTGGTAATTTAAGTTATTTATTTCTCTTTTCGATACTAACTTGAATTGGGAAAAGTACATAAAAAAAAAAAAAATCATAAACCTATTGTGTTAGTACCAATTTAGTCTTAAAGTTTTCAATTGAACCAATTTAGTCATATACCTTTTCATATTGATACTAATTCAATCCATCCAACCAATTTCCAAAATTGCTAACGTGGGTGTTAGCCGTCCTACATGGCACAACCGATGCCAAGGTGGACAATTTTCTAATTTTTAAAATATTTTTATGATTTTTATGATTTTTCTTTTCTTTCCTTTCTTTTTTCCCCCAACCGTGGACCGACGAGGTTGCCAGCCAACCCTCGCAGGCCTCCTCCATGCCCTTGTTGGGCACAAGCGAGGGTTCAGCGGCAATTGCTTGTGGCAGCCAAGGGCCACAACGCCCTTGCCTGTGGCCGGTGATGGTCAGCCAAAGACCTCGTTGACCCCAAAGTTTAAAAAAGGAAACCAAAAGAAAAGAATAAATGAAACATTTAAAAATTTTAGAAAATTTTCCATGTGGGCGATTGATGTTCACGTCAGTAATTTTTTATTTAAATTGGCCTAATGGACTGAATTGGTACTAATGTAAAATATTTAGGACTAAATTGGTCCAATGCAATAGATTTGAGACTTTTTTTTGTACTTTTCCCAACTTGAATTATAAGATTTTATAAGAAATAGCAAAATTTTCTTAGCAACTTGATAACTTACTATCGAATTTGGCTTCCATAAATTCCTCAAATTATTGGTAACATACTTCAGTAAAATTATGCCCACGTTGTAAGTTACTTAATTCAATAATAATTGACTAATTGCGTTTTTTTATTAATAGCAAATTCCTCCTTGTATTGGTAATTAACTAGTATGTAGGCGGACCTAGGTAGATAAATTGCTAATCTCACCGGTAAGTTTAATCTTTAAGTGGTAAACTTCTACATAACAAGTAGATAATTTACAATCCAATTGAAATTGGAAAATTCCCTTTGGCGATCACTTGCTACCTTGAAAAATGGAACAATGTCAGTAAGTTATTAATGCCATTGGAAAATTACTATGTTCCCCATTCAGTTTTTGTTTTGAGCGGTAAATCTATTAAAAAGTTGGTAGCTTATTGTTGCATTTCACGTTCCTAAGTTGCTAACTTGTTGGTAAATTACTATGAGCTAACATGACCAATAAGTTGCCAGCTATATAATTTTACCAAGGGGATTTAAAATTGACTAACCATATGAGAAAAATTACCATGCTTGGAACATTGATCCTTTTTTGGCAAACGGAAAATTGGACTCGTCCTTCTCCCACTCCAGGGGCCAAAAGCAAAGAGAAGCTCGTGTGCTTCACGAACTTTTACTAAGATTCTATTATCATTTGTGAGGGTACTTTATATAGTTTGACTGTTGAGGATTTGATTTTATGATCTAGATAACCCGACAAACGGTAGCCAGCAGGTGCGATGATGATAACATGATCTCCGCACTTCAGTTAAAAGGGCTCACTTCTCAGGACTATTATTACAAGGATACACTAATGCCACTGAAATCAGTAAATGAGATGCTGCTAAGCATCTTGTGCAGAATACGACATTTATCAATGCTATCATGATTCAATTGACAAGGAAATATGAAAAACAAACACACTTGCTATGAATGTTGCGTGCCAAGTCACCGTCTATCCAGTTTCATATATTTGAATATGAGACGAGAGACTGAACCGAACGCCATCTATTACTCCAACCACTGTCCCGGGGTATAAGGAAACACATGCCCCCCCGAATTTGTTTCACTGCCTTACTGATCGCTTTCTTAAGAGCTGCAAGCCAACATATACTACACTCACCTCTTCCCATTTAATTTGTTTCACTGTCACTGCTTCCGGTTCCTTGCAAAATATGAAACGTGTTTAAGTATCCTATTGAGGTGTCTTCCTCTGAATCAGAGTCCTCATAGAATGAAGCTGGATCCACTAATTGATTCTCTTCCAGCACAACCTTTAAATCATCCTCTAATTGCCGGCATCTTAGCACATATCCCAACTTTTTCATGGTTCCACCCGATAGTGTAACTGTAAGGCTAAATCTTAAATAATTCTCCTCAAATTGACTGAAATCAACTGCTCCCTGCAACAATCCCCACAATATATTTGGTTTGAGGCATTGAATCCACATATGATCCGAATCATATGAACCGAGAGTTCCTTCTAGCACATTCCGCCTTTGGCCATTAACATGTGGCACGATTTCGAAAGATATTTCCTTCTTTCCATCTTCGACACCAAAAACAACACAAAGAACCAATTGAAGGAACTTGTCAAAAAAGTCCTGTGAAGCCATGAAAGATATAGTACCATCTTCAACAAGGACAAACCCCTCTGGCATCTCTCCTCCAGGCTGAACATTTTGGCAACGAGGATAAATTCGGGAATAGCGAAGCTTCTATAATATGAATAAAGTGTTAGAAGTACCCAAATTTGTAATTAGTTCAAGAAGAAGAGTTTGATTTTGAGCATATTCCTAAGGGAGAAATACCAAAAAGGTTATAAACTTATTGCAATTGTGTTATTCAGTCCTAATTTTTTTTTTTAGCCATTTGAGTCCTAAACTTTTTACATTTATATCAGTCCATTTGATTAGTTTTGGCCAGCTGGCGCTAATATGGATGTCAACTATCCTACGTGGTGCAATCATTGTTGATATGGACAATTTTTAATAATATTTTAATAATTTTTAGAATTATTTTTTATTTTTCTCTTTTTTTCCCCTTCCCTCCATCTTCATCCTCTAGTTAGTTGTCAGAACTCAGCAATTGGCCAAAGTTGAGGGCCAATGAATCGGCCTTGCAAGCTATTAACAAGGGTGAGCCTTGCCCGCCCCTAACGAGTTTGGCCAAAATTAGCTGAATGGATTGAATTTGCACAAATGTAAAATGTTTAGAACTCAACTGGAAAAAAAAGGTTTATGATTGAATTATTACAACTGCAATATGTCTAAAACTATTTTTTGTAATTTTCCCTATTCCTGGTAACGCAACCAAAGCTAGACTTCTATAAAATTAGACACATTGATCCTTGCTTATGTTGGAAATCATTCCCTTGCAAATGTTAGCCACCCCTAATATTAGATTGAATCACTCTAAAAGTAGCTCATGCAATACGAGTGTACTATAGACGAAGTGAAAAATTGATGGAAAATAGAACAACATATATGAGAAATCAATTGTCCTAGTTGGACCCCACTGTCTAATGTTCATTTTTATGTGTTCACTTTAGACATTGCTGATTCTTCAGTAAAAACTGTCCTAATTAAACTCCAACCTACTTGCAACAAACTTAACATTATTAACATAAAAAATAAAAAAAAAAATAAAACTTGTACTTGCCCTTAAATTAATGGAAAATTGAAAAGGAAAGTCCATTGCATGTCCTCTCCACAGGTTAGCCTCATCCAAACCTCCTGCACCTTTTATGTCCGCTCAAAATTTCTTTAAAAGGAGAATCTCAAATCTGATAGTCTCTATAATTAAATTAAATTAAACTGTCCCAAGTAATATGTATATGGCAGTTGACACGTGTCACATAGCAAGGCAGGTAGCACGACGGTCCTCTATCATAATAGCAACTCTTGTACGTCTTCTCCCTCAAGGTTAGAAGATTATATTATGTGGTGATGTTCAAATCGATTATATTATGTGCCATTTTGTTTTGTTTCTTTCTACCTTTTTTTGGCCTTTTTTATTATTATCATTGTTTGATAACTTTGATTTGATCGATTGATGCTGCTTGTCTTCTTTTATATCAAAGTAAGATTTTGGCTCCAGGGATGAATTAATTCCTTAGAACTTTTATCCGTTATACTATAAAATGATGTTAGAATTTTTAAAATTAACTCACAAAATCTATATATCAAGCAATCTAAATATTTTTATATAACTGTTTAATATAATCCATTTATTTAATCGTCTACTCATAATCTCTCGCTTTCTTTAACACTATTATTATTACTCTACAGTATTTTTTATTACAGCTGTTGTTTGAATTTGCAGCATCATGGCTATAATCACGAGACTTTGGCCACAACAATGATTAGAGATATTCTCACCTATGGATATAGACAAATAGAATTGGTTCATATTATACCGCACTTGCAAAAGACTTATCTTAATCTAACTCTACAATAACAAACGCCTAAGAGTGAGAACGACCTCATGTTGAATTATTGAATTATTGTCATTCTCTAGATTTATCCTGATCCGTATAGATTATCTAGTATTATAAGGGTGTCGGTTGTTATGATGAACCGCACCATCAAGAACTACGTGTCCACTAATTCGTTAGATTTTCAAGATTTTTACATTTATTTTTCAACATAGGAATTACAATTATTGGATCTATGTCATTGTGTAATTTGAGATTTTGTTCAACTTTATGTACTTGCAAACTCACTTTATATTAACTTTGTTTGTTTGTTTGTCAAGAATTTTCATCTTTTGCATTACGCAAACACAGTGCGCCCAACATGCATTCTATATCAACATACACACAGAGATATGCAGAGAGTGAAAGAGAGAGAGAGAGACCTCAATTGAGAAGTCGGCCATGTTCAATCCTTCTACCTCTGTCCACGTATCATTATCTTGTAAATCGTCTATTTCACTTGAACTTTTTTCCTTTGTGTTCGTTAGACTATCTTCATGCGAAACCTCGTAGAGTAAAGCTGGATCCAATAGCTGATCGTTTTGAAGTCGAACCTCCAAATCATTATCTAGTGGCTTGCATATTAGACGGAATCCACACTTTTTCACCATCACTCTTCGATGTAGAAGTTCACGATCTCTAGATACACTAATGCTAAGGTGGAAATGGCTCAAGTCATTTGGACCAAAATCGTCTACTGGCCACACCTCTTTTGATTCCATATACTCAAGCCACACATGATCCAAATCAAATAAGCTGACAATCCTGATACTTTCCCTGCCTTTGCAATTAACGGATGCTATAAGCTCAAATGGGAAAGATGACATTTCTCCTTGAAATACAACACATAAAACTACTCCTAAGATCTTCTTATACAAGTCCTTTGAGGCCATGAAAGATATATAACCATCTTTATTGGGGAGCAACCACTTTGGCATCTCTCCTCCAGGTACAAAAACTTTGCATTTTGTTTGGCGATGAAATTTCTGTCATAGATGTAGACTGTGAGATAGTTTTTTTTCAAAATTGACACCTAAAAAGAGGATTTTCAACGAGTTAAGCAGGTAGTCCTATAATTTAGCTAAAATTAGCAATTGCACTACAAAGACTTTTGTACTTAATTGGTGGAGACATGACATGTATTTTTCAAGATTTTGTAATTGGATGAACAGGTTTTATTGAAATTTTTCATTGGGTGATCCTCATAATTCTACAGTGAACTAGAGTTCTATAAGTAGAGAGAGAGAGAGACTAACCTCAAGGTCGAACCAATCATCCACAAAGAACCCATTGCGAGCCAGTTGTTGACATGAAGATAATTCAAGCTTCTCAATGTCATACATGTTGGAGGGAAGTTTACTCAGAGATTCACAATTAGTTGCCCATAAAATTTTCAATCTCCCTGGAATTTTGGGGATCTCTTGTAGTTGTTGGCAATTCAAAACCCACAATTTCTCCAAATTATACAATTGTTCAAATGTAGGAAGGTTAGTAAAATTATTTTCCGATAGACTCAAATCTTGTAAGAAGGGGAAACAGGAATTATCCTCTAGGAACTCCACTCCTGATAGATTGCATCCATTAAGGTTTAACGACTGTAAACTAGGAAATCCTATCTTATGGGGATCACTTGAATCCTCCTCCTTCTTTGGAAACTTGATTAGTTTTGAGCAGCCATCAAGAGCCAAGTTTTCAAGATTTTGCAACCAATAAATGCTAGATGGAAGGATTACTAGTTTCTTGCAATCATATAAAGACAAGTACTTCAAAGAGACAAGATTTTCTATGGATGTAGGAAGTTCCTTAATTGAAGTCTCTCCTAACCAAACCTCTTGCAAGCTTTCGTTTTTATTGGGAATATTAGGGAACCTTTGCAAATTAGAGCACCCACTTAAATTTAACCACCGTAACTTCCTGTGATATGCAACTGATTCATGGGCACGTTCTAAATTTTTGCACCCAAAGAGATTCAATTCCTCAAGATTCGGAGTACAATTGAGATCTGGCATATTAACCAGCCATTGGCATTCGCTGAAGTTAATAAACTTCAATTTTTTGAAGTCCTACAAGAACAATGGATCCAATTTAGATAGACATTCCAGGGGAAAAAACAGTGAGATAAAAATTCAATTCAAAATCGGGCTCTGTTTTTATAAAAATCACTCGATCATAATTCAAGCCACATGTGATCAAAATTTCTTGGTCTTATGGTGTATATAGAGCTCTCTCTCTCCCTTTTTTTAAATATGAGTTTTAGTAACTAATCCTTGTAAATTTGCCAAAAGAGAAATAAAATAAAAAGAACGACACTCATTATTTCACCGCATAGTAGAGTGGCGTGGCCACTTCCACTGTCTATACGTGCAGAAACAACACTCATAATTCAGAGAGAGAGAGAGAGAGAGCAACCAGCACGTGAGCCACGGTCAATCCTTTGCCAACTAATTTATCACATCAATTTAAGCTAAGATAGGTGGCACTTGATTGATCTGGAATCTTGTGTAGAGATTCGCAACCACCTACCTATAGATCCCGCAGAAGCAGCAGAAGCAGCAGAAGATCGGGAATCTCTTCTATAATAAATTATTAGGAAGTGATGGTTGATTGATCGTTTTATTAAAAAAAAGAAGAAGCATATTTTGTATGCCTAGATGATCATAAATATAACAAAAAAAGAAAAAAGAAAAATAATAGAGTCCAAGCCATCTTAATTCATTTTTTTAGCTACATATCCGTTGGTGTATTGTAAGAGCTCACTATATCATCATCAATACAACCACAATAATTATTAATTAGACCTTGCATTTGGGGGTGTGTGGTGTGTGTGTGTATACACACACAGTGTGCATGCCCTTATAATGGAGTGAATCTCATGTGCGATTTATTAAACCCCTGCGGTGCACATCTATTGAATATATGATGAGTCTTTTTCGCGCCTATTTCATTAATGTTTTAACAACTTTATTCTGAAGATGCCCTTTTAATGGGTTGTCATTCCATAGTGATTTGGATACTCTCAAGGAACTCTCTAAAATTATAGCACATCGCTTTTAAAGACGAAAAGAATATTAATGGAAACAGAGTTTAAGGAATGAGATTTGAAAAGTTATATTTGAAATTGTATTTGAACGTGTAATTCTCAAAAGATAAAGGTGGTGAGTGTTTTCCTAGGACAAGTAAAGAATGTCAATTAAACTTTATAAATTGAGACAAACCTAATCAACACTTGTGCACGTGCATTATGAGTTGAAATGTTACTATTAGTAGGAAGGGGATCACGGAAAGGTTGTTACGTGGTAACAAATTTGAAAATGATTGTCTTGGAGCCTTGATGGTTTACATGTTATTTAGTTTTATATTAGTGAATTGGGCGCCTTGATGGTTTTCCAAAAATATCCCCCTGTCAAGTTTATGAGTTACTTTTGGCATTCATTATGGTGAAAAATGGGGACTCAACCTTAGTTTAACTGACCAAAAAAAAACCTTAGTTTAGTTCTGCTAGCCATCCTCAAATTGATGGACAAGCTGAGGCTTTTTAACTGAATTTTAGGCATTTTATTAATGAGTTTCCCAGGAAAACATATTAAACAATGTGATTTGTTATTGGTTTAAGCTAAGTTAGCATATAATAATTCGGTGAGTGACACTACTGAAAAATGCACAAAGTTGTTAACAGAAAGCATCTTTTTATGTCCTTTGGCTCTTACACCATTACCCACAAAAAAGGGAAAAAAACTGTAAGGTTCAATTGAAAGCATTTAGCGCATACTCACTTCAATGATCAAGCAAATAAGTAAGAAAAATCTTTTCATTTCTATACGCAATTTTGAAAAGAGTCTTGTTAGATTGTTTCTGCTGTATAGAATAAAATCTTAAATAACACTTTAAGAATCTATCATTTCAAAAACATAAAACTTAGATCCTCATTTCACGTATTTTAAAAATTCAAGCAGACTCATTGTTCAGTCTCCAAATTATATCACCAATAAGCTTTTGTCCAATTTTCGGTGCTCAATAGTTACCCATGCTTTAACTTCAGCGTTCTTATGATGTCCAGTACTGCAATATTTTGAAAATGAGATTGGAATATTTTCTTATATATTTTTGTTCGAAGGAACGTCAATATTCACCTAGGAAAATGTTTAATACTCCCCTAAACGGGAATGTTCCACTTGTGTTGGTTCAATTAATTGAACGACATCCGGTATTCAATGCTTTAATCTATTATAAACAATTTGGTAGACGGAGATATTTCTTAAGCACATTAACGAGCATCGTCAGGGTTACTAATTGTTGCATTCGAAATTTTCAACGATCAATATATATTCATATTCATATGCATATAAAAGTGGATATATAAAAGACAAGAAACTAAATACTATTCATTTAAATGCGCACCTTAAATTGTTCCCTCACTACTTGGATGTTGCTTCTTGGCAAATCAAGCCCAACTAACTTCTTTTGACCAGAGGAAAATTGTGGACTCCAACGACATTCGGGCCATTCAAACCATCTTAGTTCATTAGGAAGACAGATGGGACCTTGGAAAGAGATATGCACATTAATCATGATGAGCACCCTCAACCTTCTCATGTTTGTGAAAGCATCAGGATCTATGTCTATCTCTTCTAGCTCAGGTAAATCCAATACTATGGCTTTAACTGCATCTGTTCCCTGTATTTATAGATTTTGTATTTCAATTAATATACAAAGTAAGAGAATAAGAGAGTAAAATCAGTGACATCAGGAAATCTTACCATATCTCCCGACAAAACATCACGAACATCGTCACAAAGCCACAACCTACTGCGTCTTCGAGGATCATCACGGCATTCTTGTTTAACAATATTCATGCCCATCAACTGAATCAAGTCATGCATCTGTAATTTCCCATACTCTTCGGTAATTAAGGACTTCTCAACAAGAACTTGTACTCCAATAGTTGTGTCAAAGTCGCAAGAGTCAAGAACTTTCCTAATATCCTCTCGTATATCGCCCCTTGAAGAAACAGGCAATATCAAGAAAGATCTCCTTTTGATAGTCCTCTAGTGCATCGTAACTTAACTTGAGAACATCATTGATTGTTTTGTCCGGACTTTTGGCAAGTTTATTTAATGCGCTTCTCCACTCATGTTCTCTTCTACCACAAAGGAAAGAGCCCAATACCTCAAGTGCTAATGGAAGTCCATTAGCATACTCCAAAGCACTATCCACTAGATCTCGTCGTATTGCTATTTTGTTGCTTCTCAGAAAAGCATGCTTGTTGAAAAGTTCAAAAGCTTCACAATGCTCTAGAATTTTAACTTCATAGATTTGATGTTTATCTATCCCATGTGAAGTTAGCAAATGGTTATCTCTAGTAGTGATGATGATCCTGCTTCCTTTACCAAACCACTCACAATCTCCAGCTAAAGCATTTAATTGTTTTATGTCATTGACATCGTCGAGAACAAGAAGAACTTTTTGTGGCAAAGTCTATATTGTATTAAATTTATACCTCCATCAACATTAAACACTGTGAATGTTTTTCCCCATAATATCTTAGACAACAATTTTTCTTGCAAGGGAACTAAATCCTTAGAATCTTTTGAAGCTTCTCGAACATTTGCTAAAAAACAAGAACCCTCAAATTTTCTAAAAATAGCATTGTAAAGGGCTTTCGCATAAGTTGTCTTTCCCATGCCCCTGGCCCCCATAATCCTATCATGAGAACATCATCAGACTCAAGATTTAACATTGATACCATCTTTTCCACTCGAGGATTTATCCCAACTGGATACTTAGCAACATGTAGGGGTGTGCGGTCTAACTGCCTAGAGATCTCCTTCACAATACTCAGTATAAGCTTCACTTCATCTCTGACAAAAAACCAGAAAAGAACTTAACACATTGATTCAGCGGTTCAAAGACTGACAAAAAACCAGAAAAAGAACTTAACACATCGATGCATAAGTTCAAAGAAATAATCACATTTCTTAGGGGCAAAAAAAAAAAAAGTGAACATGTGATTCAGCATATAAATGCAGGGTTACTTGGGACAAACCAGTGCATCAATCAATTATGACTTACCCATCATTCAAGTGCCATCCGGATAAGCTACCGGCATCAAAGAGAGCCTCTTTCCATCTTCTCACTTTCTCTGATTCCTTCCCAAACTTAGACTCATGCTTAACCATGGCTCTCCCATAACTCTCTCTACCCCCTCTCACTTCTCTAGGTTCCACTTTGTAAAACACTGGCAACACGATCAGGTCTTTTTGTATCTTGCACTCCATGATTTTTGCCACCTCTTCCAAACACCATGGCGAGGAAGCGTAGTCCTCAGAGAAAACAATGATTGCGACTTGCGATTCCTCAATTGCCTTCATAAGCGCTGGCGATATTTGCTCTCCTTTCCTTAGTTCCTCACTGTCAAGGTAAGTGAATAAACCATTTTGATCTAAAGCCATGTAGAGATGACTGAGGAAGTTATTACGAACATCGGTGCCTCTGAAACTCAAGAAAACATCGTAATTCCTCTTAGGTTTCGAAGAAGAAGAAGAAGAAGAAGCACTGGCCATTAGAATTTGGTTAAACGAGGCAGGTGCTGGTGGGTTTGCTTGGAATGTTGGAAAATGAAAGTTGCTGAAGGATGAACTGAGATCTTCGAAGGTAAGCTACTTCATTGGCTCTCCAACAATATATTTGGCTGTGGCTCCCAGGAAATCGCATTTGCAGCCGATGAGATTTTGTTCTCCATGGAATCTGCTCGATATATTTTTTATACCCAGAGGCATGACTTTCTTTTCTGGAGAGTATTAAACAGCTTTGTGGGTAAAGCAGATGAGAGGGATGTGGGAGAAAATTGGAGAGAAGGAGGCGGTGCCCGGTGGGCTCAACAAGCTCGGCTCGGGATTCTATGCAGGAGAACCGAGGTACATCGGCATCGGGAGCAAATAGCGTGATTTTGTTGCATACTACTATTTTGGTAGAAAAAATTCGCATGATTTTTTGCCATGCCTTCCATGATTCGCTTACTTGAGATAAATCAGTGTGCAATGGGAATGAAGAAATTCAAATTTAGACTGTCAGCATATTGGGTAACTCGAGAGGATAGCTTTGACATGTAAATCAATTGTAATTATTCCACACAAGATGTTTAAGCAAGTATGTAGATACTTGTGCTGATTTGAGGAAAAGGTTTCAATCTGAGTGTTTCTTCAGCAATAATTAGTGCATCCCATTTTCTATGCATTAGATATTCTATGTACAAATTGAATAAGGATTACCTTTTCCTTTCATAGTTCGGTTGTAAAAATAGATCAAGCTTTTCACTCGGTTGGAAGTAATGCAGTTAACTCTAATATGTAAAATCAAAGAAATGAGACATTTTCTAGTGGGACACCTTTAAATGATTAATTATTATGCCAATAGCTTATTTTCTATTTCTTTGAGCGAAGGATCTCCCCCTCAAAGTAGGACTCTTTTCATTGGATGCTTTTTTCAAATTCATTTGCTTAGTGATGCCATTCCTATCATATCAAGGTGCAAGTCATTTTCAAAGAATTGGAAACTCCAGACAGGATTTCATAAGAAAGAATCCATCTAGGTGTGGAAGAATACGTTACATTCATATCATTTAGTCTAAAAGAGGATTTCCGCATTTGAATTTTAATGAAGAATGGCATTTCAAAAGTGTAAAGCATCTACTAACGTTAGATGTGGTAGCCATTACATCTAGAGTTTATCTTACTTTGTTACTTTATAAATCGACATATGAACATCACCAATGTTAATTGAGCGTCCTAACTGGTTTTCCATGTAATTTCCAACAATTATCTATGGTATGATGTGGACGTTTGCAATGCTCACGGTATAATTTACCTCGCCCCGGAATTTTGGCCAAAATTCGAATTGATGCGGAATAAATCGCCGTCGGATGATTTAATCGTGGAATAATCTCCACCGTCCGATGCAGCGTATGGATCAACTCCTTGTAGACCGTCGATCTTCGCGTGAAATCAAGACCGTCGATCTCCGCGGATAATCGAGCGCGTCGGATCTCGCGTGAAATCGAGACCATCGGATCTTCGCGAGAGATCTGAGCCATCAGATCTCCGGATTGCATCCCCGCCGTTGGTTCCCTCTCTTTTAAACCCTCTTTCGCCATTTGCGAACCCTAGCCCCTCACGAATTTCTCTCTCGCGGGCTAGGGTTCTTGCCCCCAATTCTCGTCCGCGGCGTTCTCCACGAAGAGCGAGGGCAACAGACTCGCTCCCCCGTGTCGTCTCCGGTGCGGTGAGCTGTTGGCTCTCTTCTTGGACGGCCAGCTGGAAGATCCGGCCGAGGGGCGGCACGGGGTCCATCGCCAAGATCTGCGAACGAAAGGTGAGGTAGGTTTCGTTCAAAATCAAGAGAAAGCGAGTGGATTTCTCCCTCTCCTTTATGGATCTGTACTGCCTGAGGGTTTCTGGGGTTCCCTCGAGTTTTTCTTCTGTAGCCTCGAGCTCATTCCAGAGCGATGACAGCTTATTGTATACTTCTTTGTGAGATAGATTTCCTTGCTTCGATCCGTGAGTTCCGCATGAGACAAAAATTTTCGCTCTATCGAGCTTTCCATACATTTCTTTTATGTTGTCCCACATGGTTTTCGAATCTTCCGTCGGTGGGAGGCTCGCCGCGACGTCCGGTGAGACGCAGATTCTACCGATCCATGTGCGGATCAGGTGATTGCACTTTCGCCAGTGCCTTGCTAGCCTCTCATCCGACGGAATGGGTATCGTTCCGTCAAGAAATCCGTCTTTATTACATTAATTATCATGAATTTCGTGTGATTTGATGATATCTCCTCCTCTTCTTCTTCTTCTTTTCCTGTCTTTTTGCATAGTGAAAAGCCCAAGGAATATTAACTCATCACTTTCGACTGTCGTGCTAGCTTCACTTTACGCTATTTAGATCAGGAAAGAATAATGATCAAGCGGATTTTGATGGGCAGGTGGCCCCACCACCTTATTCCTTTCGCTTGCTCATATCTAGAGCGAATCCCAGACTCGAGTCCAGTGGGTCATTTCAATTATATTTTTCATCACTATTATTTTAAGTTTGTTTTTGTCTTTTTCCTTGCGCGCGCGTGCTTTTGTTTCAGACGTCAGTCAAATCATTTTGTTTTTGTCATAGTAACCAAAAAATGAAATCCTTACTCACTCAAATCTATATTAATCTCGCCGCTAGAGAGCCAAGATACTGTGGCGCCGAGAAAAGACAACCAGATGTCGCTGGCGAGCATCATGACGAGGTCGATCTTGATCAGGCCGTGAAGGAAACTGATCAAGAATCCAACACCTACTTGCACCTCATTGGCTTCACATGATTCTCGATTGCCTTTCTGCACACTTTTGTTCAATTTGGTCTTGACATCTCCTAAGTGCAAAAATTGCTTTTCTTCAATCATTGATTTATTTTCTTTAATGTAAAATCATGTGCTTACGAGATAAATCCATCATATGTTACTCACATTGACATTAAAAACCTCTCAAGTTGCTTCGAAGATCTACCTTAAAGTAATGATTATGTATTAACCTATTTTTACTTGAATCGGTCACACATGATCATCTCAATTCATACCGGATGAAATTGAACATTGTAATTGTGACATCCCTAGGTTAACTTACTTCAAGATATTTTTCGCTTTGACCTGTCTTATACTGAGCCTCACGGTTTTGTCCTTTTGGCATACGGGCAAGCAATTTTCCAGGAGAGAGGTTGTCCATACTAGTAATGCTCTAGCATGGACTCGCTTAACTTTAGAGTTCCAAAACAAAACTTTTAATGTGCCTTCGTGAGTTAATTATAGTTTTCATATATATTAGAATCGCTTCTCTCTCTCTATTCGATACACAATTCTGCTCATGCCTACTCCCTTCGCTATCCTAGAAGCCCATTAAGAGCCGCTTCTTGTCCAAGTCCCTTGACATCGGCGACCATTCCCTTCTCTCATTAGACCAGGGCATTCCAAAGCCACTAGCTTCCACCTAGTTTGACTCCCAACCACACACCTACCAAAGGTGGTCTTGCTCTAATACTATATTATGACGTCACTTGATTAACTCATTGGAGGTATTGTCCACTTTGACCCACCTCATGCCGAGCCTCACGGTTTTGTCCTTTAGCGAACAGGCAAGTACATTCCTAGGATGTCACCCATCCTAGTGGTGCCCTAGCTTGCTTAATTTTGAAGTTTCAAAGCCAAACTTATTGTTATGTCAAAAGGAGGCTCCGTGAGTTAATTCCAGTTTTCGTATATATATTTTTAAATTGTTTTCCCCCTATTCGATGCATAGTCCAATTTAATTCCATTTTATTGAGACCCTCTGGCTTCAATAATCACACCCTGCTATTGTCAAACCGAGTCATTACAGTAATACGTGCTTAGACTTTATGACATTATACTTCACTTGAATTAATTATGTTCATATCATATAATATTTTATGCTTAGTCAAAATCCAAAGTGAATATTTCATCATTTTCAAGGAAAAGAAAAAGAAAAAGAAGGAACAAGTGAAAAACAGAGGAAGGCAATTCACTAAAGAGCTCAAACGTAAAAACAAGTTCGTGTTTTCTACACCCTGAGTTAATGATAGTTGTTTATAGCTCTTTCTTTTTCAATGTGCTCGGAGACGTAGTTCTTTGCTCTCATTGTCAGCTCATGAGTGTAGACCTTCACCTGAGTAACATATTTCTAGTATTGTGACTTGGCTCTCAATTCTATTTTTAAGGCTTTTTCATAGCACAGGGTTTTATTCGAGAAACTTAGTTTGTCGGTGGTGGTACGTTAGAAAGTTTGAATTGCTATTTGTCCTTAGTCGCGACATTTTTTTTTCTGGAACATAACTTATTTGATAAAATACAACATAGCATGTGGTTCGTACCATATTTTTCTCATGCCTCATGTGATGTGGTTCTTATGATTACTTCAACAGTTATTACCTGTTGAGTCACAATATTTGGCGGATCGTCACGATGATCCTATATAGTGATGTGAATATTTATGTTTTCATGTGTGCTCTAACTTTGATTGTATCGATCCAAGTGCATTCACATGTGAGATTTGAAAATTTTCTTCTCTCTTTTATTCCACATGTGATCTAACTTTGGCTGCATTTGTCTCAATGAATTTGCACGCCAGATTTGAAATTTTTCTTCTCTTTTATTTTATTACTATTTTTTGAGAAAATGAAATATTTAGAGGGGCTAATTATGTATGCTTTATCTGTACTTATGCATGATATGTATGGAAGATTCAAACCATGAGCTTGATAATTTGAAATAATGTCATTTGATGTCAATGCTTTCACCTTTTCAGAGATGTAAAAATCACGTAATTCTTTTTACTTGTGATATTGAGTAAATCGACTTTGAAAGACTAATACACATTGCATTCACATGAATGAAATTTTCACAACTATCCTAAAAAATTATAGAACTAGGTCTATGTTGACCCTAATTCAATTTCGATGACAATAAAGCTCACTCAAATATGTTTCTTATTATTTAAAATTATATTTTTTGTACTTGAGTAATTTTTTAATAAGATTTTGAAAGGGTAAAAAAGACTGCTTAACTCTAAAACACGGGATATTATAAGATCATTTAGTAATATTATCGTGTGTCAGGTGCCTGAAAAAGTTAATGATTTGCCCCTGCAATTTTTCTTTACTAGAGATCACATTTACCGCATTAGTTCAATGTACGGTCGATACAAATATTTGTTTACCATTGATTTATTGTTAACTGAATTATGAACAAATTTAACAAATCGATAATTTTGGACTCAGAAAATATAGTTGCTGTCGTCATGTTTATATTGAGATTTACTCCAGCTGGTAGACAGATTGTGGTCCCACTGCATTCTTGACTTATGAAGGTAAAGGGTTTTCTTCTCCCCCACTGTATTCTTGACTTAGGCGGAAAGATGCAATTACTACTTCTATATAATACTCTATAATTGTCAGTGGGGAGCTTGCCGGCTTTTCTAGAGGGCAGAATGGATTAAGACCAGGTGATCCTGTCTCCTCCTATTTTTTTGTGATGACAGTACAAGTTTTCACTAAATTTTTGCAGTAGAGAATGGAGACTTACGCACAAGAAAATCGAGTTTACGCACTTCTGTTTGGCGATTTTTTCATGCACTTTGCTAATAATCATCTGATATTCTTGAATGGAGATAAGGAGTCATTTCTTATCTCCGGTCAGAAACTTCACCTTAAAGGACGGAGATGTTCGGAGCTAAAATATGGGCTAAACTGCTAAGTGACTTCCTGAAACTCAGCTTCAAAGCTGCTTCAAACAATTGGAAAGCGATTGAAAATGCTCCTCAATTTTACACTCGAGCAAAAAAGTGCATGAATGTGGCTTTAGATGGAGTAATGAAACTCCACAAATCTGAGCACTAGAAAATGTTAATTGCACTGGAATTGCAATTACGATCAACTGAAAGAGTTGAAATTGAAATTACATCGAAATGAAATTACAAGGAAATAAAAGTACAAGAAAAAGTAAAGATGACTCTAGAGATAAAGGGTGCATTGGTCGATCTGTCACTTCAGTGTCTTTAATGTTCTTCAAAAGAAGTGGCACCACGTGCGTCCACTTTGCTTGAAATCCTCCTATTTTGTGGGCAACCACTTGAGTAAATGGACTAGCTTAACACACTTTTTGGGGGAAAAAAGGAGTAAAATTGGGCACTAACACAAGTATATTTGATCATTTTGATCGTCTTTTCTACATGATGTTCACTGCATAGGAAATGTAAGAAACTATAAAAGGTTACGAATGCGTTTTTACAAGTCTTTCTTAACTATCTTTCACAACAACTATATCTATGTTGCAACTGATAGATAGGTCAAGCCTCTCCAATTAAAATTGATCTATTAAATTCAACATAACCAGTCGAAACAAATATAAAAAGTAAGAGGGCCACATCGACCAAAAGTTCAAGTGCTTCATTACATTTTGAAGTTTTAATGTCAAGTCAATAACAAATGTTCATCTCATAACACTGACTCTATTTTCTTTGCCCAATCAATTGCCTTTATTAGCTACAACATCTAATTAATTCAAGTGATAGACATCATCGAGGATGGCATTAGTCAATGAGATTGTGATTCAATTAAGGAAAAAAAATGAAAAGCAAAATGTTCTATGCATTATCTGAATGAGGACTATACGAACATAACTTATTGCGGAAGAAGCCTTCTATGATCGAGATATCCAAGGAAAAATTGGAATGTCAATCTTATGCAGTCATTGAGGAAGATTACAGCCAACTTGGGTTTAGTACATATCTCTACAAAGTCATGAAGAAAGGAGCAGGAAAAAATGCATCGTAAGTTTTTGTATGTAAAATTTATCTATATCACAAGCATATATATTTTTTCATCACGGTCTTTTACGGTAGGCTACCGTAAAAAAAGTTGGAGCAAATTGAATTGAAAGCACATGCATGATAAGTGATGGTCATCATGCCTTTGCTAAGGACGGCCACTTGTTAATTTGAAAAAAACAGGAAAGATTCGCGAGAGAGAGAGAGACCTACTTTCTAATTTGCTCCTTCGCGTGATTCCCATTTGTTTGTCGTTATCGCATCCCCTTTTATAATCCGTGAAACGGCACATGCATGATAAGTGATGGTCATCATGCCTTTGCTGAGGACGGCTGCTTTTTAATTTGAAAAAAAAAAAAACAGGAAAGATTCGTGAGAGAGAGAGAGAGAGAGAGAGAGAGAAACCTACTGTCTAATTTGCTCCTTCACGTGATTCCCATTTGTTTGTCATTATCGCATCTAGGGGTGTGCAACCGAACCGAGTATACCCATTTCCCGGACCGACCCACCGGAAAATAGGATTGGGAATCGGTTCCCATTGAAACCGGTTCGGGAATCAGTTCCCAATATTTGGAACCGGTTTAAATCAGTCCGGGAACAGGTTCCAAGTGATTACTCACCCGGAAACGGGTTCTGGAACCGGTTTCCAAACCGGTTTTGTAAGTAGAGGGTAGAGGTCCAAAACTGTTTTTTTTTTTTTTTCCTCCAGATTTCTATTCTTACTTTTGCAATCACATGATGTTTTTCATTTTGGCTCTCTCAAACACATACGACACTCCTCATTTGTCATTCCTCTTCCTCACTTGCTTCCCTCCCTCACCAGCTCCCTCTCGCATCGTCTAATGGATGGACGGTGTTTGTCACCGCCAAATTCTTGTGTATCACATGGATTGGCTCGCTTAATTTTTTTTTTTTTTTTTTTTTTTTTTTTTGTGGGGGAGTTATGCTTGCATATATGAGTAGCTTCATGTAATAGTTGTGGGAATAAGACTAATATTAGACCCATGTTTGTTGCTTATTATAATTAGCCTCATAGATCCTTAATTTTTCGTTTAGTCAAAAAGTTCATCTATTAATTTATTAATAATACTTAATACTTCAATCTAAATTAGGATTACGTTATTTTCTCACTTATTAATATAAAATTCGAAATCGAAATCGTATAGGATATCGATCCGAGAAAAGGGGAAATTGTAAAATAGGTTCCACACGAAGGACGTGGATATAGAGTTGACGAGTTTCTATAATCCACCAAAAAGGAACCGGCAAACCAAACACTTGCACCACTTCCTTTGGCCATACCCAAAAAAAAAAAAACTCCCCAAAAAAGGTGGGTCGAGGGAAAAGATTATAGGATCCTGAGTAGTACATAAAGCAGATCGAACAACCACTATGCATGTATACAAAGCAATACCAAACTTCATAACGCCAATTTAATAAATAAAATACATATTGAATCATAAAAGAGTTATTTAAACCCCTCATTGGGTTCACAGTCATATTGAGCATAAATAACCATCCTCCAATACCAGAAATCCAATCCAGAAATCAATATCTTAAACCAAACAAATAACATTTGCAACATAGCCCATCATCCATTTCATATCAATTTCTCAAATCATTATAAACCTTTCCATAAATCAATCGCAAAGCAATTTCATATATATATTTCTCCACTTACTTTGTATAACATGCTTTTCAAACATTCGTAATCAACCAAAGGGTAGTAAATGCTCGATCCGACTTTTATGCAATAAAAATGCTCTTCTCGATTCAATATATATACATATATATATTTCAAGACATGATTTTATAAAACCAAAGAAGATATAGTACCACTCACCTCGTCATCTATGACCAAACGACGAACGATACTCGTATCGTCGAACTTAAGGCCCTATCAAATAATCGAGAAATAATGTTAAAATCTAATAAAACTCTTATCTTAACTACGAAATTACTAACTTATGCCTTAACGGTAACAAAAAGGACTACGCGCTAACAAAACGCAACACGGAGTTTAAACGCAAAACTTGATCACGCCCTAACTTCCTTCTCCGAACCCCGATCCAAACGAATTTATAGTCCATAGAGAGCCATTGACACATGTTACAAGAATCCCAACTTCACCGTCCCAAAATCAAGCCGAAAGGTGACAAAATACAAGCCCGAAGCTGCTGGACGCGTACTGTTCATTGCGCGCGGGAAACTTTGAAATTTTGTTCCGGACAAACCACAAGCTCAAATCACGATCCGTAAAATCCCATGGCTCCACAACACCCTAAATTATCATTCCTATGAAAATGTGCGGCTCAACGACTCCAAAATCGGACTTCGCCACTTGATTTTCCAACAATTCCGAATTTGAGCCATAAATCCAAAAATTACTTCAATTGGACAAACGAGGGGCCTAATTTCTTACCGGGTGCTGTGTTATGGAGTAGAGTCAGCTTGGCGAGGCATCCGTGGCGTGCACGTGCCAAAACCCCTTTCCTTTCTTCTTCTTCTTCTTCTTCTTCTTCCTTTCTTTCTGCCCGAACGTGGGCTTTCTTTCCCTTTTATCTCTTCCCCCTTTTTCTGTTTTCTTTTTCTTTCTTTATTTAAAGTGGGTCCCACCACCTTTTCTTTTCTTTTATTTCTTTTTTTGGCTGGGTCAAACCCATATTTTACGGTTATAACATGATTGAATACAAGGTCTAAGTTTAGACCCTACCCACCCTGAACCCAATCACCCTTAATCGCATCCTCAAGAGAGAGAAACCTACTTTCTAATTTGCTCCTTCGCGTGATTCCCATTTGTTTGTCATTATCGCATTCCCTTTTATAATCCATGAAACGCGGACTTACTTAGTGGGACGTTCACTTTGATCTTTCCTCATCATGACCCGTCCGCTTCTTTGCGACTTTTAAGGTTTTCTTTTTTGACTTTTACTCTGCTTTGCATCTTACTTTACCCGATTCCACGGATTAGCTTTTGGTAGAAAAACTGTGGCCTGGAGGTCCTTTCCCTTTCCATATACTCATGTTCTCGTAGCACACTCTTTTGCTTTTTCGGTGTACCAAAGAACATTAATATATGCTATCAATCATTTTCATTCACGGCTTATCTAAATATCAAATGACACCATATATAAATTCACAGAATCAATATATAGAATACTTTTGCTTACAAATTTAATTAGACTACAAATGCTCATATGTTAATCTTTTGTCTTGGCTACGAGCCGCCATGAGATCTAGTTCACTTATTGTATGGTGTTTGTGCACTGAGTCAGATTATGATGTAATAAAAGGGTTCGTCCTCAATCGAGCATGAAAGCCATGGCCTTTTGTTCCTGTATTATAGTGTAAACGGAATTGTGGGTTGCGGGGACAAAACAAAAGGAGACTCTTGTCAGAAAGCAACGAGTTATCGTACATTTTTTCAAAGAGATCCAAGTAGGCCAGAAAGCTAAATGAAAAGCAAAACGGCTTACATGAAGATACCTTAAAACTAAAGTTGGACATCATCTCAATTATGTTTCTGAAATAAGTCCAAGTCATTTTAGGACCTCTAATATGTTTGTAAGCCAATTTTTTTTTTTTGATCGGTCCTATGCTAATCCTACTCTAACACTTACTTTCAGACTTTTGCTGTCTCTTTGCAGGGCGTGGGAGTCGAAACCCACTCCTGAAATGAAATCTTCCCCACCCCAATCCCCCCGAGAAAGTGGGGATTTGAACCCCCAACCTCCCCCTTCCAAGATGGAAGGGTGGCCACTGGAGCGAACCCCAGTGGTTATTCGTAAGCCAATTTGAAATGGGAAAAAGGGAAAGATTTTGAAGGAACTCAACTTTGGCTAAATTGCATCCCTTGAATCTAGCAAGGAAAAATTTGGAAGTCCCATATTCACATACGTATCAGTTGAGTCCTCCCCATACTTTGGAATAAATTTTAGCAACCTTCAAGTCTCAGCCTACTCAGTTTCTCCAACCTAGAAATGCTAGACGAAAGGCTTGCCAGCTTCTTGCACTTATTTAAAGAGATGAGGTTTTCTATAAATGCAGTCCCTTCAAATTGAAGTTCTTGTATTCCCTCTGACAAACAGTAAGTTATGCAGAAAGACAACAAAACCAACTTCAATAAACATTCTGAAGCGCTAATGTTCAATGTGTTGAGTCTACTGCCTACAATTGATCATACCATTCTTTGTTGACCATGTGAGGCACCCATCAACGTTGCCCAAAATCACGCTTGATCATCACCCTCTCTTCCATCTATTTCCATGTGAAATCCAAAATTAAACTTATTGACTTTTTTTCTGCAAATCGTGGATTCTTTTTCTATTGACGTGTTTGTGAAATTTTAGTACGATTTGTGATTTGTGTGTGTCTGAGGGAGGGAGGGAGGGAGGGAGAGAGAGAGAGAGAGAGATAGAGAGATGAATGACTGTGTATATTGGTGAAGGAAGCGATCTATCCTGAAAGAGAAAGACAAGGCGGAGAGAGGTGACGAATAAAGGGCACCACAATGTTTTCCAAACAAGTGCACGTCACATGACATGGTTTGTGATGCTATTATTGACGGAAGTGGCTGTAGGAATGTTTTAGCAGTTGTGGTCAGGAATCTGAAGTTACCAATGAAAGATCATCCCTACCTTGGCAGGTCACAATAGTTGAGGAAGAGAAACAAAGTAAACGTCTTCAACCTTGTTTAATTCAATAATTATTACAAATAAAGATCACGACAAAGTGTGGTATGATGCGATTTTAATGGATGTATGTCATATGTTACTTAGACAATTATGGCAATAACATCGTTGGAACTATTCATGATATTGGCGGTTGAAGCCAAATATTTTTAGAGGCATTTTTGTCTTTTCTTTTAAAAGCTACACATTTATGTCAACGATAGTTAGACGCTAGTTGTCAACATGCTGAAAAAGAAAATAGAAAGGAAAGAAAAAGATAAAAGAGAAAAGTGAGCTTTTCTTTCTTTGTAAGTCCTCAATTTCTTTGTGTCCTGATTTTGAGAAAAGATCATTGTTGCATTTCAACTTTTTTACTTAGAAAGAATAAGTGTACCCGTATCCATCACGTGCTAGGAAATTTGCATGTCGATTTTAGGGAAAAAAAATGCTCACAAACAATCCACCCAAGTAGAATATAATAATAAGGAATAAAATCAAAAGAACATACCATAAAATCCCACAAGGAGACACGTTGCATGAGCACTAGTGGTACATGAAGATGTCATGACCCGACTTCTCGTGGGAGAGACTATTAGGTTTGGAGGTATTGTCAACTTTGAGCTAACAACCTTCAATTAATTTAGGTTCTTCCAAGCCCATCTCTCACATGACATTAGGCGTTCGAGTTTTTAATTAATTAAGCCAATGTAAATTTTAACTAAGGAGTCGCCACTAGTCTATACGGGATGATATCTTACTATTTACGCAATCAGAGATTTTAGACTCGGGGATTTGATTACGCTAGTCTTAAGACTAACACACTTTCAATACCTAGCTTGATCATGCTAACTAATGTTATAGCAGTTTATCTAAAAGAAATCTAAAGTTCGTCCTAACCATTCTAGATCAGGGAAATAACATCCAACATATTGAAAGTGTAACCAAATATAATCATAAAGAAAACATGTAAGCATCCTAATATTGTCTCTAAAAAGAAAAATACAATTCAAAACAAAGAACCCTATTGTAAAGTCCTAGTGGATTATGCAATTTTAGATTTTTAATTTTAAGGATTTTCCAATTTTTCTGAATTTTTCTGATTTTCTAGAATTTTATGAATTTTTTATGATTTTTCTGAATTTTTTTATTAATCAATATAATTTTTTTATTATTAATATTTTTTAATATTAATTTAAAAGATATTCGGACCGGGTCAAGAGACCTGACCGAACTAAACCGACCCGAACCTTATCGGATCGGGTTGGACTAAAAATGTTAACCTAAAAGCCCACCCGCAATTAAATAAATCATCCCAAGAACACTTCTCTTGTTCTTAATTTTTCGGCCCGAACTCTAAAAAGAACCTAGCCCACAACAAACCAGCCCAAAATCCTTCTCTTCTTATGGACGACCGGCCCACAACTAAAAAGCCCGAAGCCCATTTTACTTTCTATTTCCCCTATTGTTGGCTTTCCCCTTTTTTTCTCTCTTTTCTTTGTTTCTTGTATTTCTTTTCTCTCTTTTGTCCTTTCTGTTTTCTTTTTTTTTTTTTTTTTGTCTTTTTCTTCATCATCTTCAACCTCCTGCACTTCCTCGCCGAAGCTTTCTCCTGCAACCTATTTTCATTCGACCGTCTCCTTCCCAAATCACCAACTTCAAGATAATATCAACTTTCACATGTCTTGTTACCGACATACAGACCGCCGCCGAGCCATCTCCTCCCACTGATCATCCATTCTGACCGACGACCACCAACTTCGGCTCGCTATTTCGGCGACCACCGAACACCAAAAATGAACATCACCCGGAACTCAAATTTTTAATATCAGCACACTCAGCAAATAAACAAGCACAAGCATGTTAAAATAGAGAGACACGCTGACTCGATTAGCCTTGAACCATGGATTGCCGGCAAGGGGCTCTAGTGAAGGGGCGCATGCAAGGCCAACACAGAAAAATACGAAGAAATCAAGTAGGGTTCGACGAACACAGAAACAAATGAGATCGGTTTCGAGTTTAAACATGAGAATTTTTCCGGTCTTCTTTCAAGCATTTTAACAAACGCATGGTGCGCATTTTAGAAAACAAGCTCCATATTGACATTCATGGTGAAATGAGTCTGAAATCTCGACACACAAAAACATGAACCCACATCATAGATTATAACTCAGTCCTATTACTATATCAAAGTCCTATGATCTCCAAAAAGAAATAAATTCAGATCTTGTGCTCAACGAAACGGGGCCGAAAATGAGGTGTTCGAGAGCGAACTCCCACCAGGTTCAGGGTAGAGTTTTGGTGTCGTATGGTTGCCGGCAAAGCTTCGACGGATGACAAGACGAGAAGGAAGACCACCGCTCAACCGTGGACAGAGGCGATGGTCGGCGGTCGACCATTTTTCTCATTTCAGCCAAGCCCCCTAATAATCACCCCTCACAACAGCACGCTCCTCTCTCGCTTTTAAGCTTCGGTGCGCATGCCTCCTGCCGTGCCAGCTGCTGCTGCCGGCCTGGCCCCGACCAACTCCCGGTCGACGGTCTGCCCTCTGTCCTGTTCCCTCTGCCCCACATACCATCCTTTCTTTTCCTCCCTCCTCATAGATGCTGGTTCGTGCAGACGAAGGGGAAGAAGTGATCTTGGGCTGGGCTTCTTTTTAGGCTTTTATGGACTAAAAGGAAAAGATGAAGATGGGCTCAAAACAAAAGAAATGAAGATGGGAGGGGGAAACGAGCTTAGAGGGCCGAAGGTTGCTAAGTGGGCCGGACACGCCGGCCCACACTACTTCATCATTCCTTTTTTTTCATAAATTTTATATTTTGCAAAATAAATGGATATCCAAAACATCGACAAAATTTCGGTGTCAACAGAAGAAAACGAAGAATCACTTGAATTTCTAAGACAATTGAGCCACTCCGGAAGAATTTAGAATTTTAGTTCCTGATGAAATTCAGGCTGCCTTGCTGCCCATGCGTGATATTCAACACCGAAGTTATCCCCAATAAAGTTGCCTAACCCACAAAGAACCCCAACGTCAAGTGAAAATCCTTAAGGCGAAAGGCCTGGTGGAAGAAAGTGCTAGTCCTTGTGCTGTGCCAGCTAGGAGGGGCCAAAGGGCCGTTCCGGGCTCGGTTGGTTGTGGTCCATTTCTTCTCTAAATTAATTTTAATTATTTTCATGAATTTTTTTCAAAAAATAAACTAGTTGGTTCAGTTTTTTTTTTAATTAAAATTTTAACAAAATCCCGCTCATTAATTAAACCTAATTGAAATACAAGTGTATCTTTGAGTAATTTGAAATAGAAAATTACACGTAATGATGCCTTAATAACAACTACACACAAATTATACCAAAGAGAATGTCTAATAAATTCGGTATCTTTGGTGTCTTGTTCTTCATTATAATTCGGATGATACAACATCGTTGTTGTCCTCTTGTTCATATAGGGTACGTTCCTTTAGAGTCAATTCTTGCACAAACCAATCATGTCTAGCAAAAACCATTTCTAAATTTTCTACCTACACCTTTTGTCTTCCATGTTCTATTGGCTATTATTAGACATGGGCTCATAAATGCTGGTGGAGATAGTAAGTCACAAGCCATGGTGAAAAGAATTGAAAAACCGATGGCTTCCCTCTTCCATCATTTCAAAATGTCGATGTTATCTTTGCCAACTTTATCAATATATATAGAGTAATCTATTCTCAAGTACTCTCCACTTCATTAGTAGACAAAGATGAAGACCAATAAATGGTTCTGGGGTATCTTCTTTTTCTTATGAATTAGAGACCATTTTGTTAGAACTAGTACGAGCACCTAGAGGGGGTGAATAGGTGATTAAGATGATTTTATAAAACGTAACACAATGTATAGACGATTTATTGGATGATGGACTAAAGAATTGAAAACAATAATCAATGTAAGTGAAAGTAATGTAAAGTAAAAGGATTAGGAATAGAGAATCAAGACTCCAGATTTATAGTGGTTCGGCTTAGACCAAGCCTACGTCCACTCTCCCGCACAAACAGCCCACTGGCTGGATTTCACTAAGAATCAAAAAGAGAATTTACAGTCTCACGCCCTTGATTCCACAGTGTAGAGACTCTACTACACTTCCTCAAGGTCTCACCACAGTTCAGTCTCTCTTTTAATTACAAGTATAGCTCGAAGGATAAAATCACAAAATAACAAAGAGATTTAAACTTTGGAATTCTTCTATCTAGCCTTCCCGAACAACTTGAGCGTCTCCCTTTAAATACTTCATCATGCCTTCATTACCGTTGGCACATTCCAAAGAAGTTCTCCCAATCAACCTATTGGACATAATCAATTTAGAGAGATCTCGAGCTCTTCAAAGAAAATGTTGATAGCCCATCAATCATGCTCGCCCATACAATCAGGATCTTGGTTTCCATAAGTAGAACCTTCCAAGTATAAGTTGCGAATCTAGATAATCTAGATTATTCGAATAAGAACAAAAGATCTTGAAGTGCTAAATCCAGTCATGAGATATTCCTTAACCGCTGGAGTCAAAACCATAATAGATAGAATCAGAATAGAAGTTTTAACTTTGTCGGTCTGGAATCTGTCCATGAGAGTTAGACTTTGGAACTTGAGTCTGGAGGTCTTCAGACTTTGATCTTCAGACTTTGATAGTAGAGTCTACAAGTCTTCAAACTAGACTGATGGAAATGTTTTGTCGACTTCAAAATACCTTAAGAGGATTTATTCTAACAATCTTCCCATTTTTTATGGTGACAAAACTTTCCTGCAGATTTAGATACAATTGCCCTACAATACAACATTTAAGCTAGCAATGATATCTCATAAAATATTAGAATAAGATAATGAAAGTTGTCCCTGCATACAGATTTGTCCCTGCATACGATCTGCATCCACAGAAAACAAGTTAGTCTTGTACAGATATTAATCAACTATCTTTATCTAACTTAATAGCTTAAAGTACTGCAATAATAAGCAAGTAAACCAAAGCTTAAAACCAACCAAGGATAAAGTCAATCTCAATCACATCAAAAAATCCAAAGTATGTTCAAAAGTTTGATAAAAGATTAGAAATCTGCAAAAAACTTCTCCCCCTTTTTGTCTACATAAAAAGGTGAAAAAATCAGGGTGCGTGAGGAATGCGAACAAGCTGAAAGTCTCCCATTGACTTGACTGTTTCCTCTAGGGGTGATCGGGTCTAGGGTGGATAGGGTCTAGACCTGGACCATGTACCCGACCCTGTTATAATCGATTCTATTTTTTTGGACCCTATTCCCGACCCACCCTGTTTTTCCGGTCCGGGAATAGGGTTAACCCTGTTTATATTGGAACCTGTTTTGCATAAAAATTGAAATATGACAAGAACTGAGCTGCAATTATTGAAGTACCATGGCTTTTTAACAATAGTGGAGGCTTTTCTTCCTGACTAGCTTGATAAACATTGATAAACATTATTAGATGGACTTTACCAAAAAAAAAAAAAAACATTATTAGATGGAGGATAGAAGTATGCATAAGCATTTTGACCAGGAACTTCGCTTGAAATTCAATCGGGCAAGCTGAAATAAGACTAGTACTTCAAACTGTCCGGTGAAGAGGACCATATAATCCGAAAATCAATGACTTTTGACTTTTCGTCATTGAAAGTCACGTGCAGACAATAAACAAAAGGAAATTATAACAACAATGAGAAACACTAATTACTGCAGCACAGTCCACACTTCAATAAATATGAGGAGATTACTACGGTAAACTATTGCAAGCACCTTAGCCACATATATTGGAAGTACACCTGATGCTCCCTCAACATATAGGCAATTGTTTCCTGAAGTCTGCAAAAGAAGAATGTGCACAATATACCAATCCATTAGCTTAAAAAAATTAGTAACAGCAATTCGTCACAAAGAAGGTATTGAACATACTATGTCTTGTATGTCTGTGAATGGAACGTCAAGCAATGATAATGAGCTTTGAAGAACGTCAATAATTGCAAGATGAGACCTTCCCCTTTGCCTGCAAGCAGATTCTAAATAATTGATATGAAGAATCATACAATAATGTGTATTTCGACAATGTTAACACCTTAGATCATCACATGGAAGAAAGCTCACCCGTAGCTGCAAGCGATCGGGGTCTTCGTTTGTCGCTCCGGATAACTTCATAAGAGTTCATACCGAAAACCCATAATGGCCTAGCAAACTCAGCATTTGACGGATAAAGAGGCAGGACTCATTTGTAGATTCAATCTGTTGAATCATGAAGCACATAAAAGATACAATTCAGTTCCTTTCCAACCACATCATTGATAATGCTATGAGTGTATAAGTAGCAGTTGAAAGAGCTCACATATGTAACGATTATTCAATCACCTGCAGAAAATCTACAACTAAATAATTTATCCTCATTTATAATTTTCATGGTGTGACATCCAAAAGCCATACTATATGACTGATGCAGTCTGAGTCTGGATGGAGTTTGATATGGAAATTACGGAGATCAATCATAATTATGGTATAAATCACTATGTGGAAAACCTGCTTTGGAATGGTTACCATAAAAAAATGGTCGCTAGGAAAGATCTTCAATGGCATGAAGCACCTAAAATATCTAGACTATTCAAAGTCGATAAGCATGAACTGCAATGGCCTGTGGTTAGGATCTTACCCACTTATAGAGATTCCAAAATCCATTATGTCTATCTCGTAATGAAAAATAGTTCACCCGCATGTGTTCAAAGCACAATGTGATGTCTAGCACAATTACAAGCCACTTCACTATGAAATTTCTTTCTACGTTTTCCCGAGACATTACATGTCCACAACTTCTAATGTAATATAGCTTTAGCATGCCGGACTCAATCATCCAAGCGAGCGAGACGTAAGAAAATTCGCAAAAATGTTGGATATAGATCACCTCACGAGTAAGAAGAGACATACCATATGACTCCATATACATATCATGGATAATACATGATTAAGAGACATTATAACATGAAAATACCAATAGAAAAAACTGTAGTGTCATTTTTTTCAACTCGTTAAAAATAAGACCAACATGGTGACCCTTATTTGTTATTCAGGCAGATCAGCTAGAATTGGGAATAAGCCATTTACATTCGACGATTATTTTCGGGGATAGGCTCCTCTTTTGTTCATTCACAACATAGTAATACTAGATGTTACATTTCTTCATCATCAAAGAACATCCGGTGACAAATGGACTTGTACCATTGAATGAGAAATCAATTTGCACCATTCAGTAATTTTGATCTGAGCCAAAAGACAGAAGTACCTTTTGTAGCGCGCGGTGAGAACAGGATCGGCGAAGGGCTACTGTGGGTTGCTCGAAGATGCGACAAGGTGGGCTTGCAGACACGAGATTTGCGGGTCAGGGGTGTCGGCGAGGCAACAGTAGCAGGTGGAACGGCGGGATCGAACGGAGGTGGCGTCGGCGCTCGGGTGCGAGCTCAGTAGGGGTCAGCGGCTTCGCGGGCAGAACCAATGGAGCGGAGCTTCAAATGACTGGTGGAACGGCGGCGGTGGTGCGAGCGCGAGGGGTGCGACGAGAGCGGCAAAGGCGGCGTCGGCTTCGCGATTTCGGGAGGGGAGCTCGGAGCAAGGCTGGCCGAACGCGATTGCGGGAGAGGTAAAGATAGAAAGTAGAAACTAGGGTTTTGCGTTTTGATCTTTTGGGGGTGGCTTAAAAACCGGTTCCCCAACCGGTTCCCAAACCGGTCCGGTCGATCCGGTTCTCGGGTGGGTAATCCCTCGGAACCGGTTCCCGACCGGTTCAAACAGGGTCTGAGTTTTGGGAACCGGTTCTCGGACCGGTTTCAACCGAACCGGCTCCCGACCCCGTTTTCCAGTGGGCCGGACCGGAACCGGGTAAACCCGGTCCAGCTTGCACACCCCTAGTTTCCTCTAGCTTCTTCAAATCCTCCTACAGTTGAGCGAGAGCTGTGCCTTTGGCAGTGGCCTGAATCTGAAGATTAATATTCTGAATATGTTCTTCGAAGGAGATAGACATGGCACGATTCTCATTTTGCAGTGTCTGGAATTTGCATCCTAAAGCATAAACTTGGCCTTTGAGCTCCAAAAGAATTTCAAGCAGTTTTCCAAAATCTCCTGAATGTTCTGTCCGCATGCTTGCTTAAACATGGTTTGATTGTGGAGTAAAGCCAGTAGAGCGAATATCGGTAGGAAGATCAATATTTGGAGATGTTGCCTTTTCCTCAGGAAAATGAGAGGCATGAACATCCTCTGCACCAGCAGGTGAACGACTGACACTTGCATTGGTAAAAGTTAAAAGAGAAACACTTTCTCTTAGAGCATTTTCCCCTGTTTCAATGTCTTCTGGAGGAGAGAACTATTCTTCTTGCTGAGAAGCTTCTTCAATGTCAAGATGTCTTTGATCCTCCTTGTCTGCTGGAGAATCTACACAACCTTCTTCAGCATGTTATTCTTTTGGCTGTTGCTGTGAGTCTATTCTGGCTGTTTCTTCTTCTTCTTCTTCTTCTTCTTCTGTCTGCATGAATACCTTCTCCTAGTTCCCTTTCTCAGGTTCTTCTTCAACTGGATGTTCTTGTTCTGTTGACTCAATAACATGATGTGGGAAACAAAAGCAAAGATAGGAATATCATCCTCATCATCTTCATCCTGCAAGATGATCGCCCACCTTTTCTTAGTAGGACCAGTCATAGGATCTTTTCCTTTCCTCTTTGCAACAGATAAGTCTTGTTTGGTCTTGACAGGAGTCTTCTCCTTGAACCGCTCAAGCTTTTTGCTGAGTTCTTTCAGATGCATTTTCATAATCATCTTCAGCCCAATGACCATTTGATCAATAGTCTTCACACACAGAATGTTAGGAGGCTGAATGTTCAAATGTCTGAATAAACGAGTGATGAGAGCAGCATAAGGGAGTTTGCCTTTGTCCTTTGCCATAGACCGATACATGTGAAACATGATGGTATGGGGCAAGGAAAAGTTATGGCCGATCTTAATGGCATACATCAGTTTTGCTTCAGAAATGGATACATTTGTCTTTGATGTCGACTTCGGTCTGAGACAGTTGATCACAATTTTATGAAGCGGAATGTTTGAAGCACTCATCCTTGAATAGGAGAGACGTCCTTCTACGATTCTATCTTTTGCAAACTCTAGAGTTGCATGGCTAACAGACACAGAAATCGATTGGAAAGCTTCTCTTTCCACACCGATAATGTCAGCCAGAGTATCTGTGTCAATCACATACTCTTTATCCCTCACACTAAATGAAAAGCTGTTTGCATCAAGGAAACTGAGATTGGAATAGAAGTAAGCCGTCAGTTCAGAATGAGCAATTTCGCTCTTAGTACAGAAATGATGAAGTTAAAGTTTCTCAAACTTCTCCCTTAAATTGATGCTTAACAGATCGAGAAAATCAAAATCCATAGTTCGTGGGTTCATCACCCCACGTTTCAGCAATTTTGCATACACTTGCTTGTATTCCTCCGATCGAAGCAATTCTTCTCTCTTTCCCTAAAGATGTGCAGCCATACCTATCATCGGCTTAAAATGCACACACATTTTCTCATCATCATCCTTCCCCTCAAGCTGATTGACACTACCAAAATGAGGGTCACTCGGAAAGTTTGCAAAAATCTTTGCCGTTGTTCCAGCAGAACAACACCCGACCGTTCCATCACAATCAGAAAATGAGTCTCATTTTTATAGTCATTTTCTTTCAAGAACTCGTCAATAAACGTCATTGCAGAACCCCCTTCCTTCAAAGCAAAATAAAGCCTATAAACAAATGCTGGCTTAAGAGACCTTAGTGGTTCTATATCTTCAATGATGTTTTCCTCTGCATGTTGAGGGTTACGATCATGTGATCTAGTAGAAGAAGTGTGCTGTTGAGAATGTTGATGCATCTGTCCATTTGGAGAGTCTCCTTCTTCAGTAAGATCAAAGTGCGTAGGCCCCTCACCCAAGCCTTGTGGTCCCCGCTTGCTATTCTGGAAGATTTCCTTTGGTGTGACATTGTCACTGTCTTTGAGAAAACTTTCACACTTGTATCGCAAAAAAGGTGAAAACTTGAAGAGATGAACTTGTGAAGGAAAATATCAGAGAGTGAAAATTTGTAATCTAGGGTTTTTGAGTAAAACGAGTAGAGGAAGAGAAAGAGTATAAAAGGTAATCGATACGGGGTATGTGAAACGTCATAAAAAAGGAAAAATAAAAATACATTTTCAAAATAACTGCCTTTTTTTTTTAAACAAATCGATAACCACCTTTTTAAAAAAAAAAAAAAATAACTACCTTAATAATATTAATTAGAGATTAACAAGGCGGTCTTACATTTTTGAGATATCAATTTAAACGAATAAATAAACTGTAATTGAAATAACTTACAGTCGTGACGTTTGGTCTTCTGAGTCTGAACTTTTGAGTCTGATACTTTTCAGATTTAGATTCTGAGTCTGAACTTCAACAGTCTTCAGAAGATAAAATGTTGAGTCTTGAATGAATAGACTCAAATGAACTTTTCTCAAGCGGCTTTATGAAGATGTCTACCAGTTGATTCTTTGAGTCGATAAATTGTATCAAGACTTCTCTATTTTGAACATAATCTCTTATAAAGTGATGTCGAATATCAATGTGTTTTGCTCTTGAGTGAAGAATAGGATTCTTTGTAAGATTGATTGGACTGGTGTTGTCACATTTGATTTCAGTACAAAAGTCTTCGATACCAAAGTCTCGTAATTGTTGTTTTATCTAGAGTATTTGAGAACAGCAACTTCCAAGAGCTACGTATTCTATTTCAGTTGTTGAGAGAGTTACGGTACTTTGTTTCCTTGAAAACCAAGATACTGCCCTGTTACCGAGTAATTGACAAGTGCTAGAAGTGTTCTTTCTTTCAACTCTACAACCTGTAAGATCTGCGTCCGAATAACCAATAAGAGTAAAATCTCATTCTTTGGAATACCATAGACCAATCTTAGTAGTAGTTACAACATATTTAATGATACGTTTAGCAGCACTTAGATGAGATTCCTTAGGATCCGATTGAAACCTAGCACATGTGCAAACATTAAATAAAATGTCAGGTCTAGATGCAGTAAGATAAAGAAGTGAACCAATGATACTCCTGTATAGTTTTTGGTCAACTTTCCTCCCTGCTTCATCTTTGTCTATCTTCAGAGAATTTGACATAGATATGTTAGTCTTTTTGCAATTCTCCAAACTGAACTTTTTAACAAGTTCTTTTGCATATTTTTCTTGATGAATAAAGATTCATTATTTCAATTGTTTCACTTGTAAACCAAGGAAGAATGATAGTTCACCCATTATGCTCATCTTGAATTCATCCTGCATAGACTTGAAAAATTTCTTACACAAAGTCTCATTAGATGATCCAAATATAATATCATCGACGTAAATTTGAACAAGTAAAAAGCTTTTACCTTCATTTTTAATGAATAAAGTAGTATCTACATTTCCTTTAGTAAAACCAGTTTGAATTAAAAAGTTACTTGGTCTTTCATACCAAGCCCGAGGAGCTTGTATTAGTCCATATAAAGCCTTCTTCGCCCGAACACCGAGTCCGGGTTTCTTTGAGTCTTCAAATCCAGGAGGTTGTTCCACATAGACTTCTTCTTGAATAAATCCATTCAGGAATGCGCTTTTGACGTCCATTTGAAATAACCTGAAATTCTTATAGAATGCAAAAGCAAGTAATAATTTGATTGCTTCTAACCTTGCTACAGGAGCGTAAGTCTCATCATAGTATATCCCTTCTTCTTGCGTGTATCATTTAGCCACGAGTCTTGCTTTGTTTCTTGTCACTTTGCCTTTTTCATCGACTTTGTTCCTGAAAATCCATTTAGCTCCAATAACATATTTACCTTTTGGTTTAGGAGTTAATTCCCAAATGTCGTTAATACTGAATTGTCTGAGCTCTTCTTGAATTGCTTCAATTCAGCTTTCATCAGCTAAGGCTTCTTCAATTTTTTTGGGTTCTATTTCAGAAATAAGCGCCACAGCACTAGACTCTTCTTGCCTTTTAGATCTTGTTCGAATTCCCTCATTAACGTTTCCAATAATGAGTTCTTCGGGATGACTAGATTTGTGTTTCTAGTTACTAGACAGTCTGATAGGTTGTTGATCTTTTTCTTGATTTGATTCTTCATCAACATGTTGTACTTCTTCTGAATCTTGAACTGCTTCAAATGAGGTAGACCTAGTAGAGTCTGGAGCAGATTCTGATTCTTCAATCTGAATTGGCTGAATTTGTGGAGTCTTGAAATTTGACATTCATTGATTTTTCCACAGTCTGAGTCTTCTTGTTGAATACTCTGTAGGCTGTACTTGCAGTTGAGTAACCAAGAAAGAATCCTTCATCTGATTTTTCTTCAAACTTACCAACTCGATCATTTGCATTCTTCAGAATAAAGCATTTACAATCAAAAACTTGAAAATAAGAAACAATTGGTTTCTTACCTTTAAAAATTTCATAAGAAGTTTTCTCAAGAATCGATCTTAAAAACACTCTGTTAATAATATAGTAAGCAGTTGAAACAGCTTCAGCCCAAAACCTTGAAGAAATATTACTTTCAATTAAAAGAGTTCTTGCCATTCTTGTAAAGGCCTATTCTTCCTTTCCACAACCACATTCTGTTCTGGTGTATATGGAGAGGAGAATTTATGCTGAAAACCAGACTCATCATAAAATTTAGCAAAGTCTTGATTTTCAAACTCACCTCCATGGTGTGTACGAATACTTGAAATGGTGTGACCTTTATCATTCTGCACCTTCTTAGCAAATTTTGAAAAGTTAGAGAAAGTCTCAAACTTACTTGTAAGAAAGTAAACCCAAGTAAATCGTGAATAATCATGCACTATTATTAAGCAGAACCTTTTTTCCACCAATGCTTTGTGTTCTTGTAGGTCCAAATAAATCCATATGCAGAAGCTACAGTACACGATTAGTGGAAACCTTATTTATTGATTTAAAAGAGTTTCTAACATGTTGACCCAGTACGCATAGGGTGCATAGATCAGACTTTAGGTAATTGAGAATAGGCAATCCTCGAACAAGTTTCTTGGAAGAGATCTTGGCAATTTGCTTCATGTTGGTATGGTTAAGTTTTTTGTGCCATAGATTAGTTTCATCTTGTACTGATATTAAGCACTGTGATCTTTCTTGATTCACATCCAGAAGATAGATATTTCCATGTCTACGTCTAGTAAAAGATTGAGTGAAGTCTTTACTGATTCCTGAACACGTTCCTTCCTGGAAATTGATCTTGAATCCAGTATTGCACAATTAGCTTATGCTAAGCAAATTGTAATTTAATCCTTCCACTAAGGAGACATTCTTGATTAATAGACTTCCAATCTTTACTGTTCCATGACCAATAATTCTTCCTTTGTTGTTGCCACCAAAAGAAACTTTTCCTCCATCTATCTAGACAAGTTTAATAAAACAACCTAAATCTCTTGTCATATGTCTTGAGCAGCCACTATCTAGATACCATTTTATCTTCCTTTTGATAGTAACCGCAATTAAGAAGAATTCAAGCTTTCTTTGGTACCCACATCATTTTGGGTCCAGAAGAGTTAGAGCAATAAATAGTCTTTGCCCAATTCCTTTTAATAGGTCTCCAAACCAAAGGGCATTCTTTCTCAAAATGTTTTGAGCTTTGACACTCTGAACACTTTAGAGCATTTCGACCAACAGGTTTTACAAAGACTTTTTGGAAATAATTTTTATAAACAACTTTAGTTGGTCTTTGTTTGATTATTTCCTTCACTTTTGGGAAATCAATTAGTGGAATAGTTTCAGAAGTCATACCGAGACCTAACTTATCAAAGTAGGGTCTTTGTATCGAAAGAATCTTATCCAATTTTTCAGAACCATTTGAAAATCTTTTTGATGTGTTTGAAATATCATTTTTCAAATGAGTGTTTTCTTTGGAAACAAAATCTGAGTTTTCTTTCAAGATTGTAAAGTTCTTATCTAAATTTTTAAACTTTTCTTTCCAAAATTTCTCCTATTGCTTCAATGTAGAATTCTCTTTTTTTAATTCGGAGATCTTCTTAAGAGAGGTTTTTAGACCAAGACATAGTTTATCAATATATCTCGAAACTTTTATAGGTATTTTTATATTACTAACCTCAAGCTCACTGTTTGAGTCTGTATCTGTCTCAAGGTCTGAGTCTGAATAAGATTTTCCCATCAAACAGATATTGGCATAATCATCATCACTTTCTTCACATTCAATATCACTCAAAGTCTCTGCTTTGAGTACCTTTCTGTATTTCTCAGCCTTTCCTTTCCTTTTTCTTAATAGAGGACAGTTGGGTCTGATGTGTCCTTTTTTTATTGCATTCAAAGCAAGTTACTTCTTTGTTGGATCATCTTCCTCTGTTGATTTGTTTTGAAACCTTTGTGAGCTTTGTTTCTTCCAATTGAATTTTCTTCCCTTTCTATTCAGCTTTCTGAATCTCTTTATCATGAGTGCCAGTTCTTCATCATTTAGATCTTCTTCGGAGTCTGTAGCATCAGAATAATCATTAGACTTTAAAACAATAGATTTCTTACCTTTTGAATCTTTTTCTTCGTTGGTGTGCTCTACTTCGTAAGACTGAAGAGTTCCAACCAGTTCGTCTATAGAGAGTGGTGCAATCCTTTGTGTCTCCCTTATTGAAGTCTTTATGTAATTCTAGTCTTTAGAGAGTCCACGTAAAAGTTTGTTGACCTTCATATGTCCTGAGATTGGATGTCCCTGATATTCAAGACCATTCACAATTTCAGTAAAACGACTAAACATGTCAGTTATTGATTCTCCTGATCTCATCTTGAAAACTTCATATTGTCCCAAAAGAATATTAATCCTTGTCTCTTTCACTCGATCAGTTCCTTCATAGGTAATGTGAAGCCTATCCCAAACTTCTTTTGCTGTATCACAAGAGGATATTCTGTTATACTTAGTAGGGGATAAAGCACAATATAATGAATAAATGGCTTTAGCGTCAAGAGTCTGTCTCTTGGTTATTTCTTCTTGAGTCATCTCGATAGGAGCAGCAACTTCTTTTCCTCTCTCTGATTCTGATGTAGTAGTAGGAATGATTCCTTTGTCTACCACTTCCCATCCCAAGGGATCTTTCGATCTTAAGAATGCTTTCATCTTGTTTTTCATATGCTGTAATCTTTTCCATCAAAGTATGGAGGTCTGGTGTTGCTTTGACCTTCAACCAACCCTGTAGGCAACATACTAGCCATAGATCTTTAACTTAGAAGTAAAAACACTTCTAATAAACGAGTACACGAGCTCTGATACCAATTGTTAGAATTAGTACGAGCACCTAGAGGGGGTGAATAGGTGATTAAGATGATTTTATAAACGTAACAGAATGTATAGACAATTTATTAGATGATGGACTAAAGAATTGAAAATAATAATCGATGTAAGTGAAAGCAATGTAAAGTAAAATGATTAGGGATAGAGAATTAAGACTCCAGATTTATAGTGGTTCGACTTAGACCAAGCTTACGTCCACTCTCCCGCACAGACAGCCCACTGGCTGGATTTCACTAAGAATCAAAAAGAGAATTTACAATCTCACGCCCTTGATTCCACAGTGTAGAGACTCTACTACACTTCCTCAAGGTCTCACCACAGTTCAATCTCTCTTTTGATTACAAGCATAGCTCGAAAGATAAGATCACAAAATAACAAAGAGATTCAGACTTTGGAATTCTTCTATCTGGCCTTCTCGAACAACTTGAGCGTCTCCCTTTAAATACTTCTTCATGCCTTCATTACCGTTGGCACATTCCAAAGAAGTTTTTCCAATCAACTCGTTGGACATAATCAATTTAGAGAGATCTCGAGCTCTTCAAGGAAAATGTTGATAGTTCATCAATCCTACTCACCCATACAATCAGGATCTTGGTTTCCATAAGTAAAACCTTCCAAGTATAAGTTGTGGATCTAGAGAATCTAGATTATTCGAATAAGAACAAAAGATCTTGAAGTGCTAAATCCAGTCGTGAGATATTCCTTAACCGTTGGAGTCAAAACCATAATAAATAGAATCAGAATAGAAGTTTTAACTTTGTCAGTCTGGAATCTGTCCATGAGAGTTAGACTTTGAAACTTGAGTCTGGAGGTCTTCAGACTTTGATCTTCAGACTTTGATAGTAGAGTCTGCAAGTCTTCAAACTAGACTGGTGGAAATTTTTTGTCGACTTCAAAATACCTTAAGAGGATTTATTCTAACACATATAAATTTCGGACCATATATATATTTTTTATAACATGCATCAATATACTTAAACACATGTTACTCAATCATTTCATGAATATTCTACAAAACTTTTCAAAATGTTTCCAGACACAGTGTTTATAAAACCACAATAAACTGTATTTTCTTTTAATCATTTTAAGCACGCTTTTACATGGGAAGATAATGTTTTTTTTTCCTTTTCCTTTCCAAAAAATGGATAGCAAAATTTTGAACAAGTTTTTACTGGCATCATTCTTAGTTGTTGTTCGAGCATGTTGAACCTGTCGACTTCTCTCTCTCTCTCTCTCTCTCTCTCTCTCTCTCTCTCTCTCTCTCTCTCTCTTTTGGAATTTTTTCTTGATTCATGCGTCAAATATACATGAACATGAGATAATTTTGTGTTCATGTGATAATTGGATCTTTAAGAATCATATAAGGGATATGGCCGTGCATGGAAAAAATTGATATCAAGAGGTCAAAAACTTTTTGTATAGAAAAGAATACGTTGAGAATCTAAATTTCAATGCCATAACAAATAGGGAAGAAATCCTTAGATAGCGACGGCCAAAAAAAATTACAATACAGAGAAATCCATATATAAAGTCCTATAAATTGACATTTATTGCAGAGCATCTATCTATCTAATGGTGAAAATCATCCAATTATCTGATTTCTAAAGTCTTTTAACTCTCAAACTAAATAGAAAAACCAAACCAATTATCTGGCACTCATGGACGAAATGGATTGCTTGTATATATAAAGTCTTTAACTTGTTGACTTTTTTGCCCCACGATTATTTGATTTTTAAGATTTAGGAGAAATACGTGTTAGGTTTTGTCATTTTTGCGTTGGGTTTTATGCGTTTTAACTATTGTTGCTCTATGTTTATAATTTGTTACTTGCCTGAGATGAGTCCTACCTATTTTTTCTCCTCCGTCCACCAATCGTAATATTTTTATTAAATAGAAGACATGGTTAAAGGACTTTGATCTGCATATAGTTCGTGCGCCATATGCTCCTATTTTCAGGAAAACAATGCACAAGTTGTTATTAATAAATTAGCTATTGCGTCAGTTTATGATTATATGAATAAGCTACCATTGCGTAATATCTTATTTGAAAAAATCTCAGAATACGATCTTTTGAGTACCTATGTTTCTAATTGATTGTCATACTAAAATTTTTGCTTTCTATAGTTTTAGCAAACGCAAGAAAAATGCGCATCAACCCCACAAATGCAAGACATTGACACACTATCTGATGATGAAGAATGTGAGACAGAAGCTATTGGTGATGAAGCAAATTGAAATTAAATTAAAGAAGAAAATGTGATAGAAAACCGAGGGAAGGAATGGTATTTGATTCTGTAGAGGATCCCTTAAGAGTACTAGAAAAGATATGCTAAACAAGTGGGATTGGGTGTCTCAAGGAGTAGCTAGAAAATTGGAGATGATGGTAAGGTAGAATACTCAACTCTTGCATATTCTCTTCATCGAAAGAGTGTATGTAGATAGAGCAGTATAAGGATCAACAAGGACTTTAACTTGTCTGTTGTCAAGGCAGGAGGGAATGAAAAACTTACCTTTGGTGAGAAAGATTTCAAAATTTTATTGAAAAGGCAAGAAAGTTGAAGACTTGGAACTGGAGATGTGACATCCCAAATTTTCAACTTTGTCTTCTACTGAATGAATCGGGCATTTCATTGACGTGTCTATAGGGTTATTCTCAGAACTGATCATTCTTGAGATAACTAGACTATCTGGGGAAATTATTAGGAATTTTAAGGCAATAGACTTGAGAATTCGATCAAGAATCCGCTTCTCAACCGTATCCATCTTTAGAGGTCATTACAACACAATTAAAAATCGATTTGAAATCAAAGATAGACTGGATCGACAGTGATGTGTGGCTAATCGTGGGTGACACCACTAAATTAGAAAATTCATGTCGAACGGCACTAGACTGATTTTCTTATTGTTTTAGTACCCTGTGTCCGTATTTGGATCCTCAGGATTTTCATGACAATCGAGAGTCGCCAATGAGTTGAGTGCGTTCATAGTGTTTCGAAGAAAATTGACCACGAGTCAATTGCACTTAAAAATATCCAAAAGTTACTCGGTAGCCTAGGTCACGCTAAAAACACGTCGAATAGAAATTAACCGCCAATTCGAGTTCGATTTCAGAAATTGAAGTTTCGGTCACGTCACAATAAATTATAGGAGTGTCGACTCGTCTCGAAGATTTTTTTGACACCTGACACTTTTTGGGAAAAAGTTGTCGCCGGACCCTTTTTGTGCAATTGAAGCCGGAGATTTAATTTTGGTTACAAATTTGAGATGTAAAGCGGATTCAAAGATGAGGAAAAATACTGAGATGGTCTATGGATGACCAATTGAAATTATTGAGGCCAATTGTGACTAAATCAAGTGAATGTGATGGTCCAATTGGAAGAGGTGGTCTTCAAATTCGTGTAACCCCCCAAAGCCACAACCTTTGGACCACTTTGTCTTCTAGAATGGAGTGTTTTGATGGCTTATTGAAGGCCAAGTATTCTTACATGGCCAAGAGTGATTTTGGAAGATATTTTGTGAAATATCAAGCCAAGTGGAGCCCCTCACTTCTCATCTCTCTTATCTCTTCCCTCACCTCTATCCTCTCCATCTCTCTCACCTCTCTACCATCCAAGACTCTCTCCTCTTCATTTTCGAAGCCCTCAAGCCAGCAAGAAGACCAGCAGAAGGAGCTGCAGCCGTCGCACGCCTCCACCCGCGCCACCGCCGGTTTCTGCTCCAGCCGACCTTTCATCAAAGATTTGAGTCAAAAGTGGTCTTCCCGGATGAACCAGCGAACGAGCCACATATCACCGTGAAGAGGACATCCATACCATTCCAACAAGCCCAAAATCACCCTGAACGGAGCTGCCATTCGTCCTGTACAGCTGCTGCAGTCCGCCACTCGCCGGACCGTCTGGAACCGCCTGGTTCTGCCTGTTTCGCTTGTTTCGCGGTTTTCAGCCATTTTCTCCCCATTTCTACCCTACCTCCACCCATACCAACCTCCAATAGGATTTCCTTGACCCCGGGAGCCACCGCCTGCCAACCACCCACTCGCCGAAGCTCCGAGCAGCCCGTTTTCGCCGTTGAAGTTCTTTGGTTTCTTCTCTGCAGCTTTAGCCTGGATCGGGGCGAAGACAGCAAGATTTTGAGACTTCGTGGCCCGTTTTCAAGCCCTTCCCGGCCTCCGTTGGTGTCGTCGCTTCGGGGTTTATCAACCGCCTTGGCGTCGTGGTCGCCGTGAACTCACCGGCGCAAAACCGGTGAGTTTATCCTCTAAACCTTGCTTAGTAAGTTAATCATGCTTAAGGGGTGTTTAGATTAGTCTAATTAGGCTTAGGTGGTTAGATTAGATTATTTTAATGAAAATTAGATTAGTTGTATGATTAGTTTAATGGATGTTTAATTAGGGCTAATTGTATGTTTAAATTAGTGTAATATAGTTTAAGCCCTAATTAATTATTTTGATTAATTATTTCGAATTTTATAAATATTATTTTATTAAATTATATTATTATAATATAATATTTAATTATTTAATTTTCGGAATTAAATTTAATTATTTAATCATTTCAAAAATTTTGCCGAGATGGCCGGTTGTTAGAATTTCGCATTGATCGCAGCAGTGCGGTCAGTTTGTATCAATTATATTCATAATTGCGAAATTGAGTGAAAATGATGATTGTGGTTAATAATTCCAAGAGTGTGGAATTGAGTAAAATTGGAGAAGTTTTGGTATTTGACTTGAAAATACCCGGTGTTGGCTTTTGGCACCGTAATTGGTTTGTAGTGCCAGTTTGAATCGTTGGATGTTATTGGATTGTATATCAAGTTCTATAGTTTAAATATATGTATAGCTTTGGCGAGCAATTGGTTTATATATGGGTCAGCTTGTGTGAGCACTGTATGTCAGCTTGTGAGAGCAATGATCGTTTATCAGCTTGTGAGAGCAACGATCCATATATCAGCTTGTGCGAGCTACCATCTATATCTGCTTGTGAGAGCATTGCATCCATTTAAGCTTGTGTGAGCCATGATTGTATTAATGGATGAATAGATTGTATTAATGGATGAATAGATTGTATGAATGGATAGACGTGTGAATTGTACTGACGTGTAGGAATGGACTGAGACGAGGTAAGTCCTCAATGTGTGACTAGAGCGCCTTGGGGCTTATTTTCTTCCTAATTGAGTTTTAGAGGGTAGGACTCGCTGAGACATTGTCTCACCCCGTTGTGGGATAACAATTTCAGGTCCCTAGATGGTGGATCCTCTGGAGCTTTTTGGTAGACCAGTGAGGGTCGCTGAGAGGATTTTTGACTTCGCCAATCCCGATCAAGAGCGGCGAATGGACCTATCTCGGCTGATTTTAGGACAGCTTAGTTTTTTAGGACTAATCTTTTATAGATCTTTTTGTTAATAGCCTAGTCTTGTAACTGAACTGGTTTGACATGTATAAAGGTGTGTGGTTTGAATTTGAAAATGTGATCCTGCTTTTCTATCCCAATTGAGTTTTGTCTAGGGATTATTTATCAACTTCCGCATGTGCAACTAAATGAATGGGTCGGCGACGTATCCTGGGAAGTTGCATTTCTATTGACCGCAGTGGGATGTGCGCATGCTCGAAGTTTGGGGCGTGACAGGAGAGGTGAAACCAATCATGACTGTTTTGTTAGGATGCAAAGAGAAATGACCATTTTTTCTTCTATGTGATGGAATTGGAAGATAGTTCCAGGTTAAAGAATGTTTCCCAGGCAGATGCAGGAAGTCTGGTATTATATGAAAGTTTTGATGAAGCAGTGACCTTTGATACTACATATTTGAACAATCAATATGAGGTGCCTTTTGCACCTCATGGTCAATTCACACTTTTTGGTTGTGGGTGGTGTCGAACAGGGATTCTAACACAAGATTAAAATGTGGAAAAAAAAGAGCTTGTTTGATATTTCATACAATGGTTTATTGATATTCTTATTACAATTCTTTTTTTTTTTCATAAGTTAACCTTATAGTACCATTAATCTTTTGAGGATCACAACATAACTTTTTAAATTAAAAATTATTGATCAATACATATGACATCTTGAATTTTCAACCTATTTTCTACTGAATTAATCGAGCATTTCATCGACATGTATCTATAGGGCTGTTCTCAGAGCCGATCACTCTCGAGATAACTAGACTAGCTGGGTAAGCCATTAAGGAGATTTAAGACAATAGACTTGAGAATTCGATCGGGCATCGGCTCATCGATCGTGCTCATCTTTAGAGGCCACTACGACACAATTAAAAATCGAATTGAAATCAAAGTTAGGTCGGTTCGACTGAGATGTGTGGCCGATTGTGGGTGACTCGAAATTCTTGTTGACCGACACTAATTTGATTTTTCTATCGTTTTTTTAGTACGTAATCGAATCCATAATTTTTGAATCACCCTCGAGATTTTCATGAAAATCGAGAGTCACCAAAAAGTTATAAAACTACCCAAAGAGCTAGGTCATGCTAAAAAGTCACAATTTAAAATTCTGAAAACCCACTACTCGACTTAGTTTCAGAAGATTTTTCTGACAACCGAGACTTTTTGGAAAAGTCGGTTTACGGCCGTTTTTGTGCAAAAAGGTCGGGGATTGTTTTTGGTCACACATTTGAGATGCAAGATGGATTCTTGGGTGAGGAAAATTATCAGTTGAGGCATTGAGATGTCAATTGATTTTATAGAGGCAAAATGAGATTGATTTGAGAAGGAATAAGTGACCAATTGAAGCCTTGTCCTTCAAAATTCGTGTGCCCCCTTCCCCTTAGCATTTTTGGACCATTTGAGAAGTTGTGGGGGAGTGCCTTGGTGGCCAATTGACAGCCATGGAGGGCTGGCTTGGTGGACAAGTTTTGGGAGACAAGAGGGTGGAAAATCAAGCCAAAGGGGCCCTCCATCCCTCTGGCTTGGTGGACAAGTTTTGGAAGACAAGAGGGTGGAAAATCAAGCCAAAGGGGCCCTCCATCCCTCATCTCTATCCTTCATCTCTCTCTCTCTCTCTCTCTCTCTCTCTCATCCTCCCCCTTTGTTGCCGTCCAAGACCTTTTCTCTCTCCCTTCATTTTGCGACCAGCAACAAGAAGGATTGGCGGAAGCAACCTCGCCGTTGCGCTGGAGCCGGGACCGCCTCGCGTGCGTGTCGCCGTCGCCCTCCGCCTCCTCCGTGAAGCCCCGACGTCCAACTACCCTCACGCTGCCCAGCTTGCTGTCCAACAGCTATTTCCGATCTATGGAAGTTCGCCAAAGCTTCCTCCTCCGCCGGTTTGCCCTGGTTTGGACCCGAGACCATCCCCGCTACCTTTCCCGAGCCTCACCGCACCAAACAAGGTTGTTTTTCTTCTGTTTGCAGCCATGAACAGCAGCTAGAAAAATGGGTCTCCAGCAGTGATTAAGGCTCATTTTGAGGTGTTTGTGAGCCCGAACCCTAGGCCCACTTTGGAGTTAAACGTCCCCGTGACGTTCCCGACGTTTCGATCCAAACGGATCATTGAACGGGTGAGTTTAGCTCACTAATCCTTGCTTAGTTTTCAAATGATGCTTAAAAGTTGATTGGTATTAATTAAGCATGATTAGGTGGTTAGATTAATTTAGAATAATTTAATTAGTGACTTAATGATGCATATTAGGCGATTGGTTAATGTAATTAGCAAGTAGAGACGTACTCTTATTTATTGAATACATCTCGGGATTTTTCCCGATCCGTTCTGGCATCCAATTAGGCATTACGGGCCTAAATTGGATTTTAAGTATTTATTTATTAATTATTTTCCAGAAATTAGACTAGGATGGTCGACGACCGGAATTTTATGCTGATTATCGTGGTGTAGTTTATTTATTTAATTGAGCTTTATTTCATGCTAAAATGAATTATTTGTAATTATATGATTATTTTCCTGAATTAATCACATTGGATAATTAATTGGAAAATAACCGAGTGTCGGTTGACAAAACTAAAAATATTTTGGTAAACTACAGATAAGGGTGGGATTTTGGCTAAGGCCGACCGTGTGCCCACGCACATGTACTTTTATCAAAAATGATAAAAAATACAAATTGATTGCACGATCTAAATGTTATACAATACCAGCTCGGTGATTCTATATGTCATTTTGAAAAAAGGACGATTTTAATATAATACCAGCTCGGTGACCCTATAGGTCATTTTGAAGAATGGACGGTATACGATGTTGGCTCGGTGACCCTATAGGTCATTTTGTAGAATGGATGACATGCCATAACGGCTTAATGACTCAACAAGTCATTTTAGAGAATAGACGTTATGATGAATATACTCGATGACTTATATGTCATTTTGAAGAATGAATCGTTTAAAATACTGGCTTAATAACCCAATGTGTTATTTTAGAGAATGGACAATATTGATTGAAATGACCAAGAATGGTCCGTTTCACATGTAATCGACTAAATCGATTGATCGATATTTCGATATGTTGTGATTGTTTGAGTGCCTATTAACTGTACTAATTTGCAGGTGGAATCTGAGGCCAAGGTAAGTCCTCTGACTCGTGTATGCATAGGCAACCCGTATGGCGTATTGGTTTACTAATCGGGTCTTAGGGGACAGAACTTACTGAGACGTTGTCTTATTGGTTATTGAATAACAATTTTCAGGTCCTTAGATGGCATTGATGAATGACTGGAGGCCCGAAGTGTGGAAGGGGAAGCTTGAAGAATTGACGATCCTATTGGACTAGCTAGTTATAAGGCAATTCTCTTTTGATAGAAGTCGATTCCTTTTTTGCAAACTTTGTTTTAGAAACTCACAGTTTAAATTTGAATTAACAATTTGACTTGTATATATTTGCATTATGATTGTCAATGTATATAAGGGTGGATGCTTTTAAGATGGAAATTTGAAATCCTACTTTCCTATCCCATTGTTTTATTGTCTGGGGATTTTATATGCTTCCGCATGCGTATATTAAATGAATGGGTCGGCGATGCGTCCTAGGACGTCGCTATTAATCGACCAAGATAAGGGATGGGTGCGTACTCGAGGATCGGGACGTGACAATACATTCACCTGATGGACATTCATCACACATGGTGATTTGTGTATTTAGCTATTTTCCACAGCACAAAGGAGTGATGTTGAAGAGAGAAGAATCTCTTATAGTTGGGAGAAAGATTCTTAAATTTTGTTTGCAATCAACAATTTTTTTTTTTTTTTGGTGACTGAGGAACTGCCGGAAACCCCTTAAGGGCCATTATTTAGACATAAACCTCAGGGGAAATTGGCCTAGCAACCCATTACCGGAGCGCCCCCGCCCCGCTTTAAGTCACGGAACTGCTCTAGGAGTTGTGGTAGACGTGAGTCAAACCCCTCACCTATGGGATCAGGATGACCGTCCTCAACCAGTGCAGCCATCCGTGGGTGGGTGTTTGTGATCAACAGTTGAGACCTGCAAAATCCTAAACTTTTATTTTATAAGAATGTTGTAGACTATTTTATAGAGAAGCCTTTTGTATGTATATGTTATTTAGTATCATCACCCATTTCTTCGGAAAGAGTAAGCTTCTTGTAATCACGTTCTCTTTCAGTACCATTTACTCAACAAAGCTACCCACCATCTCTGATGTGTAGACCATATCTCTGAGCAATTCTAGCATGCAAGAATTTTTCCATCTGTGCACCCACAATTGATGCATTATAAACGTGGGATCAGCTGACATTCAATTGAGGCCATCCATCTCAAACTTAGTTTCTCATTTATAATTTCTCATTCATAAGAAAACAAGTTCATGTCCACATTACTCTTTCTAGCGGTACATAGAAAGGAAAAATAATCACAACTCCAAAAGCGTTACCTTCTCAAATGGCACATAGCAAGAACTTCGCATATTTTCAACTACAAACACAAACTCTCCCCCCTTGATCTGCTGTCTCTCTTGTGATATGTTAGGCTCGATTAAAGTCTTCTGCTAAGTACTGTTTTCAAGAGTTGACTTCAACTATCCAACCATGGAACTTCTAAACCTGTGAAGAACACAAGTCGCTACTAAAAACAACATACTATATTTGAGGAAAAAAATAAATAAAGAGATATCAATGCATACCTACCAACAAGATGAGATTATAATAGACTCTGCCTCCCAAACACAATAAGAACAATTCTCATCGAGGACTAGTCTACAAGACATGACTACAGTACACCGGTTTAATTCCAGCATTACACCGAGGGATAGATGCATTCCTTCCAAAAGTTTTTACAATAGATTGAAGGTCACTTTGCTTTGGAACAAGCTGCTACGTAATTTAAAAAACAAAAATAAGCACTAATTTCACAAAGCTAGTAGTCAAAACATTTAAATCCTTGAATAAAAAACAATGGGTTTGGTTTTTCTCGGGTGGTTTAAAGCTGGATTCCGGGAAGCAAAATCATAAACGTCAGATGGACGTCACCCAGTGGGGTTTCTTCATACGAAAGTGAGAAGGGACAAGCATTGGCGGTAGGAGATGATCTTGTTGACGTACTTGTCAGGGGCTTTCGAAGCTCTAAATGCTTACTCCACGGCTAAGCCATTATTCATCTTCGCAGATGATTTTCTTCCATTCTTAGGTTGTGGAATTTGGGACTGAACAAAACAGTCCAAGGGGACTCTATCACCCTCGCTCTCTGCCTCACCAATCATCATTTCCACCACGGCACCGCTTTATCCCTTTGTAATTGTGCCACGGCCTTTGCTCGAGTACCTCGGCAGCAAAGGAGAGTCGCGACGCACCAGAGATCAATCGAGTTTCTTTGAAGTCATCGGGAAAAAGAAAAAAGAAAGAGGAAATCCAGTGGATGGAGAGTAGAAGAAGACAAATAGGTTCGATCCAAGACCCTCAAAGCCATCGCTTTCATGATCTTCAACTATTCTGATTTGCTTTTCCTTTTATATTCCCCACGCGCGTTTACTAAGGGTCGTATCAAATGCTCACGTAATCTGCCACATCAACCATCACCTCATTTTGTCAAAAATAAAAATAAAAATAAAGGCCACCTCATTAGTATACCACAGGATATTACATTTTAGTAACTCTACTATTGTTAAAATAAAATTGGGTTGTTTAAGATCTCAATTGGCTATAAAAAAGTTAAAGAACTAATGGTACATTATAAAAGAAAATACCTAAATTAAAGAACTAATCATGCATTATAAAACCAAAACACCTTCTTATCTAACTTCTTCCTTTTAATCTGGAAAAAGAAAAAAAAAAGTGAGACAGATTATCTCTTTTAGCAAAGCTAGCAGATGGACAGTCTTCATACATCATCTATTCACTTCATCATAAAATAACTACTGAATCGGTTTCCCATGAATATGACATTACTAGAGTCATGGAAGGTATCAATCAAGTATGCCTCGTGACATGAAGCAAGCTTTTGCTCAAGCCAAAAAATATTTATATTCATGTTGAGAACTTTTCAGATTTTTATTAGCTGAGTAATAATTAAGTCTAGGCGCCGAATTCCTGCAAAAACTAATAATAATAATAAATCGAAAAGCTGTCACCAGATTTTGGTCTAGTACACTGCTCTTCGCAATGTCATAAGGTAAGGTGGATTGACCACAATAATTTAATTGAAAGTTTTGAGCCACGATCCACTCTGAAATGGTTGCACTTGACAATTCTCTTTAGCACATCTGTAGCCTAATGGACGAAGCTTGTATCAATATGGATTTCAAATTGGAATTGAGCGATCTTCTAGGAACAAAACTTAAAAAGGAAAAGGTAAAACGTGAAGGCACAAAAATCAAAATCGGCCACTTGGGCACGCATGATGACAGATTAATTTTTCCGATCCCAAAAACAGGTTTGAAATAGAAATCGGTTTAGTAATACAATTTTATTTTCCTATTTTTAGAAAAAAAAATAATTAAGAAATAGATTTGATACAAAAGTGAGAAGTAATTTTTTTTACTTTTCTAATTCCTAAAATATAAATTAGAAATAAAAACTCTTTTCATCATTTTTTGTTACTACTAGCTGGCCATCGGCCACCATCCACCGACCTCTACCACCAGCCATCTCTTGCCACCACCCAACTAGGAGAGAGAAATTTTATATCGTTATCAAACGAATTTCTATTCCGAAACATAAATTTTATATTGTTATTAAACACATTTTTGCTCGGAAACTCATTTAAAGAATAAAAAGAGAAAAAATATTTATGAGGTTGTCATTTGCACCCTTTGATTTCCCTCATAATTATTTCCTTAAGAAGCCACAATCAATCCAACAAATATGAGTGTTGCAAGCCAACACTACTATAACAACGGGTGCCATTTGAACTTGTACTACAACATAGTCATGGTTGTCATGCCTTTCCTATGGAAGATAATGATCTTCCTTTGAATCCATTTGAACTCTACCAACTTTCTCTTTCTTTGTTTGATTTGGACCTCCTTCCTCCTTTAGAATAAGGTCGAGTATGTTAAAAGGTTGACCAAAATTGGATCACACTATGTGTCATGGGTTTGTAGTCGACCTTTCGATCTAGATGCCCTACTCCCGTGAATATCCAATTACGTCATCAAACAAGTTGGGTAACGATTTTTGTTCATCTCAACATGACACCAGAGATTGCTCATGTGACATTCTGGATTTCAACCTCGTCTCGATAAAATAAAATTGGCTTTTCGCCGACACGCCTATGGTCCTTTTTTTCTGAGCTGATCACTCACAAGTTAACTAACTTATTAGGTGAAGCCATTAAGGGATATAATCGCGGTAAAATCCTTAAAAGCTACCTAGTAGGTTGGATTTGACTAAAATTGTGTCCAATCGATTTTAACCACAAAATTGAATTCGGTTTCGAGAATCAAACGTTCGAGCATGTCACGATTTATTTTTAGGATATCGTCTCATCTTTTAGAGAAATTCCGTTGAGCTCGGAATTTTGCGGAAAAATAAGTTTTCGAACAAATCGGAAAATGAGAATGAAGTTTAGATGGGTTGTTTAAATGAGGTATTTGCTGCTCAAAATGAGTTATTTTGGGAGAAATGAAGGCTAAATGGTGATAGGAGGATGCATAGACTTTAGAGTTTAAAGACTTTGGTGCCAAGTTGATGATTACTTAGGATATTTTCCTTGATGAATTGGCCTCTTTCTCCAAGATTCAGCCCCCATTTCATGCACACTCATCCCTCCCTCCTTCTTCCCCTTCTCCTCACGTAATTTTCCCTTCTTATTTTTGTTGCCGCCTGCTGCTCCATCCTCCCTCATGCTTTCAACATCATCTACAATCCACACTGCCACATACCCCAACACCACTTCAGCACCGCACGCCTCCACTATCATTTCATCATCATCACCCATCCATCTCCACCACCACATCATCATCCCATCTTCCACCATCTCCATCCCACGCACCAACACCACCACCAAGATCAACCCCCCTTCATTCCACTACCGCCAACGCCTCACCCTCCGCCAACTTTCTTTTACCCTCATGTCTCCAGCAAAACCCCACCGTCCAGCCCACAGTCCAACGTCCAGCTGTGTCCCGCCGTCCAGCAGCACCTCCACTGGTCACCAGCACCCATGCCATCCGCCAACAACTACCGAGACCAGCCCCAAGCATAATTGAGTAGAACTAGGAACTCCAGCTCGAGCTGTGGGTTCGTTGGCCGTTTTCAACGCCTTCCGAGCCTCTTTTGGGGCCGCCGTAGACACGGGATCTCATTGCCTTCACACCACTGTTGCCGTGGACCCATCAGCTCACTAATGCAGTGAGTTAACTCCATGATCCTTGATTATGTTGTTAATTACACTTATGAGGTTAGATTAGTGTCAATTAGTTTAGTTAGATTAGTACTAAGTGAGATTAACCTTAAGATGGATTAGTGCTAATCTATAATGGTTATATTAGCCTTAATATGGATTAGTGTTGATCTAATTGGTGAGATCAACATTAATGAGGATGGATTAGTCCAATTCAGTGGATTTTCCTCAAATCTGGTTTCTGGACCCTTGTCGTTTGCCATTTTTGTGGATCGAAATTTGCTAAGATTTTGAGGTCAATTCCTTCTTGAAAAATGTTTTAGACATCTTTAGCTATAACATATGTTTTTTCCAATATTTTATGGATTTTAAAAGAGTATGATTTCAACTTTGTCAAAAACAAACAGAACCCATGTTTTTGCTGGAATTGGTGACCTTTTGGGATTCAATGGATTTTCATTAACTCTTAGAGTTCGAATTTCAAAATGGTTTCTTCATGAAAGTTGTTTGTCACATCTTTTAATTTAACATAGTCAAATTTCAGATCAAATGAACAATTGTTGGATCTCGAACCAGACTGATTTTGGAAAACATACTTTTGGAAATGGACCTAGTTTTTGTATTGGATTGAGCGATTTACTAGGCTTAATCTAGAAGGATATGGGTTAAGGTGTCTTCATGAAAAATATTTTTTTGTGCCATTTACAACATATTCAAATTTGAGAATTTTCTAAACTCATTTGATTAGGTTTCTAGGTTTAAACTTGGAGACACGCGAGTGGACCATTTCTTCCGGTTATGACCGATAGTGGTTTTGCTAACTATTCTTGATGCTATGCTTGTTGAACCATGCCTATTTGGTGATGTGGTTGATTCATGATGTGCTCAGAATTTATGCATGATGATGCGCAAATGGTTGTGCCATGGTCGTGGTTTATTGTTATTGCTTTATGTAATGACCTTTGAAAGATGATGAGATATGTTAAGGAAACCGAATGGGTTGTGAGTAGGTAAAGGACTAAGTGCTGCACGATGACGAAACTTCGTGTGAGCCACCTCTAGAACTTTGTATCGTTGCTTATTGTAGTCGAGGGCTAAGTGCTACATGGTGAACTGAGTCACATGGGAGCCACCTCTAGAGTTTTGCACTATTGTCTTGCATAGTCGAGGGCTAAGTGCTACCCGATGGCATGACTTCATGGTAGTCACCTCTAGAACCTTGTACTATTGCTATTTGTGAAAAATGGCTAAGTGCTATACGATAGCGTGATTTCATGGGAGCCACCTCTAGAATCTTGTACTGTTGCTATGTGTGGGAAAGGACTAAGTGCTACACGATAAAGAAACTTCGTGTGAATCACCTCTAGAACCTCAAGCTATTGCTTATTGTGGTCATGGACTAAGTGCCACACGATAACGAAATTTCATAGGGGCCACCTCTAGAACCTTGAGTTTGGATATTGAGAGTGATTATCGGGTGTGGAGTGAACCACCGATATGAGTTATCCGCGCATGATTATGGGAAGAAATTATGTGGCATGGAATGGGACGTGTCATAACAATTTGGCCCTATAATTGGGACTTCTATGAATATTTGGTGAGTGATATGATGTGTTACAACTATTTAATGCATTTACTATATGCATATTTTATATGAGATGCACTAATGTGCAGGAAAGTGCTGAGACGAGGGAAGTTCTAAGTGGTGCATGTTTAGGACGCCTTTGAGTGAATTCTCATCCTAATCGAGGTTTAAAGTTTTGACTCACTAAGATTTATTCTCACCCCATCATGGTTTACAATTTTTCAGGTTCTTAGTTTGGAGATACCGGAGGGTGTTGTGGAGGATCCCAAACCAAAGTCGAAGAGATCTGGAGTAGAGGTGGTCCGGTAGTTCTTTTAGGGCAGACCTTAGGGTACAAACTTGTAGGACTGACTTGAATTGTATATACAACGTGATTGGTGAAATTTGGTTGTCCTGCTTTTCTATTCCATGTTTGTTGTTGTTCGAGTATATGTTATGAGTTCGCTTCCGCATGTGCAATAAAATGATTGGGTCGGCGACGCATCCTGAGAACATCGCAATTTTTTCAACCACCGAGGGATGTTCGCGCACTTGGGGTTCGGGGCGTGACAGCTCAAACATATTTGACTATGTTCATCTTAGTTTGTTTCAAGCATTTGATTTGTTTTGACTGGCTAAGGCTATCGGAGCATGACGACAACACCTCAATTGCTCGTGGATTAGATGGAATCCACACTTCCTAAAGATTCCTTTGGATGCTTTAAGGAAAACTTGGCAACAACCCCATTCTAATTGGTCAAGTATGTAGAGGAAAGATGAATAGCATAACAATGAAAATAAGATAGTCTTTACTATGGTGAGACGATGGGTTCCACTTGCGCCAAACTCTGATATGAGCGTTGGCTTGCAAAATATGCCTGTTCGGATTGGTCACGACTTGCTAAGGAAGTGATTCTAAGTGAAGCGAAGGGGGTGATTTAGATTCCAATGCCTTATGCATTTCCTTTTCTTGGTCTCTACTAGAAATTTTTTAATGTCTACTCCTTCAATTTAGCTTCAAAATACCATGAAATATAGGCTTTGCATCATGCTGCTGACAATGGTTGAGAAACTTTATGTTCCCCCTTTTTCTTAATGATTTGTGATGCCAAGCGCATTAACCCAAGATAAAGTGGATGCATGTTGGATAGCTAGGGTCTTCCAAGTTGCCTTGTGAGATTTGTCACATAGAACTTATTTAATATCAGAGTCGCACAACTCTGATAATACTTTTACAAGAGAAGCTCTAAGGAAGGAGATGAATACACTACTTTACTCGCTAAAATTCCTTTTCACTCTCCACCATATGAAATGATTACAAGACTTGCTTATATATATGCTTAAAACACAACTCTTGACATACCTTAGATACATGAAAAGACATGTCTAGATACATAGCAATAAAGACATTTCAACATTTGTGCCGAAAAGACTTCCATCGGAAACTGAACAACCTTTCGACCAAAACATGAAAAGTCACGAGAGATAGGCAATGACATCTTCAATACTCCCCTTCACTGACTACTCTCTCTAAGGATAGTCCTCACGACCATACCAAGCTGAGCTTGAAACTCTTTAAACTTTGCAACTCCAAGACCTTTGGTGAAGATATCAGCAACTTGATCACCTGTCTTGATGTACTTCATCTTGATCTCGCTCTCCAACACTTTCTCTTGCAGAAAGTGATAGTGGACTTCTACATGCTTAGTCCTAGCATGGAAAATTGGATTCTCTGCCAAGCTTATAGCGAATAGATTATCACAATACAATATTTTTGAATAATCTATTGATTGATGAAGATCATCCAATAACTGCACTATCCACGTGATCTCCTGAGCTGCCATTGTTGTTGCTCTGTATTCAACTTCTATTGTAGACAAAGACATAGTCAACTGTCTTTTACTGCACTAGAATACTACTGTTGATCCAAGATTAAACGAGTATCCAGTAGTTGATTGCCATGTGTGTTGATTTCCAGCATAGTCAGCATCACATTGACCGAGCAACTCACTTGATGATTCCTTTTTATACAAAAGATTAAAATCAAAAGTCTTCTTTATATACCTCAGGATACACTTGGCTACATCCAAATGAGGCTTCATTGGCTTCTCCATGAATCGACTCATTACTCCTACTGCAGAAGCAATGTCAGGCTAAGTTATGGTAAGGTAAATTAGACTACATACCATTTGCCTATACATAGTCGAATCTTCTTGCTCTCGACCTTCTTCAGCACATAGCTTTGTGTTCCCATCAAATGGAGTAGATATAGGTTTGCAATCAAGCATTCCAATTTTTTTAAAGAGATCTTGTGCATACTTTTGTTGACATAGGAATAATCCTTCATTTGTCCTATCAATCTTGAGCCCTATAAAGTGTTTCGGTTCTCCAAACTCCTTCATCTGGAACTAGACGAAGAGGTTGGCTCTAATTCAACATATCTTATCTTCATCATCTCCAGTAATGATGGGATCATCCACATAAACCAGCATAGCTGCAACTTTTCCATCGTATGCCTTCACGAACAGGCTTGAGTTTGCTAGAGCTACATTAGAATCGTTCTTCAACAAGAATTCTGCAATCTTTCCATACCACATTCTCGAGGCTTGCTTCAAGCTATACAACGCTTTCTTTAGCTTGCAGACATATTCTGGATTAATTTTGCTCTTGAAGCCATCTAGTTGCTCCATGTATATCTCTCGCTGGAGTTCTCCATGCAAGAAAGCATTCTTCACATCCATCTGCCACACATTCCATGACTTGCTTGCTGCAAATGCTAATAAAACTCAAATTGTGGTAACCTTTGCCACTAGGCTAAAGGTTTCTTCATAATTAACCCCATATTTTTGTGAAAATCCTCAAGCCACTAGGTGCTTTATACCTCTCAATTGACCTGTTTGGTTGAGTTTTAAGTTTAAAAACCCATTTGCAAGAAATAGGATGTGTCTCTTCAGGTTTTGGTACTAAGTCTCATGTCTCATTCTTCTTTAATGTGAGGATTTTTCTTCCATGCATTCCTCCATTATGTAACCTTCGAGGCTTCTTCATATGTCGAAGGCTCGACCATGCCAACATCTTCAATCAATGTCGCATTGGCATACTTGGGGTTTGGCTTCCTTTGTCTCGTTGATCTCGAAGTTGAGGCTCCTCCTCTTCAAGTTCTTCAACCTGACTTGGTTGAAGTTCTTCTGTCGACCTTGGACGCTCATCAGATGAACTTTTCGATCCTAGTGATTGTGCTTCAACATCTTTTCAACATCTTTTTCAATAGGCTGATTCTCATCGAATTCCTTCAGCCTTTCTTTGACCTCTTCATCGAAATGCTATGAATTTGGCAATTCAACAGCTTGAGGTGACCACCAAGATGACATTTCATTGAACACCACATCCCTTGAAGTATTGCACCTCCCTATTATAAGGTTGCAACACTTCCACCCCTTTCGTTGATCATCATATCCCATAAGTATGCAGCGGACCGCCTTCTTATCAAATTTGCTGTGAAGATGATTGGCACAAATGCATAACATGCGCATCTGAAAACTCTAAAGTGACTTACCAAAGGTTTGCGATTCCATAGCTTCTTGTATGGTGACATAAAACCAAGCCTTGCTTGTGGTAACCTATTAGTCATGTGAGCCGCCGTCTTCATACATTCGACCCAAAACCTCGGTGGAACATTCTTTGCGTGCAACATGCTCCTGCATGTCTCAACTAGATGCTTATTCTTTCTTTCAACAACACCATTCTGCTATGGCGTATATGGACAAAGATATTGTGACATCATGATTTTTCAATTCTATTTTCAATTGAATGAGTCGAGCTTTTCATCGACATGCCTATAGCCATTTTCTCTGAGTTGGCCACTCACAAGTTAATTAATCTATCAAGTGAGGCCGTTAAGGAATTTTAACGCAACAAACTTGAGAATTCGACTAGAAACCAACTACTTAATCGTGCTAATCTGCAATGGTCAATACGGCATTGTTAAAATCGATCAAAGATCAGAGATAGGTCAATTCAACTGAGATATGTGATCAGTGTGTGGGTGATTCCACCTGATTGCAAAATTATCGTCGAATGGCACTAGACTGATTGTTTTGTACAAACCGATTGTTTTGTCTTTTCTGTACCCCGTGTCCGTATTTGAAATCTTGAGATTTTCACAACAATCGAGAGTCGTCAATGAGTCGAAAATGTACAATGTGGTTTGAAAATAATCAACCATGGGTCAAAAGCGTTAAAAGTTCTTAAAAGCTATTCGGTAGGTTAGGATGCGTTAAAATCACGTCGGATTGAAATTAATCGTGAAATTGAATTAATTTCAGAGATTGAAAGTTCTGTCATGTCACGAGTCATTTTAGGAGCGTCAACTCATCCTCAAAAGATTTTTCTGCAAATCGAGATTTTGGCGAAAAATCCAAAGTAAGGGTATTTTGGATTGGGAAATTCGTAGGCCCATTTTTGGTCACGTTTTTGGGATTCAAGTTGGACTAATTGGTGAGGAAAAATATTGATTGGGATGATGGCACATTGGTTGGATTTATGGACATCAAATTGGATCCAATTGGAGGAGAACTGAAAGGGATTTGAATGAATTTGATGAGCAAATGTCCAAAATTCATAGGCCATGGGGGAGACAACATTTTGGACCATTTGGCAAGCTTGTTGAGGAAGCTTTGAAGTGGATAAGGCTGTTGTGGATGGCTGAGGAGTGGTGGGGCAGCCACTTGAGTGAAATGGTCAAGTGTTGAAGGCCTAAGAGGCCATTTGGGGTCCCCTCTCAACAGCCTTCTTCTTCCTTTTCCCCCTCATTTCTCCATTGTTGGTGTGCCTTGGAAGCTTAAAAAACCAAAGAAACCGAGCAGCTCCCTCCCCCTTCACCGTCGACCACCGCCGAAGCCATCGGACCCTCTCTCTCCCCTATTTTCTCTTTCTTCCTATTTCTGCTCTAGCTGACCTTTCTCTAAAAACCCGAGTTAAAAGTTGTCTTCCCATGAGAATCAGCCTCCGTGCCACCCACCATCGTGTCCAGGAGATCCAATCCGTATGGACAGAGGTCGCCGCGCCGAACGAGCCGTCGGCCGACTCGCCTACCGGCCGGAAGCCACCGCCCGCCGGTTCATCGATCCGCCTGCTCTATTTCACCATTTTCGCCATTTTCCTCCCATTCTAACCCTTCCTTTGCCCATCCCAACCACTAGCAAGTCCCCCTTGATCTCCAGGTGCCATCGATTGCTAGCCACCTGCTCACCGGAGCTCCGATCATCCCTTCCTCACCATTTCAGTCGCCGGTTCTCTTTCTCGGTCCCAAGCAAAATCCGAGAAACCAACAAGGCTTTGGGACTTTGTGGCACATTTCCAAACACTTCCCGGCCTCGCTTGGTGTTGTCGCTAGGAGGTTTGTCGCCGCCTTGGCGTCGCCGTTGCCGTGGACTCATCAGCTCGCAAATCCAATGAGTTGAGTACTAAACTCTGCTTAAGGAGTTAATGATGCTTAAGGGGTATTTAGATTAGGCTAAGCATGTTTAGGTGGTTAGATTAGCTTAGGTAAATGTTAATTAGATTAGATGAATTATTATTTTAGTGGATGGATTAATTAGTCTAATTATGCAATTAGATTAGAGTAAGCATGATTGAACTTTTAATTAATTATATTATTTAAATCAAATATTATTTAATTATATTATTTTATATTTATTTAATTTAATTTTCGGAAAAATTAATTAATTAATTAATTAATTAATAATTCCGGAAATTATACCGGGATCGCCGGTTGTTAGAATTTTATGCTGATCGTAGTGGAATGTGTAGTTTCTATAATTGAATGCTAATTTGTGAAATTGAGTGATGATTGTGAAGTTTTGGTATTTAACTAGAAAATACCGGGTGTCGGGTTTTGACACCGAAAGTGGTTTTTAAATACCATAGCAGCTTAGGTGAGCAATATTGAAATGTCAGCTTTGGTGAGCAATTATATACGTTAGCTTTGGTGAGCTATACTTTCTATTAGCTTTGGTGAGCTATACCATCTATTTTAGCTTTGGTGAGCAGTAATGGTATCGATTGAATTGAAAGATGGTATTGATGATAGATAGTATTGGATTGATAGATAGTATTGAAGTGATAGATGGTATCGATTGTTGGATGATATCGATTGTATCGAATCGATTGTATTGATTTGATTGAATGTAAATTGTACTGACATGCAGGAAGGAACTGAGGCGAGGTAAGTCGGCGAGGTAAGTCTTCTAACTTATGTTGTTAGGCCTCTAGGCGTATTTCCTTCCTAGTCGGAGTTTAGGGGGTGAACTTGCTGAGACATTGTCTCACCCCATCATGGGCTCAATATTTTCAAGTCCTTAGATGACGGTTGTGGAGGACCCGAAGCCCCGGAGTCTGTGGAGGTGGAGTCCTAAGAATCGGCGTTTGTGTACAACTAGTAGGTCATAGAACAGTTTCCTTTTGAGAACCGATCTGTAGTAGACTGGCTTCTGTGTATAAACCTGTGTGTTTATAAAAAGGTGTTTTGTAAAATTGTGGTCCTGCTTTTCTATCCCATCTTTGTGTTGTCTGGGGATTATTTATTCGTTTTTGCATGTGCACTAAAATGAATGGGTCGGCGATATATCCTAGGAAGTCGCAAATTTTATCGACCATCGAGGGATGTGCACGCGCTCGAGGTTGGGGCGTGACAGATATTGTCGACGTATCTTGTACTCTTGCAAATATTTCGTAAACTCATAGGAAGTGCACTCTCCCCCGTTATCGGTGCATAGGCAACGAATTTTTCAACGTACTTCACTTTCAACCTTCTCCTTAAACACCTTAAAGTTGATAAACACCTCTGATTTTTCCTTCATGAAATCAACCTAGACGTACCCGGAGAAGTCATCGATGAAAGTAATAATATACTTGAATCCGCTAATAGATAGTTGTTTCACTGGACCAAACACATCCGAGTGAATGAGCTCGAGAGGCATCCGAGCTTTGAATGACGATTTCTCATACGGAAGTTGATGTGCCTTACCGTATTAGCATCCGGCATAAACCACATTTTCTTGCACTTCCAACTGGGGAAGACCCCTCAGCATGTTCTTTTGCATCATCACTTTTAGCTGGTTATAACTTTCATGCCCAAGCTGCGCATGCCATAAATCAAGTGTATCATTCCTTCGGGTTTTGTTTACATATGTTGTTTAAGCAGACATCACATAAACGGACTCCAATTGACGTCCCTCCATGATTGGTCGACCAATGGGCTTCACACTATGATACACCTTACCATCTCGTGGACTAAACACCACATAATTACCTGAGACTGTGAGCTAGGACACAAACAATAAATTCTTCTTCATTCCTGGCACATGATACACACTTTTCCATTCAACTTGTTGTGAATTGAATCGAGGAGTTATCATCGTCTTGCCAACACGTCCTCTGGTATAATTACGCATGTTCGACAACTTGCCTTGATCTCCAATCATATGACTTGAACACCATGAATCAACAATCTAGTCGAAATCATAATTAATCAACTTTTCACTTACAGATATTAATGCCATCGCATCGTTTAACTCGACTGTGGAAGAGGTAGCGAACTTGTCTAACACCACCATTGCAATAGATGTTTGGATATCCCATTCCTTATCTTCATCGAAATCATTCCTCTTTGATGATGCTGCGACATTTCCTTCAACTTTCTTCACTCAACGATCTTTGGCAAAGTGGCCCTCCTTGCCTTAGATGTAACATTGTCCACTACGTCTTTTGCCATTGTGCTGCCAGGCTCCCCTTTGTCGAAGACTCGACTCTCCTAGACGCTTTTGCCATCCTTCACGAGTTGGTTGCTTTTGCCATTCGACATGGCTTTTCCCGGACTTGCCATCTTTGTTGTCAACACCGGTTTGCCTCTAGCCCTTGAACCCTCTTTTATCACTGAAGAGGGCACTTTCTTCTTCCTTAATCGAAACCTTAGACATTTGACTATCTAAAGTCTCTAGGTTAGCCAGAATATTCTCCAAATCGGTCAACTTCGGTTGAGTTGCCCATCCACAAGTAGCCGTAATAATACCGTTATACTTTGGCTTTAACCCGTGAATAATAATTCTTCTCATTCTTGTTTTTGAGATGGCATTAGTGGGATCTAACTTTGAAATTTCGTCACAAATAGACTTAACTTTGGAGAAATACTGACTCACTGTCATATTTTGTTGTGACATCGACAACAACTCGTTCTCTAGCCTTTGTAGGTTGGCATCATTCGACCTTGTGAATAACGATGCCAAGTTAACCCACACCTCCTTGGGAGTTTGCATGCTCTTAATGTGCAGTAATAAATCATCTTCGACAGTTACAGCAAGAGCATAAAGAGCCTTACCCGCTTTGATCTTCCATCTCCTTTATTCATCATCATCTCTAGGTCCTGTGGTGTTGCTGCCGCCAATAATATCCCACAAATCCTGACCCAGCAAATAAAACTACATCCGGATACTCCAATTATTGTAGTTGGAGTTGTCGAGCTTCTCAATGCCGTTCATTGAATTTGAAACATCCGCCATCTAACTTGAAATAATTCCCGACACTACTCCAAGAAACCTTGATCCCCAACCAATCGATCACAGTCCCTGATTGTACACCAGCAGAACTTTGACATATTCTGGTCCTCGACCGCCTATGCATGAACAATGGTCCTTGACCACCGTCTTCACAAACTACGCTCCGGAAGACTTGACTCACGGTCCCTGACAACCGTGCTCTCAAGCTCATATATCAATTATTGAATATTAGAGTCACACAGCTCAGATAACATTCTCACAAGAGAAGCTCTTAAGGAAGGAGATGAATACACTACTTTACTCGTTGAAATTTCTTTTCACTCTCCACCATATGAAATGATTACAAGACTCGCCTATATATAACTTAAAACACGACTCTTGACATACCTTAGATACATGAAAAGACATGTCTAGATACATAGCAATAAAGACACTTTAACATGTGTGCCGAAAAGACTTCCATCGGAAACTGAACAGCCTTTCGACCAAAACACGAAAAGTCACGAGAGATAGCCGGTGATATCTTCAATACTCCCCCTCACCGACTACTCTCTCTAAGGATAGTCCTCCCGACCATACCAAGCTGAGCTCGGAACTCTTCAAACTTTGCAGCTCCAAGACCTTTGGTGAAGATTCAACAACAGTTATAAGCAGCTAAAAAACTTGTACGCTGAAAGAAAACTTCCAACATATTCGTGACCTTCAGCTGAAAGTAGCAATGTCACACACCAATCTTTTTAGGGAAATTACTGTGTGTCCGACCAATCTGACATTTTAAGCATCTTCCTTCTAGCTTCCGTTTGATCTCCGCGTCATTTTCTCTATCTCTTCAACAATGCGAAGGATCCAATCATCTTCACTCCTGTCGAAACAAAAGAGAAAGAGAGATTTGGATAATCATGAAATATAGCCATCAATTAGCATGAAGTGAACAGAATAATCCGGTAAGAGGAGCATATTCACGGGACCAAAAGTTTCTGTTTCAGTTCAGTATTTTCTAGTTAAAAAGGGCTTTTGTAGCAATAAAATTTATTGAATATTACCAGAAAAATGTATATAATTGCCACTTCAGTTTGGAGAATGAGCATAGCATATGCTCCTATTGAGAAGAGCAACGAAATCCAAGTTTCGATGTATAATCTTCTGTTCATATTCATGACTTCACCGCATAATTTTACTATTGCTGGATAGTGGACGCATTGGTGCTGTTAAATACAGATCAGTCGATGACATTGATATATTTTATGCATAGAACGCGAAATTTTCTAAAAGGATGCACTGGACTCAACTTTACAGCGTAGCTCTCGAATTTCAAGTTTTCTTTTGCACTCAAAACATGTCAGAAGTGATAATAGAGCTTCAATGTTAGCAACAATGTAATTCTTTAATGCAGAAATTCAAGAGAGAGAATCTTAGATCTTCATGATTTTCACAATAAGAGGGATGAAGACATACATTTATCCATAGCAATATTGTTGAAAATATTTATTGTGGAAAATTGAAGAAACGAAGAATTTTGATTTCTGTCCCTTAACTCACACTTCTCCTTAATGTATTTTTATCTAACAAAGGATAGAATACAACGTTTATTTCTCTTGTAGGTGCAGAGAGGACCGGATTTTGTTTATACAGACTATCAATAAGTGCATTTTATGAGCACTTTTAACTTTGTAAGAGTCGCATCTCTTTGGAAGAATGGTAACTTAAGAGTTGTAAACCCTTCATAACTAATGCGTTTTAGCATTGAAATATTTATTACACCATTAGTTAATAACATCATGTGAGCCACAATTATTCTTACTTTTAATACTTCCAATACTTCAATACAGTTGCCCTTTACCTATATCCGACAAAAACAAGGCAGAAACCAACGTGATAGGGAAGGTTGACTAGGTCGTCTGCTGGGACCTTTCCTTAGGAATTTATTTACTCATGTTTTTATACTTCCTCTCCCAGGCAGTAGAAATTATTTCTGATAGGAGAAACTAAATGAGTTTAAAATCTTACCCATCACGCAGATGCATTCCCTGTACATCGGCAGCTTCAGTGAGAGCCTTCCTCCATATCTTGACCGTCTCCCCATGATCGATCTCATGCTTGGCCAACGCTTTATCATAACTCTGTTTCTGTCTTCTCACTTCCGACGGTTCCACTTTATAAAAAACCGGCATCATAAGCCGATTTTTCCTCTCTAGGATCTGCACCAGCTCCTTCAGACACCACAAAGATTCAGCGTACTGTTCTGAGAAAATGACAACGTACATACGAGATTGTGCAATGGCTTCTGTCAGTGCCTGTGGGAAACTATGGCCCTTCCTTATGCTCTCACTGTCCATGAAAGGGACTATGCCTCTCTTGACCAAGGCCTTATGCAGACTCTCAACAAAGTCTCGGACATCCGTACCCCTAAAGCTCAGGAACACATCAAACTTTGTCATTTGAGTAAGGATATATTTGATGATGTCTTGGACTAGTTTGACTTCCGATCTGTTGTAACAAACGACAGAGACATGCATAATATAAGCTGCCCAAGATGTCAAATCAAATGAAGCAAGCAACTCCAATTTGCTCTAAGAAGAATAGATCATTAAGATGTCCATGCAAAAGGGCACAATAGCACAAATTTCCGGAGACAATTTCATATTTGCTGTGATAGTGCTAGTGTGGAAGGAAATACAGAGTTGTCACGAGATCACCATATTTTACTGCGTCATGTTAACGAGTACTATGAGACATTTGTTAAACATGCGTAAGAAGAAACAAATTACTAATGAAAGGAAGAAAAGAAATAATGAAGGAAAGATAAGGCAAAATCCACATGAAGTTATACCTTCGACTGAGGCCCGGCCAAACGACCGACATGATGTGGCCAATTGTCCAAGGAAAAAAGAAACAAGGAATTCAAAGAAACTGGTTAACCCATCACAGGGAAGGAAAAATGCTACAAGAGAGAAAAACAAGGATAAGGAAATTTCAATTCCAAGTCCTTAATTTTCATTTTAAAACGATAGAGGAAAAGGAAAAAAAACCTTGGTATCATCCATTGAATGATTGTAAGTATAAATATTGTGAATGACTTGCCAAACGAATGAATTGGTCAGTTGAAAAGACAATCGAATTTCATACGAGTCTTTTGGTTGAGTCCGAAATTATCAAAGAAGAAATTTATGAAGATGAAAATCATGTATCAGGAGAAGGTGATACGTTTGGCAACAAACCTACTGGCAAAGTATAATCTGATTAGAAATGGTTATTGGGTAATTAGGTGAACCACCGGACAAATATGAGTATTAGGTCAAATACTCAAAGCCCAAGTATGAAGAGCGTAAGACTCCATTAAAGTCATGGGGACACGATTTTGAAAATGAAGATCTTGAAAATCTGTACCAGATGGTGATGAAATGGAAAATTACCCAAAAAATTCTAAATCTATTGTAATTGTGCTAATTCAGTCATAAACTTTTTTTTTTTTTTTGTCAATTCAGTTTTAAACTTTTTGTATTTATACCAATTAGTTTTTCCGGTCAATTTTCGCCAGCCGGTACTGACGTGACATTTTTAAAATTATATTTTAATATAGGTCAGAAGTCACAAAGAAGGCTTATGACTTGCTCCTTCAAGAAGAAAAGATAGTAGAAGGTACGGGTGGGCGAATGCAGGCAAAGAAGTATGCAATGTGGAAAGTGAATACTGAACTTCAAACGAAGGAAACAACTAAAAAGTTTCCTTATTTGAACAAAAGTTGTTGCTCTCAGATTGAATATGCCCTGGGTAGATAAGGCCGTAACATTTATCGGAAAGCCAGAAGTGCAAGACACTTTCCTAAAGGATCGAAAAGAAGAAAGTTTATTTGATCTGAAAAAGATGTACCGAGGGAAAAACTATAGGCCCTGTAAATCAGATGCTTGTTTCTTGTTGTGAAAATTATCCTACTTCCTTTACCAAACCAATCACAATTTCCAGCTAAAGCATTTAACTGGCTTTTGTCATCCACATCATCAAGAATAACAAGAACTTTCTTATTGCAAAGTCTATCTTGAATCAACCGACTTCCTTGACCAACACTGGAGACTAATAATTTCTTCCCCGGTAATACCTCTACTAACAATTTTTCTTGCAAAGAAGCCAAATCATTGGAATTTTTGGAATTTTCTCTAACACTTCGCAAAAAACTAGAACCTCCAAACTCTCTAAACACAGTGTTGTAGACGGCTTTAGCAAGGGTGATCTTCCCTACACCTCCTTGTCCCCATAATCCTACCATAAGACTATCATCCTTGGACTGTAGATTTAGGATTGTTCGAAGCTCTTGTACTCGGGAATCTATCCCAACCGGATACTTGGCTACATTTAAGGGCATTCGATCAAGTTGAGTTGAGATTTCCTCTACAATATGTTGTATAAGCCCAGCTTCATATCTAACCATGGAAAATTAGTTGAAAGTGCTTTTAGAGAAATCCAAAGAAATGAATAGTATTCAAAGAGAAGCGCCAAGTAAGAATCTAGTCTGCAATATATATGGAGATGAATGTCCAAATATGTTCAACTAGCAAGATGCCAAAGTCTAACAGAACTAAAACAATATTCTTCATGTTATTCTAAATGTTGTATGTTAATCTATATTGCATTTATCAATAATTCATGCTAATTATTGGATTTACTAAATCATTGATACGCATTGTTTCCATCTCTTTACGAAGTTCACTGAAATTGTCTTGTCTTTTTTTTAATTGTCCAAATGCCAACCCAATTATCTAGTGTACTCCCTTGCGAAGCAATATCTGTGACTATGTAGATACAAGGAAGAAATGCTATGGCAAGAGAGGTGTCTTTATTGATCAATGAAAGGCTTGATGTGATTGAAATAGAGACTAATTAAAAGAAGCCTGAGGGATGAGATTCAAATCGCCCTTTTAGTCCGAAAAATGTAGCAAGGAAAGGTAACACCGTTCATTTTAGGTCCCATAAAAAGAGCAGCTAACCTTAATGCTAATGGTACTAGTAAATTAGCCCAAAATCTTCGGCAATCTTTAGGGTTGGCTGAAGAATCTCCAATACTATTGATGATAGAATATTTATGGAGCCTTTAACAGCGAAATGGACTCTATATAAGCCCGAATATCCACAAAGAACAAATCATAGCTTGTTTGATGATTAATCCATTAAGGCCTATAGTTAGTTCTTGGTGCTTTTCTTAATCCTGATACTGGAAAACATGTGTTTGACAGAATAGATGAATGGGTCACAACCATTCGTATGATCACAAATGCAGGAGGATAAAGTCCAACGCTACATTTGAAGTATGTGAAGCCACTCTTGTCAGTAACGCTCAGAAGTTCGGGAAATTCTTATTATCTCAAAGAGATTTAAGTATAAAATAGAAAAGAGCTTATTGCAGATGGAATATAAGCCATCGAGACAGATGTCTTAAAAAGAGAATTCTGTGACTTATTGCTTTCTACAGAAGTAGTAGAGAGAGTAGCTTTAAATGCTCTAATGAAAGTACAGAGTTTTGATATGTGCTATTTTGGCGCTGTGAATTTCAACGATCTCAAAGACTTTCTTTGACAAACTTCCGGAGCCATGGCCAGAGGTCACAAAGAAGGCTTACGACTTGCTCCTTCGAGAAAAAGAGGTAGTAGAAGGTCCGGGTGGGTGTATCCATGCAAAAAAGTATACGATGAGGAGAGCGAGTACTGAACTCTAAGATAAAGAAGGAACTAAATAGTTTCCTTATTTAAACGAGAGTTGTTGCTCTCAGATTGAATATGTGCTGGGTAAATATGGCTGTAACATCCATCGAGAAACCAAAAGTGGAAGACACTTCCCTAAAGGATCAAAAAGAAGAAACTTAATTTGATATGAAAAAAGTGTACTAAGAGGAAAACTAAGGCCTTATAAATCTGAAAAGTCATCCAGGTTTACAAAGACTTGAAGCCTTTAAAAGGAAACACAGAAGAGAACCTCATTGTCCTCAGGGTAAAACCTGTTAAGTAGTTGGAACTTGTGTTCGATTCTGTGGACTAAAACCCTACAAGCCTCATGCTTGTCAAGAAAAGTATCCACAAAAAGAGAATATTTGCAGAGTATTTATCGAAGATGTCACTCTCCATGAGGAACGTGCCTATAAACCTATGGATAAGCAGGAACTAGAAAATTTAAACTATGAGGTTAAATGTATCTATGAAGTTTCTCAGAATATGAGACAGACGAGGAAGATTCAAAATGGTGTAGTGAACAATTATCAATGATGAAGGCATGTGATGATATAGTGCCCTTAAAGTCAAAATCTTAGGTATTAGAAGAAACTTACCGATGAGTATCTGTCAAGATCAACTTTGGAGTGGAGGTTGCTCGAAGTAGATGTTAGGGCTGTTTATTGATCATTAAGATTTAACTTTAAATAGTCGATAGATTTCCCACAATCAACGTCAATGGCTCAGGTGTCATATATTGAACTTCAAACCTTAGATGTGCCTATGCTAAATCTCCAACAAATCAGAGAGATGAGAAAGAACAAGAGATACATGCCGATATATACATGTAAAGGGTTAAGCAGAATAGGATAGGTCCCGCTATTAGATCAAAGATGGACGGATTTTAGAGATCAATTGATATAAGGAATACTAGCCGATCTAGAATTTTGCCAGTCTGCTTCCAAGCCCATCCAAATCATTTGATGTCTCTAAAGGATATTTGTTTGGGGAATTCATTAACATTGAGAATTCGTTCTTCAAACATGGATAGGATGAACCTGCAAGTCAAATTTTTGGTGTATCACACTAGGATGATTTATAGATCTGTTAGTACCACAAATCATAGAGAAAGGAAGCTAGATAGCAGATTTTTTTGAAGAGGTTCACACAATTACAGAAAATTCTCTAGGTAAAAAATTAATCCCCTAGAATTACAAGGCCTAGGAGATTGACTATGGTGGAACCTATTGGACCATCTAGAGAGATTAGTGCATCTCAGGTCCAACAGAGGGAAGCAAAAATATTTTTTTGTTTTGGAACACTGTCTACACCCTGTTTGCTAGGAAATAAAGGACTTTTTAACCTCTTACTGTACCAAAGGATAATGTAAATAGTCAAGAGAGAATAATGTTCTAATGGTAATACACTCCGAAGAAGAAAGATCCACATCCCAAGTCATACATGAAGTTTTCCAATCTTTGGGAATACAGCAAGTCAATGGTCTATAATCGTGGACAAAATTTGGGATATGATCGAGCCCTCCCAAATGGCATACCAAAGAAGCTGGGTTAAGCACTCACGGGGTTGTGATGTTTAAGTTTCCTGGGTGTTATCCATATTCATTAGAGACACTGAAGCTTGTACTAATTGAACAAGACCCAATGCATCACCAGAAGAATGGTGGAGACCATTAACAGAGCCTATTCCATTAAGAATGGCGGGTGAGAATCAATGTTTATTGTTAGACGGATCTTTCCTTTCCTGGCACTAGATCAGGATGATCCACATCCCAAGTCATACATGAAGTTTTCCAATCTTTGGGAATACAGCAAGTCAATGGTCTATAATCGTGGACAAAATTTGGGATATGATCGAGCCCTCCCAAATGGCATACCAAAGAAGCTGGGTTAAGCACTCGGGGTTGTGATGTTTAAGTTTCCTGGGTGTTATCCATATTCATTAGAGACACTGAAGCTTGTACTAATTGAACAAGACCCAATGCATCACCAGAAGAATGGTGGAGACCATTAACAGAGCCTATTCCATTAAGAATGGCGGGTGAGAATCAATGTTTATTGTTAGACGGATCTTTCCTTTCCTGGCACTAGATCAGGATGTCATTCTTGGTAATGCATTCTTAATGGCACCAAACGGTCTTTTGTGCAAGACCGCAGGCGCGACTCTTCAAAGTCCTTGGTTAAGACACAAATTGAGGTTTATCCTGTGGAACAATCAGAGTTTTGTAGAGACTGTCCATGTGACCAAACATTCATAGCGTGACCACAGCGTGGTAAATAATGGGAGCATAAGCTATTTATATGCGAAAAATCTTCATCTCCAAATGATATCTTCTAGTGTCAAACTTTGTTCTGCCTAGAACAAGGAAAAATTCGGAGCATCCAACTGCCAGGAACAAAATGGAATAAGTTCCTGCTAAAATTGAAGAACAACTTCCTTGAAGATTCACAAATTGTGGAGTCTTTTTACTTTTCTTTTTTCTTTTTTTCTTTTTTGTGTGTAAGATGTAAGTCAAATTGTGGAGTCTTAATGGTGTAAAAGCCAGACTTGAGCTAAAAGATCCAATAATCATCATTTCAGCAAAAACTGTGAGATGGTAGAGGTATTTGAAAAACAAATTCCTGATCTGTGTTCCGAAGGTTTTATTAGAGATGGTTTTAGTCCGCACTCTAGCCCATTAACCTTGCAGAGCAGGTATGAGGAAAAGCGTGAATTGTTACAGACTATCTTCAGCTCAGCAATCCAACAAAGATGATGACTATAAGATAGCTGCGGCAGGGGATCTCATAGGCAGAATGCCCTAGGTAATTTTCAGAAATGGATGATGCCTTCAAGTATCTACGCAAGTTTTGTGCTATGTATATACACGATGTAATAGTCTTAAGGAAAAGTGGAGATGCAAACAAATCACTTATAACTACTGACAAATATCTTTAAGAAAGAAGGCATGATCTGATGTAAAAAAACGTAAAATGGATAAAGGACAAAATTAATTGCTTGGGTATGGAAGTAGACAAAAAAAAAAAAAAAAAAAAAAAAGCTAGTATTACAAACCTAAATTTGCGAGATATAATAAACTTTCCTGAAAAAGTAGAAGATTAAAAGTCCAAAGGTACTATAGATCTGCTAACTAGGCAGACAATTTTAAAATATCCTGGTAGGCTACCCAAGAAAGCTCCAAGTAATACATCTCAATTTTGGGATGATGAAGACACTCAAGCAGTAGGTAAAAGAAAAGATACAGCATTTGCCACCATATTATCACCTTCTGATGCATCAAATGAATACTGGCGAGAAGTACAAAAAACTAAATAAAGAAAATCAGTAAGACTTCTATCAATGTTGGTCTGCTACATTTAAATGGTCTGAACTCATTTATTTGATACATGAAAAGCATGTACTTGCCAAGAAAAATTGTATAAAATACTTTTTACATATTCCTAGCCCCAAAAAGGTTTGTAATGAGATACGACTCTGAATATGTGGAAAGATTCTTGAATCTGAATCTGAAAGAAGCTCAGCAAACTAGGCTTCTCATTATACAAGAATGGTATAGTTATTACAACTTTGACATAGAATATATTTCTCCAGATAAAAATGTCTTAGCTGCTTCTCTCTCTCTCTCTCTCTCTCTCGTAAATTGTCTTTTTGTGCAGATAAATCCTACAGCAGAAAGAAAAAAAAATTTCGGGCATGCAAGCAAAAGGGGCATCCAAAGTGTCCAAAGAGACAGAAGGAGAATAAGAGCAAAAGCTGCGGTCCTATTAGAACGAAAGCAAATATTAGTTGGCTATGCAAAAGACCTAGAGTTCTTTTTTCTCATTTTAGAATCATAGAGGAAAGGAAAAAAGCCTTGATATCATCCGTTGAATGACTGGGGGGAATGAATATTGTTAAAGACTTCCCTAGAGAACGAACTGGTTGGCTGAAAAGACAGTTGAAGTTCACAAGCCTCTTTTGATTAAGTCTGAAAAAAATTAAAGGAGATATCCTTGAAGATTAAAATCAGACAGAAGATGATATATTTTCTGTTGAATTGTTGATCCAATTTCTAGAAACTTCATAGCTAGAAAGTCAAGAAAAATCCTTAAAAAAGAAAATCTAGCTTAAACAGCAATGAAAAGTGTAGAAGCACAAATGTAGAAGTCTCTAGGAGAAGAGGGAAGTGAAAAATCTGACAAGAGCAGAAGATTTTCCTTAGGCCTTGTGGTAGTCCATTTTGAGGGGTAGAGCAAAAAGGTAAGCTCCTCCCCTTCCCTTTGTACTACAATAACTAAATAAAAAAAAAAAGTTTTATTTTGTTCCCTTGTGCTCCCTTGCTGCCACTCTCTATTATTACTTTGCCCAATTATTTTCTTACCCACATTGTTCTTAGTTCTTTTGCTCTCTTGATAGTTCACACACAGAACACACTTGAACACACATCAAACACACGTTTCCGCAAATACCAACAGTTTGGCAAACAAACGCACTCACGAAGTACAATCTGATTCAGAAATGGTTATGGGTTTATCAGGTGAACTATCGGGCATATGTGGCTTCAATAAAGTGGTGGGAACAAGATCTTGAAAATGAAGATCTTCGAAAGTTTGTACCAGATGGCCATAAAATAATCACAAGGAAAATATTCCTGAGAATCATAATCCTATTCCTGAATATTTTGACATTAAATCTGGTGATGAAAACCTTGAAAATAAAAAAGTTGAATATGTTAAGTTTTGATATCTACAAATTGATTCCAATGATCACAGCCTTCAAGGGAAGGGTACTAAAATCTGTGTAGATTTCCTAGGTAGACTTGAGAAAAGATTTCCAGCAACTTCAATGGTTCATAAAAGATCCTGCTTCACACATAAAGATTCTAGAAGTTGAGTTAAAATTTTACAAAACAATGGGAGAAGAGTTCCTTGAATAATGGAAAGTTAAGGTAGATATTCTCCAAAGCTCTACTACCTGGAAATTTGACTTTAACAAAGAAATATAATAGACTCGAGAGACACTTTTCTTTAGGGGAGCTCTGTGTTCTAAATCCTTATCTCCATTGGGAAGGACGAAAAGGATGACTTAGCTAGAAACTTCAAACAAGCGTAGCGGAAACTGGACTCGCACTTGTAGAAACAGGGTTTGTAGATGCGATCAACATTGACAGAGGGTATCTACATCTTGTTAGTAAACTCCATCCGTTGGTAAAATATGCTTTAAGCTGCTTAGGATGTGGTCCTAGATATGCTACAATGATTGTTACCAGCACGATGAATGGAACTGGATGAAAGGAGAGAGTATTCCTGACAGATCTGGGAAATTCAACGACTTGCAGAACCAAACAAAACCAAGAGAACCGTAGAAAAGTAGGGGCAAATATTATTTTTATTACTAAAGCCACTAAAATTGAATTCTTTAGAGCAGTCCTATAGCATGTAATAGGTAACAAACAAAAGTATTATCTGCGTGGTGATGGAAGAATTTTCATCATCATTCTCAAGGGTTATATGAGCTTTAAACAAAAAGAAGTCCAAAAGAGAAAATGAGAGAGAGTAATCGATCTGCCTACTAAGCAGTGCAAGACACGAAAAACTAATTTTCTGAGAAGAAGAGAAAATGCATGGATTAGAAGTGTACAGATGAGACTAAAAAGATTCAAATGGAAAAAACGGTTACAAAACCAATAGAAAAGAATTTGCACGATCAAGAATTTAAAAAAAAAAAAAAAAATCTTGCATCAGTGAAACCTGTTAAGCAAAGGCAGAAAAGATAATCTCCATTGGTTAGCGTATAATGTCTTGTATAGGCGTAGGCAGCTCACTTTTGTTTTTGTCCGCTTGTAAATGTTGAAGTAAGCTGGCAACATCCTACAGGCATTAGCTTTTGTATGTATATGAGCTGATCCCTCTTCAGTTGAAAGGAGAGGGGAAATCAGTAGAGAAAGGTTTCTTTGCAATTCGTACTCTCTAAGTGATTTTAGTCTGGGTCTGTGAGTGAGAGAATGCTAGCTCAAAACTTCAACAAGAAGCAGAGGCACGACAGCAGCACAAAAGACCCTCCAACTAACAGTAACGGGGGTGGGACATGGGAGCGCAAGCTCCGTCTACTAACTTCTTGTCCGAATCGGAAGTCCGAAGTCCACGAATCCTTATAATTGGTCGAAGAATGAGGGTGCTAATCGCATGAGTCTTTCATGGGTGATAGCCTAATCCAGATTGCCAAATTTAAGCTAATACCAAATGAAGTTAGATCACATTGTGAAATAATCTATATTTCCAATTAGGAGTGGCTTATCTATGGTTTATTTGTATTATTTATGTAATTATATACAGACTGATATCATGGTTTATAATGACAATAACTTGCATTATCTATGTCATTGATTTAATGACTTATATTTCTCATACTTTAACTTTAAACCAAATGGATATTTGTTTGGTCATAAATTACATTTAACAATATATGCTAGCTTTGTGTTATTTTTCGAATTTCAAATTATTAGAATTTAAACTTTCAAATTAAGTCGATAACTTTACTATCATGATTTTTTGTAAACAAAAATATATTTGTTAAAAATGTATTTCAAGATAAAGTACAAATCGTAAAAATGAAAATTGACCAAATATGGATCGTATGACACAACTATGCCATGTGGCAATGCCAAAGCAATATTACCTCCCACGTTGGCAAGCAAAGAAGGAAACTTCCTCTTAAATCCCGCTTAAACCATATATAGTAGACATAAGATATAGATTAGTATACGTGGTTTTGATGTATTATGACAGTTTTTGATATCGAAGAAATCTATTTTATTTGAATATTGTGCAACTTTTCTTCTAACCGATATCTCAATTTGTGAATTTTAAAGTTTCAATTTTTTTGAATTTTCTTTTACATTTTCTAGAATTTTGTTTTGTTAAATTTACTTAGAAAATAAGAAAATGCCTAGGCTCAAAACTCAAACCCAGATTTCCCCCATCCCTCTCTCTCTCTCTCTCTCTCCACTCCCCTCCGCATTTGCCACTGCCCCGTGGCCGCCCTAATCTGTTCCCCCCGCTGCCGTGTCCCCGCCGCCATCGCCCGTCCTAGCGCAGTTGGTGCGCCCTCTTTCCGTGCTCTTGTCCCTCTGTCACGGAAGACAGGAGTCTCAGGCGACCACTGCCCGAGGCTAGCGACCGCTGCTCCGGGCTTGAAGCCCCAGATCCGGGGTCGCGAGCCTAGATTCGTAGCCCCCTAGACACAGAGACAGAGACGGGCTGAGGTGATGCGGCTGGGGTGGCGTTGGGACGTGAGCAATCGGACGGCCGCGTGTCGAGAATCGGCAGAGGGTCCGAGAGGACGTACGGCTCGCCCATGGTAACTCTGTTTCGTGTTCTGTGCAAGTGTTGTCTGTGCTGTGTTTAATGCGAGAGAGAGAGAGACGAGGCAAATTAGAGAGAGAGCCGGGATAGATTACGCCGAACTTTAGAGGATCCCAAACCTTAAAGAAGATCCAATATCAAAAGAATTACACTATTTGAAGCAATAGAAGTGATTTCACGTACCCATCCATAAAATGCCATCCAGACAAGCTACCAGCATCAAGAAGAGCTTTCTTCCATGCTTTACTTTTTCTGAATCCTTCCCAAACTTGACCTCACGTTTGGCCATAGCTTTTGCATAATCTCGTCTCTGCTCTCACTTCTCTAGGTTCCACTTTGTAAAACACCGGAAAGACCATGAGGCCTCTTTGCTCCTTGCACTCCATGATTTTCACCACCTCCTCCAAACACCACGGTGATGAGGCATAGTTCTCGGAGAAAACAACAATCGCAATTTGCGATTCCTCGATTGCCTCCATAAGTGCATGTGATATTTGCTCTCCCTTCTTTAGATCTTCGCTGTCCATGTAAGTGTTTATTCCATTTTGAACAAGAGCTATGTAGAGATGACCAAGGAAATAATTGCGGACGTCCATGCCTCTAAAACTTAGAAAGACATCATAGCCCCTTTTGCGCTTGGAAGAAGGAGAAGAAGCCATTAGAATCAGGAAACAGAAAACGGTCAACAATAAGCAATGAGTTGCCTAAGATTTGGTACTTTGTGAGTGGTAGTTTGTTCGCCATTTGAATTTTTCCTTATATGTTAGACTCCAGTGCATGACTTCCTTTTGACGTGGGTCAACAAATAATATTTTAATAAAAGTGCTCAAGGATGAGCCGACACTCTAGCATAGGAGTGCTCTTCACGCACATAAAAGAAGTGCGGACCCCTAGAGTGCCATAACTTGACAAAAAAGGACACTTAAGTGTCATAACTTGGTAAAAATGGACACTTAAATGCCATAACTTTTGAAAGATACACTTAAGTGCCAAAATCGGAGTAAAGTGGATCACTTAAGTGCCAAAATCCGACCAAATTGCATACGTGACATTTTTCCGGCGAAGTGAATGCAAAACGTCATTTTGCACGCTAACGTGGCCAAATGATGCAAAAACGGCGTCGTTTTGGGCTAACGTGGTAAAAAAATAATATAAAAATTAATTAAATTAAATTTAGTTAAAATATGAAATAATAATAATTTTAAAATTAAATTTAGTTAAAATATGAAATAATAATATTTTTAAAATTAAATTTTTAAAAATGAAATAATAATATTTTTAAAATTAAATTTAGTTAAAATATGAAATAATAATAATTTTAAAATTAAATTTAGTTAAAATATGAAAAAAAAAATAATTTTAAAATTACATTTAGTTAAAATTGAAAAAAAAAAATAATTTTTAAATTACATTTAGTTAAAATATTAAAAAAGATAATTTTTAAATTACATTTAGTTAAAATATGAAAAAAGATAATTTTAAAATTAAATTTTTAAAATATTAAAAAATAATTTTAAAATTAAATTTCTTTAAATATTAAAAAATAATTTTAAAATAAATAATAAAAATAAAAAAGGGGTTGAGCCCTTAGCCACCGCCCCCTTTTTTTTTTTTTAATTTTTTTTTTTTTTAAAATTATATTTTTTTAAAAATTTAACTAAATTTAATTTTAAATTTATTATTTTTTAATATTTTAACTAAATTTAATTTTAAAATTATCTTTTTTTTCATATTTTAATAAATTTAATTTTAAATTATTATTTTTTAAATTTTTAATAATTTTAATTAATTTTTTATATTATTTTTTTATGACGTTAGCCCAAAACAACGTCGTTTTTGCATTATTTGGCCACGTCAGCGTGCAAAACGGCGTTGTTTTACACTCGCTTCGCCGGAAAAATGCTACGTCGGCGTTTTGGCTGGACGTTGGCCGAAGTGGCACTTAAGTAATCTGTTTTTCTTTGAATGTGGCACTTAAGTGTACCTTTCAAAAGTTATGGCACTTTAAGTGTCTCTTTATACCAAGTTATGATACTTGTAGTGTTTTTATTTCCACATAAAGTGTTGACAATATGTACATTAAACTTTTCTTCGTGGAAGATCACATTTATCACATTAGTTAGATGTGTCTTGGCCACATACCTTTGGTTAATGTTGAATTTATTGCTGAATTGAATTGTTAATAAATTTGACTATTCAACACGGGATAAATTTCTATGACCATAGTATCATACTGTCCTAATTAAAGGCCAATTTTCTGATTGATTTATTTGGCTTCAGGGGAAATGGTTTCTATTTTTTCAGTCTTTCATTTTTCTTTTTCTTATATGGATAATGAAGTGTTGATCACATTAAAAAGATACTTCGCTGTGGTTTATGGAAAATTTGTGAGTGACGATTGATGCACTTCTAGATTAGTTGACCCGACACTAATCAATTAATTTCTTCTTATTATAAAATGAAAAAGGTGCTATGAGATCTGTGGTGGCAACACGTGTACCAATCTTTGTTGAATGTGAAGTGAAAGTGGTCCAAGAATGGAATTGAACTATGTGTTACACTCTAGAGATGATTGCAAAGGCAACTTAGATTTTTAATTTGGACTGAACTTTACACCCCAACTATGTATAATAAAACACTTATACCCCGTGTCTTGAAGTCTAACTACAAGATAGGCCACACTTGACTTATTCCCAACAAATATATTAAATTGAACTAAAAATGCATATTTGGATACATGTTGGAAGTTATGAATTTGAAAAAAAAAAATTATCTGGTTCAAGCTCCAAAATTAGTGAGGACATAAAATTTAAAGTTCAGGTTGCAAATAGAAACTTCAATTGCTAGAGCATGGGAGTCATTCCATCATTAGACAAGGAAGTAAAATTAGAGGCAATGAGAATGTGGGGCGTGACTTTTCACACGGTCATAACCAAGAACATGACGTCGTAATATGTCACTATATATGACTTTTACTGCGGCAAACATCCATTTACTAGTGTTTAAAGAATTGTAAATTTCACTTCCACTTTCTAGCGGGTGGAATGACGGATCTCGGCCGAAATCTTCTCATCTCATGGTACAACATTGTTGTACCTTAAAAGTATCCTATTTTTCCCCCGCCCTCTTTCCTTTCTTTTACACGTATTCTTCTCTATCTGATATCTTCATCAACATTCTTGTTTATCAATTTTTCTTAGTCTTTTTTACAGATAATTTCAGCAAATTGAGTAACGTCTGAGCCAATCGTCAACCGACATTCATTGAAGCAAACTCTATTCCCATTTTATTAACCAGGCTTTTAGATCCCACAAAAAGGGTATTTTGTTTCATTAATTTGACCGCGTGTGGACGAAAAATTCTCAACCATTTCTTTTAAGCTTCACATATGCCAATTTCACCGCAGCATTAACTTCGCACGTGAATAGACAGTATATTGCAATCAACAAATTCATGTAGGATGAGCCTAAGGAGACAGTGACGATCCGATCCACAACCCACGACTGCCACAGGGAACAATCAAAATCGCGCGATGAGCATAACAATTTTATCCGATGCTACGAAGAAGGTCGCAGCATACCTGCGTTGAGAGACATCGTAGATCTGCCCCCTGTTGGCCATCAAGAGAGACTTCTCGGGGTCGGTGCCGTCGTGCTGCTCGAGCTCGTCCTCGGAGGTCTCGACAAGCTGAACAGAAGGAGGGAGAGGCTGCATCTGCTCCTGGTAGTTCCTCGGCCTCTGGTGGCGGTCGGATAACGACCCGAAGAGGCCGGACACGACATAGTAGACGGCGAGCCCAAGGGCAAGGATGATGAAGAAAGTCGCCGGGGACAGGCCCGTGGAGGTGACGATGGATTCTTCGAGGGTCTTCCACAGTTGCAGAGCCATCGCCGAAGAGCTTTGGCAGATAAAGAGAGAGAAGAATTCTAGTGTCGTCGATTTGGAGGCGACGGGTTTGGTCCGAAATTTGGTGCGCACATTAAGACGGGCAAATATTTTTATTTATGCAAATGGAATAGCGCTTTGAAACTCGTTATTCCGTTTTCCATAGTGATCCTACTGATCTGAAATCACCCTTTTCAACAGCTATTTACCTATTCAAAGTCTCTAACGCGTGGAGGAAGCTTCAAGGGCTATATGCACGTGTCAAAGTGAGACTTGAAGGCGGCCGAGGGATCTAAACGCTCTAAAACTAAAACTTTGTTCTTACTTCTTATACTTACTTTTTAATAATTAAAAAAAGAAAATTGTGAAATAAGAGAGTGCTGGTGTAATCATTTTAAAAGATTTATTTTGAGCATAGAGTGAAATAATGTGTACTTATAGAATGAGCTACAATCCTTTAGTGTAGCAGCAACTTCATTTGTAAATGTCGTTAAAGACTTCAAAGATCGCTGGAGTGCTCATCATTTTGAAGTAAGAAGTGAAAAACAAGAGAAGATAATTTGCTGGAGAGCTCACACGTAAAGACAAGTTCTTGCACTCTAAGATAATTTGCTGGAGAGCATGGGAAATTGTGAAAATTGCTAATTAAATGTTCTATCTCATTCTCAATCCAATTCCGATATATTTCATTCCAATATTTCATCTTCTATGGACAGCAACATATCTTGCACATCATTGATCTTAGCTTCTCAGAAATTTGTATAATAGCTAAGAAATTGTTCAAATTTCGTACTTATTCAAAAAAGACTCATTGTGTCTTCAAAAGATGAGTCATAAACTGCATACCACATTCTAGTTTATTTTTCATTAACTGGTTTTGATATTTTTAAGTAACCATCTTTTGTTTAAGAATGGTATGAGGGAGTCATTTGTATTTTCACATTAATTTGTCTACTTATGTTTTCCTTGCTTGCTTTATTGTAAGTTGCAATTATTCAAGTGCATTTACTGATCAAATTTAAAAATTTTCTTTTATTGTCTATATAATTATTTTTTCTAAAAAAATATGTAGAGAGGTTAACGGTCTATACTTTGCCTTGTAATACACATAAAAATGCGCGCGCATAACTCCTTTTACCCGCCATTTCGACTGAGGAAACTTTGAAAGCCAACAAGCCCGTGATTTTGACTGAATATTTTTGGGCGAGCTTTCCGAAAACGAGAGCCAGTGCAGTGCAGGTGTCACTTCTTTGGCCGCAAAATAATCACCCCGGCGTATTTCTTTTACGGGACTTAAATAAAAATTTACCATTTCATTAAAGAAATATTCTTCATGAAAATCGAGCAGAACTTGCCCCCTCGCGCCAAACCAAGCCACTTGGCACAGTGACGGTGGTCCCTGCACTTCAAAGCATTCATCATCACCGTTCACGGTTTCATATCCCCTTGAGGCTCCAATAATGGATTAATGTAAATCAAACCATGCAAATATTTGCACTAAAAGTCTACTGCACGTTATACTCACCTGAACCAAACATTCACAACCATCCTCGAAAATTATAAAACTAGGTTTATGTGGACCTAATCTGTCTATAACAACATGAGTGTGGAGATATAACTCTTCAGCCAATAATTGTCAAATTACGCCAATTTCTCATGGTTCTGCATTTCTCTATCGCTACTCCTTTTTGTTTATATGCATAAAACATATTTAATAAATTGTTTAACTTATATTTATGCGTAAAAACTTAATACTATGGAGCATATTTTATATTTGGGCAAAAAATTCTCATGTTTATTTGAATTTTCAGAGCTAAATATCATGGCATCATGGCATCACATGGAGATACATTTTCATCGCAATACATAATTAAACAATAGTATTGATCAACAAGTGTCAAAGGAATCTGATAAATTCACGCGCCAAATGTAGAGAGGCACATGCATCCTTTTTCCCCTTCCCCACATTTCATAAAGCAATAGTTGTCAAGCAATTTTATAAGCTTTTGTAATGGAAAAGGATTACCCTTTCCTTTCATATCTTGGGCATGAAAATATATGAAGTTTTTTGTTTAGTTGAAAATAATACAGTTGGTTCTAATGTATAAATTCAAAGAAATGAGAAATTTTGTAGAAGAACCTTTAAATGATTAATTGATATGTTGATAGCTTATTTTCTATTACTTTGGAGCAAAGGATCTTTTGCTCAGGAATGGCCTTTTCAATAGATGCTTTTTTGGAATTCACTTGCTTAAGGATGTTATTCCCAATCAAATCGGAGTGCAAGTCATTTTCAAAAGAATTGGATAGTTCATGCAAAAGTTTATAAGAAAGACTTCGTTTAGGTGTGAAAGAATACATTTCATTCAGATCATTTAGTCCAAAAGAGGATTTCCGCGTTTTGAACTTTAAGGAAGAATGGCACTTCAAACTTCAAAGGTGTAAAGCTTCCACCAACGTCGAATGCTCCGTGTGTTTTGATGATGTCTCTCCTTTTTTCTGAGTCTCTTTTTGCTTAGTCAAAAGTGCAAAGGAGTATTTGCTCATCACTTTTGTGCTAGTGTCACTCCACGCAACTTCGCTCTAGAAAGAATAATTATGAAAGTTCATTTGATGGGCAGATGGCCCCACCACCTTTTTCCTCCTTCATGCTCATATCTAGAGCAAATCCAACGCTTGAGTCCAGTGGTTCATTTCCATTACGTTTTCTATCCTTTTTTTTTTTTTTTTTTTTTTGCTACTGATAGAAACGGCTTGATAGTTATTATTTGCAAAAATTCTAAATAAGGACATCAAATAAGGCTATTTTATCAAAAATGAGTCTAAAATGGACATTATTTTAAATAATAACCTAAAGTGGCTAAATTAGACTCACATAAAAACCTAAACTTACTGATTGGCTAAATGTTTGTCGATCAGTGAGCATGTGATTTTTCCATTGGCCAGATATGGATACTTTTGTCCAAGAAAAATTTGAGTAAAAAATTAAAAGCCCTAAAAAAAATACTCAAAACACTTCTTCCTTTGTTTCTTCACGTGTTGTTTCTCTCCTTCCAGTCTTCATTTCTATTGAGAGAAAAAAAACTAAGCTCAAGTAAGACCCACCTCTCGTTAGTCAATACTCACATATAATACAAGGATCTTGATTCTCCATCATCTTTTCCCAAGTTTGCAATTTACTTCGATCTCCACTTATGTTTAATTGAGGTCAGTTTTATTCAAATTGGTGCAACTGATCCTTCAATCATCCAAGAGAAAGCAATTGCATTTTGTTGAAGCGTCGACAAGGTGTGGGCATGTAGTGGAATATCACATCGATAGGAGTGATGACAATGGCAGGATAATTTGTTTTGTTTTTTAAAGAATTGTTTTTGCTTGTTTTGTTATATTTGTTGATGCATTATGTCTCCTTTCGTCCAAATTAATGCATATTAGTTGCGTCTATTGCATATTTTTAAATTGGATTGGCTGCTGTCATGGTCCTACATGTTGGTAGTGGCTCCTATTTTGCAAATTTGTTAATGCCTTCATTTTTTTTTCTAGCGTATGTTTTGTCATTAATGACCAAAACTCGTGAGCATGGCATGGAATTTAAGGGTTGGTTTTTTTTTTTTTAATGGTTTTTGAGTTATAGCACATTGACGATGCCAAGTGTAAGATCCCTCACCTTAGCAGCAAAAATTGTTGGTTTTTGATGATGTTCTTGCACCGGAGGCCTCATAAACATAATGATTGAGCTTATTGACTACACCAACGATGAGGTCCCTCACAATAGCAAGGGCACTTTTGTGTCCACACAGGGGTCTGAATGCAGATTACCAAACAACTAGCACATAAAACATTTTAAGTCCATTGTGCTCACTTTTTATGACAAATAGTAAGAGGAAGAGGGTATATAGTCACTTGCGTGGAAGTTTTCATTCATAGCTCGGGCATGAAAATAGATCAAGCTTTTTGCTCAGTTGAAAGTAATGTGGTTGTTTCTAACGTATAAAATCAAAGAAATGAGAAATTTTTCTAGAAGAACACCTTTAAATGATTAATTGATATGCGAATAGCTTATTTTCTTTTACTTTAGAGTGAAGGATCTTTCGCTTGAGTGCGCCTTTTTCATTGAATGCTTTTTGGAATTCATTTGCTTAGTGATGTTATTCCCCATCAAAGTGCAAGTCATTTTCAAAAGCGTTGGATATTTCATACAAGAGTTAGCAAGAAAGACTTCACCTAGGTGTGAAAGAACACTCGGATGATTTAGTCCAAAAGAGGATTTCTGCATTTGGATTTTAATGAAGAATGGCGCTTCAAAAACGTAAAGCGTAAAGCATCCCCTAACATTTAGGATGTGATAGAGATTGTGTTTGGAGTTTAGCTTATTTTAATACTATCTAAATCGATATTGCAAATAAACATTATTAATATTAATCAAGCGCACTAACTACACCGACCGTTATGAATTCCATGTGATTTGACGATATCTCTCCTTTTTTTTCGTCGTCCTTTGTGCTTAGTCAAAAGCGCAAAGGAATGTTAGCTCATCACTTTCGTGTCAGCTTCCCTCCACGCGACTTCGCGTTAGAAAAAGAAAAATGATAAAGTTGATTTTGATGGGCAGGTGGCCCCCAGTGTTGTTCCTTCCACATGCTTATATCTAGCGTGAATCCAAGACTTGAGTCCACTGGCTCATTTCCACTGCATTTCCTTACAAAAATATCCCTATTCTAATTGTCGGAAATGTCACATGCTTGTCAATCAGCGAATATTTGGTTGCCGATGAGCTCAAGTCTTTATTTGACACTAATTTAGTTACTTCAAGCTTTTATTAAAATAATTTTCACTCTAGCCCTCTTTTAAAAAAGGATCTCATTTTAAGTCCTTATTCGGAGATTTTCCTCATTATTTTTTAAAAATGCTCCTTGATTTAAACTAGAACTACTTAAAAAGCTGCAACAAGTTGTGATTCGATCGAATACCTTTGGCAATCTTTCCAAAAACAAGCCCCAATTTTAGGGTCGCCTCTTCAGCCACAAATTAATCAACTCATCCTATTTCATTTTCAAGACTTAAATAAAATTTGCCATAGCGTTAAAGAATTATTCCTCACAAGAGTCAAGTGGCACTTGCCCCTCAACGTTAAACCAAAACATTTTGGGACGGTGATGGTCCTTGAACTTCATATCATTTTTTCATAACTATCCTCAAAGTTATGAACTAGATCTATGTTGAGCCAAATTTGATTTTGATTATTATGAAACTCACTCAATTATGTTATTTGTTATTTGGAATTATATTGGTTTGTACTCAAGTATATTTTGCCGGAATTTGGGAAGTGTAAAAAAAACCGTCCCTGCCAAAAAAACACAAGTCCGAGTACCTGACAAAGTAATGGCCTGACATCCGGCCAGCTAGATATATGGCCGATTACCTCTGGATAGCTCCTCTAGTTTTAAATTTGGGGTTTTCCACCAAATCCAGCAGGTGTCCGGATCATTTTTAGCCGAATATTTAAAAGTCTTAATGGTCGAATTTTCAGCTGTTCGAAGTGTTAACGCCTATATTGAGTTTTTTTTTAAAAAAAAAAAATAGGATAACTCATTGTTTTGGGTAATTATGTACACTATTAGCGCTTGTAAAAAGGGAAAATTATCAAAAAAATTTAAATCTATTGCAATTATGTCAATTTAGTCGTAAATATTTTTTTAGCCAATTGAATCATAAACATTTTTATATTTGTATCAATTCAGTTCATTCGACCAATTTTGGCAGGTCGATACTAGCATGGATGCCGGCCATCCTACGTCAAGCCAACAACGCTAACATGGATAATTTTTAATTATATTTTAATATTTTTCAAATTATATATATATATTTATTCTTCACTTCCTTCTTCCTATAGTCAATTGCCACCCACTAGCAAGCTTGACCATGGTTGGGCGAGGCTGACCTCGCCAATTGAGCCTTGCCCGACTTGAGGGCCTCTCCATAGGCTGCGATGGCGGCCTCGCCCAGGCCAATCACTAGGTTAGCTAAGCTTTGGGCTAACAAGGATCGAGCCTCACCCAACCATGGCTAGACTGCCCCAAGGTTGGCCAAGTCTCTTGCCAACCTTGCCTCTAGCCAGTCGCGAGCCAATGATCGGCCAAAGGAAGAAGGAAGTAAAGAAAGAAAAGAAAAATAAAATAAATTATAAAAAAATAAAAAAGTTTGTTCACGTCAGCGCCTGAGACACCACGTAGGACAACCGGCATTGATATTAGTGTTGATCGGTCATCGGTCAACCAAAATTTGTCAGATGGACTAAATTGACAAAAATGTAAAAGGTTTAAGACTCAATTAGCAAAAATATAAAGGTTTATGGCTAAATTGGTGTAATTACAATAGGTTTAAGATGTTTTTAGTAATTTTCCCTCGTAAAATCCCTCTTGTATACAATTTGCAATCAAAATTTTGAAAGATAAATCTTGTAAGAGCATTTCTTCATAAAAGAGTGCACTCTATTTGTTAGAGAATGTTGGCTATGTCAGAAACCAACCTTTATACGAGGCTTCAAGGGTATAGTGAATCGGACATACTATTGAACAGTCTCAAGGAAACTATAAATCAGCAGAGTATTTATCTATCTTACTCCCTATATAATATAGTGATCACTTGTTTAACAAATTGCTTAACTTGTATTTGCGCCTAAATACTTGATATTGTGGCGCATATTCTACATTTGGGCCGAAAATTGGTATCACAGCGGTTTCTCAATCAATTCTTCCTTAGTATTTATTGTGTTTATTTGAATTTTTTGAGCTAACTATCATGGCATCATATGCCGTTATTTTCTACCCGAAGGTCAATCAATTGTGGAGCACCTTTATTTTTTGGAACAAATTCTAATTATTTGAAGGCTCATATGAGAATTTGTGTTCAATCAATTAGACTATGAATTGTGGTGGCAATGCATTACTAATGGCCCTTTTGTGCCTAGTAGAACTGCAGGTGAAACTATCATATATTAAAATGAAAAAGGAAAATGATACAAATGGTTTTTGGATTTTGGTCCAATGCGCAATGTTGTTCCTTAACTTTTGTTTAATGTGGTCCCCAAACTTTGGTCAATATGCAATGTGGTTATTGAACTTTTAATTTGTTGAATGCAGTCCCTGAACTTTGGTTTAATGTTTGATGTGGTCCTTGAATTTTTAAACATTTTCATATAGTCTAGGGATTATATTGAACTTTTACCAATACTTTAAGGACTACATTGAACAAATTAAAAGTCTAGGGATGTCAATGCACATTAGTCCAAAGTTTAGGGACCATATTGCACAAATTAAAAATGTAGGGGCAACTTTGCATATTGGATCAAAGTTGAAGGATTATTTGTGCTATCAGTCCAAATGGAAATGAAGGGAGTGCTAATAATAACAAACTAGTTTGATTAAATGCTAGGGCAATGAACATGTTGTATTGTGCTTTGGATGCTAATTCATTGAATCGTGTTCTAGTGCCAAAGAGATATGAGGAAAACTGGAAGTCCCTTTTGAAGTGACCGATCGAGTTAAAAAGTTTAAAATTAGCATGCTTACTCATTTGGAGGAGCTATCTACTATGAATATGAGGGAGTCCATCGTTTGATATGTTTACTCGATTTACCGACATTATTATTTTATAGAAATCTCTTGGCAAGGTTTATCCTCAAAGGGAGCTAAACCAAAAGATCTGAATAGCTTTGCCGGAAGTTTGGGAGCCTAAAGTGTCAGCCATTAATGAAGTTCATGATCTTTCCATGGTGTCTCTTGATGAGCTTCTCGAAAGCTCATTACACATAAAATCAAGTTAAGGCTCGATTTGAGGAAGATTCAAAGAGGAACAAGTCAATTGCTATTGGATCCGCTAACTCGGATGCAGAACCGAAAGAACGCAGTGACGAGGATGTGATTATGATCGTGCGGATGCCCAGCATTTTCTCCAGAACAAAAGCTTCAAAAATGATGAAAGGCGCACATAGGGAAATCTGAATTGGAGAAAGAACATCAAATGCCACGAGTGCAACATGTCAGGCCATCTACGCTAGAAATGACCAAGACTTGCCACCTCCAAGGACAAGAGGGACAAGAAGGGGCGAGTTGAGAAAATGGATAGAAGGGATAAGAATGTAAAGAAAATTTGTAGAAAGTTGGTGAAATGAAAGAAGAAGGCATTGACATCGACAAGGAGCGAAAGCGTGGTCGATGATACCTCTAGTGATCAAGAGGTTGCCAATCTATGTCTCTGGCTTACAGCGATTGAGAAAATGAGGTAACTTATCCTATTTTTGTCTATACTTTTGAAGAGCTTCAAGGTGCCTTGGATGATCTTGTGGTAAATTTTGAAAAATTAGTAAGAAAATTCTCTGTTAAAGAAATCAAATGATTCTCTTATTGATATAAACAAGAGATTGATGGGTGAATTTGAATCTTTGAAGAAAAAGAGTGATGGTCTTGAAAAAGAAATGATTTTGAAGCACGGCAAAAATGAGATCAATAATTTGTCAAGAAGCTGCAAAAGAAATTGGAGGATCTGAAAAAGAAAAATGATGAATTGAATGCCAAATGTTTGAGACATAAGTTGCTTAGTATGGTCATTTATTTGATAAAGGCTTTCGAGTTAATTTTTAATCTTTTTCTTCCTCTATTATTGATACTACTTATGGTATTGCTCAGGTTATTGCAAAACAGCAGGGAAATGTGTATGTGATTAAGCCAGAATTCTTAAACTCAAATGATGTAACTTGTTTGTTGTTTCAAATGAAAACGATCCTTGATTAATGGCATAAAAACGAGGACATATTAGTATGGGCTCCATCTCAAAGCTTTCTATGCTTAGTTTGGTTCGTGGCTTACCTAGTTTTAAATTTAATAGAGATCAAATTTCTGATGCCTGGGTTAAAGAAAAATAAACAAAAGTGTCTTTTAAATCTAAGAAGCACGTTAGCACCTCTTAACATTCAGAATCGATTCATATGAACTTTTTCATCCTTCAAAATCTTTAAATCGTTGGCCTTAACTCATAACTTTTGAAACTTTTTATGTCGATCTCAAGGGTGGGACTCCTGGAGTTCTAACCAATTGCCAATTTATTGGAGAATCCACACTAAAAAGTTTGGATATTAAGGGCATGAATGATAACCATTTTGTTTAGAAGTCAATTTCTGATTAAAATTAGATTTTTCTATTTATATTACTTAGATAAGTTTATAAGCAAAAATACGTGTTTGGTAATGACACAAAATTTCTCCCTCCCGAGTGATAAACGACAATAGGTAGACACTAGTGAGCAACAAGCTACAGTTGGGCGGCTAGCTAATAGTAAGAATGAGTGATAAGAAGAGTCTTTATTTCTCATTTTTGTTCTAGAAATATAAAATTAGAAATTTTTTACTTTAATTTCTATTTCAAATCTATTTATGGACTAAAAATTTATTCCATTAAATAGAAAAATGAAATTAAATTATCAAAGGGATTTTTATTCTAAACATATTTTAAAGAATAGAAAAATAGAAAAATAAAGAAATAGAATAATTATCATGTACACCCTAAGAGAGGAAAAGTTTGAACAAGGAAAAGTTGCTTGGGATGGCCATCCTGAACCCAAAATGTATTGCCATCATCGTTGTATTAGGCTAGGAGTCGATGTTGACATGAGGACAAAATGAAGATGAGGGTCCCGCTACCGAGCTTACTTTGCTTTTGGGGGCGGTTAGGGGCAAGGGCCAGCCTCGCCAAATCTAGTCCGGGCAAGGCCGACGCTCGCCCGGGGGGTACACTGGCCGATGGATGGCCACCGAAAAGGAAATAAAAAGCCAAAAAGAAAAGGAAGAAAATGGTCCGCAATGAAATGCAACAAGGAATTCCAGGAAATTCGAGAGGAGCTTCAATTGTTCATCCAGTTTGCTCAAATTTTCCTCCATAATCCTCCTTTTTTTTCCGTAATATCCTCCTCCTCCGCCACCACCTTACAAGATTTTTCATGTGTTATCATATTTTTCAAGAACATTTGGGCTTGTTTCTTCCTTGAATATGTGTTCAAGATTCTTTTCATCATGTTATGGTGTAAATTTATTTAAACACTTCGCCTTGAGCACATTAGATTGTTCATAATCATTTGATCTACTACCCTTGAAGCCTATCTTGATGTTATGTGAAAAAGGGAATATTTAATTTGATTAATGAGCATTCTTGCAGAAGGAGATTATGATTTAAATTGCATCAAGGACTTAAATTTCATAGAGAAAGTTGTTCACTATTTTTTTTCCTCGTTAAAATTTTTAAGGGGACTTTCTCCATTGGGAGATTCTGTTGATCAATTTGATGTGGTTTCGATATCATAAAAAAAGAGAAGATTGTTGACTCTTATGCAATTTTGATGATATCAACACTCACTCGAATATGATGTGATTATTTGGATTTATATCCGCTATATTTAAGTACTTTTTGCAGAATTTCAAAAGGGTAAAAAATATTGTCTCTGCCTTGAAAAACAAGGCCGGGTACTCTGCTAGCCGGATACCCGGTCAGTTTGCCTCCAAACTCTGGGCTCCCATACCTTTGTAACTTGGATTTGTTTGCTCCATCCAACAAGTGTCCAGGCCATTTTTAGTCAGACACCCGGAACTCTCGATTGAAGAATTTTTAACCATTTGATGTGTTAGTAACGACTGGTTGAGTCAGTTTTTTTTCCCTAAAAATAGGGTAGCTCATTGTTTCGGGTAATTATGTAAACAACCAATAGTTGCAAAATCCCTCTAGTATACACTTTGCAGCCAAATTCTTAGGAGATGAATCTTGTGAGTGTCTCTTTATAAAAGAGGCACCCTATTTGTAAAGGGGTATTGGCTCCATTGTCCAGTGACTTTTGTATAAGACTTCAAGTGTGGTGGATGAAGCATAACTCTCAAGCGGTCTTAAGGAGTGGAGTAGGCATCGATTTGGGTCGAACCATTGTATATTGTCTAAGCATTCCTCTATCCCTACTCCTTTTATTTACATGCATATTACGTATTTCTACATATTTGGGCCAAAAGTTTTTTCTAAGTCATGAGCCTCATTAGAAAATTCATGAAATGAATCATGCGACTTACCTATTGAGCCGTTTTAAGGTGTTGAGCAAGCAAGTGGATACATATTTTCCATTTAGCTTTCACATACTCGATCATGATATGCTCACCACCAAGATTAGAGTGAAAAAATAATGTTGAGGAAAAATTATGTGGGGGTGTGTCAAAAAGATGTTGACCCAAATAGATGTGTGCCAAGACGATCAAAATTCAAATAATTGGAGAGCCATCGAGAGCTCCAGCCTCTTTAATGTTCTTTAAAAGAAGATGTACCATGTCTGTTCACTTTGCTTGAAGTTCTCCTATTTTGTGGGCAACCACTTGATCCATGTTGTTTTGCCTCAATGCCCTCCGGAGTAATGCAACTGCTCACCAACTTACTTGCATTGCATGTCTTCCACTAGCCATCATGAGAAACCATCTTGCTTTCAATAGTTTGTTTTTTGGTTTTTTTTAATGAAAAATAAATTATTTAGATAATATTTTCTTTAAAAATAATCATCTATTTTGTTTATAAAAATAAATGAGTGAAATATATTTTTATTGTCCACAAAAATATTTAGATATAAATAGTTGTTGATAGTAACAACTTTAAGCGACGTGATCATTTTTAGAAAAAAATATTCAAATCAATCATTTTTTTTGCGAAACAAATGGAGCATTCATTATTGTTTCTCTACTAAGTTGAACTTTCTCTGAAGGGCTATAACTCATCTTCATTATCCACATTACAAGGTCATAACATGATTGAATGGACAAGGTCAAAATACTTGAAGAAAAAATAAAAACAACGTGTAAGTTGGGTGCTAACACAAGTTTATTTAATCATTTTCTTAACATACTATTCTCGATATAGGAAATTTGAGAAATATAAAAGCGATAATTCTAAGGTTGTAAATCCATTATGAGAAGTCTCAAAAAATTTTATCTATCTTTCCCAATAATTATTTATATCACTAGAGTTTCCGCTAAATCATCATGCATATTTAGTAGATATAAATCATCAATTTTATTTTTTTGGACGAAATATAAATCGTCAATTCCAGCTTCAACATTTTGCAGCCCCATCATGCTCTCCTCTGCACTGGTTGGGCCACTTTCCTCTTGATCCGTTTGACTTGGGCCACTTTCCTCTTGATCCGTTCAATTTGGGCCATTTTCGCAAAGTGCAATATCCTACATAGCTCTTGATGCAAGATTGTATTTCATTGACTAAAGTTGGTTCTGATGGCTTCTCCCATGAATCTGCTTCTCTTGAACTCTCTTCCTTTGAATTTGGTTGATACCTGAACATGATAAACCTCGGAGAAAGTAGGTTACTGACCAACCACACAGAGAAAGCAGGATCGAGTTGAGTCGCTGGTTGTTTGGAATCACGGCCTTTAAATCGTCTTTTAATTGCTCGCACATTATTTGGAATCCCTGCTTTGTCAAGACTTCTCCAATTACTCTATGGCTATAAGCTGAAAATGATTCAAATCATCTTGACCAAAATTGACTTTTTCACGGCGATCTTGATTTGGAATATGCAAGCCACATATGATTAGAATTTGCTTGATCATATGGTGTCTATGGAGCAATCCCTCTCCCCTTCTTGCCATTAATGTGTGGTAGGATCTGGACTGTGGCAACCTCTTTTCCTCCTTGTGTTGAAATACAGAAAGCTTATCCTAAGAACTTGTCATCCAACCACGTCAAGTCATAAGCAACACCTCCGGTATCTCTCTTTCAAGAAAAAAGATGGAGCCTTCTCCTCAACAACAATCTTCCCACAACATTGTGATAAGTGCCAATGAACTACACATCTAACAAAGGAACAAAAATACGAGCCTATTCGAACGTTAATAGAACTACTTATGTGCGCAAAATATATTTTCTCGTACTATGTCCTGGCAAACAAAACAGTAAAGAACAACCTCGGATTCAGAGTCATGTTCTTCTTGAGGTGTCAGATTAGATTCCCATTATGGGTGATGCTATGATGTCATTAGCTTAGAACTGATGGAATTAATGCCCTTTTACTGGCTATTGCCGGATCATTGAAGTTATTGCAGTTGTATAGTTTTGACTAAATAAATATATTTGGTTATCCAGCGTTTGAGAATAATTACTACTTGTGAATGTTACCAACTCTTGCTATACTAGTTGGTATTTTATAATATTACAATAATAAGCCATACCCACTAATTACTAATTCAATCAAAGTTATGACTTTTGTAAATTAATAATTACTAACTACTTGGAGAAATTAATTAGTTACTAAAAGGTTTAAGGTTACTTTTAAACGTGGAAAGTAAATATTGACTTTTCAAATTTACTAGATCTCAATGGCTTGAAAGTTTATTTTCCCTAAGATAAATTAAAAATCAAACCAGGAAATTACTAGCTATTGTGAAAGGTACATACTTCTTTTTTTCTATATAAACGTTATCAATTGAATGAAAAGTCACTTTTTTGTATTATTATACATTTTCCCGCAGAAGGTTACTAATTACCAATTATACGGAAATATACCACTTACTAATATTTTGGAAACTACTTATCCGGCTAAAAAGTTACCATGCTTGTAGTAAAATCACTATTTTTGAAGATAAAAGAGGGGAGCTAACCTCTATGGGCCTGTGTATGATAATCTTCCCGTGTCGTTTGAATCTTAAAGGGCCATTTTTGCCGCATCTAACTAATCTTCTTTCATTCCAAGTAGCCAAAAAGGATATTGTTGCTGACCACCGCTAATCCTACCATTTTTTTCATTAGCAATAATCTTCCTCCGCTTGCGTATATCTCTGTTTATTCTCCTCCTCTTTTTCTTTAGATACTCTTTTTTCATATTGTCGCACCCCATCTCCGCGACTAGATTTCGACCAAGGAGAGAGCGATCCAATCTTTCTCTGACCGGCACTAGCAAAAAGCATGCTCACTTACTTTTCCGATATAGAGATTTACTCTTGTTGCGCAAAGAAGTTACTGAGTGTAATTACATTGTATATTGACACTTACTATTTCAATATTATAAGTTACTAGCGGAATGAGGAGTTTATGATTATTGGGCTGTCAAAAGTTGCTCAATGTATTGAAAAATTACTGATAAAATGAGATGTTACTTATTACTAATAGAAACACATATGCTTTTTCAGTATAAGAAGTAACTAATAAGGATAAGAAAAGTCGCTATAAGTAATTTTGGTATTTTGGTACCAACTAAATTAGATGAAAGCTTATTCACCGAGTAGAGAAGTTAGGTGATAATAATAGCAAATAATTGTGCACTTCAACTTTTCATGATCACAATTATACAACCTTATATTTATCATTTTACATGAATCATAATTCAATGTTAAAAAATCTATTGCTCAATGCGATTGTGTTATGCATGTGCCACAGGTCAAATTACGATCGATCAAACACTCGTGCGGCCTTAGGATTTTACTCCTAAGTCAGCCTCACACGTACACACACGAACACGAGGGTCGTATGAACAAAGGGGTGAGTGTATTTGCTCAGAATGAGCTGAATATAATAAGGGGGAGAGATCCCTATTCATACAAGTTCATGTCTCATCTCATATGTTGATCTTCCCTCCAATCCAACGGCTGTGTTTGAACAAAAGGCATCATTACAAGTCTATACACAAGGTCACTTGATTGCTAAGCCTTGGGAAAGCCTAGGGCATATATCAAAAGTAAGGGCAAGGCCGGCAAGATCGCTTGACATGGAGTAAGTGAACGGTCACGGGCTTTTGTCTGTATTGCGCATGGGCCAATTGTGTGTTGGTCATGGGTCATTCATGGATCGATCATGGGAGCCCTTGTGCGTAACACAACTCCATCACAAACAATTTTGGATCATGTTTCGTCCGTGAATCGTCACATGCCTCTTGAACCAACCATTGAGTTGATCAGGCATTGATTTGCTGCGGGTTTCACTCAGAATCGGGCCCTCATATCCGGTTGTTGCTTTGCTTCTTCCACAAATCGAACTCAATTTGCATCGAATTTTGGATAGTTCGGGTCAAATGTTCAATGATATGACTTGCTTTTTCATCAAATCACATATACCACTCAAACCAACCATTGGGCCCAACGGGCCTAGATTTGATTTGATTTTTAGTCAGATTCGGGCTCTAAAATCAGGTGGTTGAATCACTTCTTTGACAAAAATTGAATTCATTAGCGTCGAGTTGTGGACCAATGGGGTCAAATGTCCGGCAATGCCGAGCTACTGTTGCAATGTCAAAACTCTTGCTGGGAAGCAATGTCAATAGTACAAAGATAGTAGTAGCCCGAAAAAGGAGTGCAGTTGCGTTGTTGTTTGCAAACCTTTTCCCTTTCTTTTTTCTGTCTTCTCTTTCTTTAAATATAAATGCATTCAGCTCGTTATACGTACACTGTCTATATTTCTTGTACGTAACATTTACGGAAAAGTTGAGTATATACACTTATGAGATACACTTTTCATGTGCACATTTTTTTTCATACTAATTACTAAATTTCATGCACGTTCTACATACGTGAGCGATTATTTTATTCCTTGCACAACATCATAATATGTTAATAATTTTAAATTGGACGATGGAATAATTACTAGAATTTTTTTCTCATTATTTCTTTTTTTGGTCAAAGTAGCGAATATATTGATTTAAGGAAGAGGTACACCGTTTTCCAGTAAATCCATACACAGGATATCAAACAGCGGAGGTGGGATAAACACATTATTTTCTCATTATTACTGCTATATGAATCCTTTTCAAGAAAGCAAACATTAAATGAACACTCTTGGCTGACAAAAAAAAAAAAAAAAAAAGAACACTCTTGGTATTTTTTAGTAAAAGCAAACCACACTTTTTAATAATGTTTTTAAAAAATTAAGGTACTTGACTTAATAAAAGTCCATGTGCTTAGATTGAAAATCAAGTAAATGATTGATGCCATTATCTAAAAAAGAATGAATGTATTAATATCATGAAAAATTATAAATCCCAAGTTCTATCAAAAAATATTTGTGATAAATTTATCTTCTATTAAGTTCTATTAAATTATATTAATATTATGAAAAATCACAAATTAGTAAACATGTGACAAATGAAGAGTAAAACCTTCAATTTCTACATCCGTCAATTATTATGTGTCATTCAACTTAGCGAATTGATAGTAATATCTAACAGAAATTAACGGGGTTAAATTTGTCGTAAGTCTAATAGTTTGAGATTTTATTTTATTTTTCTGGTGGAAAAAGTAAGAAATAGTCTCAAACACTAGCAAAAAAATAATCCAGTATACTGTCTTCCCAGCAGGGACGTTCGAATTCAAAAAAAGGCACTCACATTTTCCACCATAATCCCCACTTTCACGTGACCTTTTTCTCAGTCCCCATGACCCCAAACTCCCACTCCACTCCATCCAAGCAATGACGCTCACCCCCGCCGCCCCCTCCTCCCTCCTCCTCCTCCTCCTCCTCCTCCTCCCGCCGGCCCCCGCCGCCGCCGACGCCGCCGCCGCCGACCCGCCCCTCAACTCCCTCCTCCCGTCCGACGCCGTCGCGCTCCTCTCCTTCAAGTCCAGCGCCGACCTCGACAACCGCCTCCTCTTCGCCCTCAACGAGCGCTTCGACTTCTGCCAGTGGCGGGGCGTGAAGTGCGCCCAGGGCCGCGTCGTCCGCCTCGCCCTCCCCTCCTCCGGCCTCCGCGGCTCCCTCGCCGCCGCCACCCTCTCCCGCCTCGACCAGCTCCGCGTCCTCTCCCTCCGCAACAACTCCCTCTCCGGCCCCCTCTCCGACCTCTCCTCCCTCCCCAACCTCCGCTCCCTCTCCCTCGGCCTCAACTCCTTCTCCGGCCCCTTCCCCTCCTCCCTCCTCTCCCTCCGCCGCCTCCGCGTCCTCGACCTCGGCCACAACTCCTTCGCCGGTCCGATCCCCGCCCAGATCACCGCCCTCGACCGGCTCGACACCCTCCTCCTCGACGGGAACCGGTTCGGCGGGTCGCTGCCGCCCCTCAACCAGACCCTGCTCAAAGCTTTCAACGTCTCCGGCAACAACCTCACCGGCCCGATCCCCGCCACGCCGACCCTGTCCCGGTTCGACCCGTCGGCGTTCGCCGGGAACCCGGGGCTCTGCGGCGAGGTGATTAACAAGGCGTGCGCCTCGGGCGCCCCTTTCTTCGGGCCCACCTCCTCCGGCGGCAACGGGAGCAGCTCCGTGCCGGCTCCGCTGGCGCAGAGCGCGCAGTCGCAGAACGGCGTCGTCGTGTCGCCGGCGTCTTCGTCGCGGAGGAAGCCCAAGAGAACCGGCGCGATCCTGGGCTTCGCGCTCGGGGTCATACTGCTGGTTTCGGCATTGTTGATCGTCTTCATCCTGTGCAAGACCCGGAAACGCCAGACCCGCGCAGGCCCGAAAGGGCCCGCGGAGGCCGACGAGCCTGTTGTGCAAGCGAGAGCCGTGAATTCTGCGGCTCCGAACTTGATGACGGAGCTGCGAGAGAAGTACAACAGCAAGATTCAAGAGGCTCAGCAGAGAGTTCAGAGGAGCGGGTGCTTGGTGTTCTGCGCAGGAGAGTCGCAGCTGTACACGCTGGAGCAGCTCATGAGAGCGTCCGCCGAGTTGCTCGGCAGAGGCACGATCGGGACGACGTACAAGGCCGTGCTCGACAACCAGCTGATCGTGACGGTGAAGCGGCTCGACGCTGGCAAGACGGCGGGCACGAGCGAGGAGGTGTTCGAGGGGCACATGGACTCCGTGGGCTGGTTGAGGCACCCGAATTTGGTGCCCATGAGGGCTTTCTTTCAGGCCAAAGGGGAGAGGCTTGTGGTCTTCGATTATCAACCCAACGGCAGCCTCTATAATCTCATTCATGGTATGTACATTTTACTTATTTTGCGAATAACATTTTGATCATTGATTCGATTCTTTTAGCATGTATCGGACGCTTTGCTTTGTTCATTGAGCATCAATGAGTTTGGCTTTGTTTCTTTTGAGGTATCTCTTTGATGGGTTTCTCGGATGTGTTGTACTGGGGAGACTTCATGGGTATTCAGTAACATCGAAGGGCCTACTTGGGAGGATGGGTTGGTGTCTGCATGCGGTTAGAGCCAGTCGTTTGTTTGTTGGCACAGTGGGTGTTTCCCGGGTGCTATTTTTGCATTATTGGCCATGTTTTGGAGTAAATGCTGCAGAAGGTTGCAGCTTTTTCGAACTCTCATTTATGCATTTTCCTTCTCAGTTGTAAAGTAGGGACATTTCTTGTTGACTTCTTGAGAAATGCTGGAAATACGGAGTAGATTATCAAATTCAGTTAAGTAATGAGGTGCACTCACTAGTGTTGTTGCCTTTAACAACTCGAGCTCGAGCTTTGGTTTGGTAAGATCAGCAACAGCTGAAACTGATAGCTCATTGATTAAATTGATAAAGAGTGGTCTTTTGTATTGTGGTTGTATCAAGTAAAAAATATACTGATAGTATCTAATAATGTGAGGGGATGTGAACAGCCAGTACAGATTGAAATCAACTTGTAATCAATGCGTCATGGTCCATGATTTTTGTTAAATTTGCTGTTATTCTTTAATGGAAGCTCAGACATCCATTTGCTATTTCCTATTCAACTGTGAAACTGAAATGGGAATACTCTTAAATTATGCAAGATAGAGCAAAAGTCAATTTGTTACGTGGTGTGGTTGATGTTCTGCCTGCTTGTTCTTTGCAATCCCTGTGTTGGCCAACAGGGAGACTTTGAGCTATGTCTCATGTTAGGATTTACACTGGGATTGCTTAAGCAATCTTAAGACTGACTTCAATTGAGAACAAGCGTTTTTAATTTCTCGTGGCCATCTACTTTGTGAGCTTGTTATACATTTTTTTTTTAATCTTAAGGAGTTCTTTTGACACTTTTGATTAACAGGAAGTTACTGGAGGCGTTTGCTCTAGATTATTTTGATTTATTACTTCTAACATCTTGTTAAGTGATAAAATACTCTTCAATTTGCTCAAAAAATTCTTGAGACGTAGAGGCTTAGACAATCTCTACTCTGTTGGGACTGTGAACTGGCTGCTCCGGTGGAGTGCTTTCCAGCATTTTCCTCGAATTAATGTTGAATCTACCACACTTTATCTATTATCTAGCAAGTCGACATTTATCAAAGCATAGTAACTCACACGTCCAGGCCCTGATACTCCTAGCCTTTGGACAAAATAGCATTTTGTAGGCTTGCCTACTCCAATTGTGTCAATTCTGGCCTAGGCATATGAATATAGCTCAAGCAGACCAGCTTGAAGAACTTATGATTACATACATGTCCATTTCTTTAATGCTTTGGAGATCTTATTTGCAATACAGGTTCAAGATCAGCAAGAGCAAAGCCTCTTCACTGGACATCATGCCTAAAAATAGCAGAAGATGTAGCCCAAGGCCTTGCGTACCTTCACCAAGAATCGAGACTTATACATGGGAACCTGAAATCCACCAACGTTCTTCTCGGCACAGACTTTGAGGCCTGTCTCACAGATAATTGCCTTGCAGCCCTCGCAGAATGCCCTCTAAATGAAGATCCTGATTCTGCTGCTTATAAAGCCCCAGAGTCACGAAAGTCCATTGGTCGATTCACTCCAAAATCCGATGTGTATTCCTTTGGTGTCCTCTTACTGGAACTCCTGACCGGTAAACACCCATTGCAACATCCCTTCCTTGCACCTAGTGAAATGCTGGATTGGGTCAGGGCAATGAGGGAAGAAGACAGTGAGGATAAAAGACTCGGGATGCTTGTTGAAGTAGCTACTGTCTGTAGGGTAACATCGCCCGAACAGAGGCCAGTGATGCGGCAAGTTTTGAAGATGATACAGGAAATAAAGGAGGATGTGATGATGGAGGAGAATGCTTCTGTTGGTTATGTGTAGATTTTTGTCTGCTCACGAGATTTCTCAAGATGAGAAAACACGGGATGTAGGGATTGAGCGTGCATTAGCAGCTTGTTTGAAAAATTAAGCCTGAACGAGGTAAATTTTACAAAGGATATTGGATATCGTTGGCCGGTGAATTAAGGGGTATGTTTTGATTTGCAGAGATTTCTGCTGTACCCATGTGATGGTAGATAAGTAAAGTTTCATTGGTTTTGAGCCAATTTTGTTTAGATCTACATCGTAGACAACATTCTCCCTGATTTGAAGGGTTGTGCTTTGACATGAACCAGTTAATGTGCATATTCTCTTCAATGGGTTCTTCCTGCAAAGCCTATACTCAGGATATAGGCATACTTCGCTAGAAGGTGTGAGTTTTGACATGTAGAGAGTACTTTGCCGAGCTTGTCCCTTTACCGTTTCAGCTGGGATGGGCCCAGCAGTGCGCGGGGCTCACCATCAGACCTAGTCGATGACGATACTGCGTCTGGCGAAGTTCGTGCTGGCACATAAATCCATGTGCTCACCACTTGGAAAAAGTTAAAAACACTTTGTTGGGGTCTTGGATTTGGAACTTCAAAAACTGTTCTCGTCTTTCCTCGTTTGTCTCTTTGAATGAAAGGCATCGAAGTTTTCACTCTGCTTTAATAAAAACAGAGCCGTGTCCCGATGTTTCTCATCAACTTTCACAAGACAAAAGAGTCCTGAAACTTCCTCCCCATTCGCTGCCTCCGTCTCTTTATCTTATCTCGGGGATTAGGAAAGGTAAAGAGCGAAAGCAACCATGCGAGGACAAAGCTAAACCGGACAAGACTGGGTTAATGATAGGGGATGCTGATGCATAGGGCATGAAAGTGTGAAAAGAGTTTAAGCAAAATGGGAGGGAGAAACTTGGGGAACGAGACTGCTTTGTCAAAAGCGAAAGGTCAAAAAAGTTTTGGTTTTTGGAAGGAAAAGGGAGAGAAATTGGAGGGGGATTTGACAGTGTGGGGTGTAGGACATGGCAATGAAAGACGGAAGCAGCACATGATGTGGGCGTCCCCATGTTCAGGCGACGATGGTGGTGGTGAAGTGGTGGTACCGGTGGACCACTCGGGCGTTGCCTTTTTGTCCGAGTGGGGTTTTCAATCAAGGGCACTCGGCGACAAAACTTGGGGGGGCCGGTAATCGAGCGCGGTGCTGAACGGGGTGGGTTGCTGCTGTGGAGACCCGTGGCCACTTCAAGATGATGGCTTTATCACGTTATTGATGAATATCATGACAAATAGCGAGTAAATCATTGCATTCGAATCAAGCATGCTCTCAATTTTGGAGATAAAAAATTGAAGGGTATGCATGCAAGGGTCTATGGGGAACAGTTTGACAAGTTCAGTGCTCTTTTCAGTTGGCCAATGTTTGATGTGTGTTCGACGTGTCACGGATGGCCATAATAATTTCGTGTTCTAAATTTTCCTACTGTCGACCGTTTGTCCGAGACTGGGACCTCATGGAATTTAATTGCGTTGCATGTGAGGTCTGAGGCCATCTACAGTGACCAATGAAATGGATCGTTGTTGAGGTGGCGATCCGATATGGAATGGGCAGGGCGGGTCGATGATTGTCCCTGTGGTGGCCCAACCTACAGCAAGGGAACATTGATCCGTCAATCTATCACCAGCATGACATCAGGAGATCTCATGCAGCGGTGGAAATGCAAGGAGACTCAAATTTCTTTCCAGGCAAAGCTCATCTTTGCTTCTCACGCGGGATGAGAAATGCCTTACTCAATCTGTGCTTTCGGCCGATGTCCTCGTCCATCGTCGATGGGCATCATTTGGACGTGATGTGCATTGCTTTCGATGGTTGTGATCAGTACACGTGGGAAGGCTGCAGAAATGTTGGACGCGGTCTTGCGACATGGTTGGCAATACTTTCCGTTCTTTCTCCACTCGTAACGCTGACAGACCGATTGCAATACAATCAAAGTGACATTGTGTATGCACGCTTTCCGCCAACCATAGTCGCAGGCCGAAATCAAAGATCGGGTGAATTGTTGTCCAGAAGTAGCTGCTTTCGCTATAGCCCACGTGCTCAACCCAAGCCCCCTTCATTTATCAGCTGGAAAAGTCGTTCAAAACGTTCTAAAGTTATTCTATGACGGCTAATTCAATCATTAACTTTTTAATTATTTTAATTTAATTATAATTATTTTAATAATTTATCAATTTAGCTATTCTAGTTAATTTATTCGGAAATTGCTGAAGTGACGGTCTAGTCAATATCATTATTCTATTTAGTACGGTTGGTGCCGACATAAATAATTTTTTTACAATTTTTAATTTTTTGAATTTGTTCTTTTTTCCTTTTATTCTTTTTCTTCTCTTTTTTTCTCCTTTCTCTTCTTCTTTTTTTTTTTTTTTCCCCCTTTTTTCTCTTAGCTTGTGGCCAATCTTAACGATGGTTGGCGAGAAGGGCGAGGTTGCCCTCGCCCGGCGTCACTCCCCTAAATCTGGCAAGGGCAAGGGTCATGGGCCTTACCTGTGGGTGAGGGGTGGCCGGTGAGGCCGCAACGCCCTCACCTAGATTTGGCAAGGTTGTTGCAACCCTTACCCAATCTAGCAAGGGCAACCCTAAATAGCCATAAGCCGTGAGAAAAAAGAAAAGGATAAAAAATTAAATAAATTCACAAATTAAAAAAATAAAAAATAAAAAAGATATCACTACTAGCTATGCCATAGAGGACGTTAGGCAATGGCTAGACCGTTACATCAATGATTTCCAGCAAGTTGTCCAAATATTTAAGATTAAATTGAAATAATTGAAAAATTTTATAACTGAATTGATAACTGTACAATGAATTTAGAACTTTTTGTACAATTCTTGCTTCAACAACTACTCTCCAGTTTCCACGTTAGTCACATGAAGATTAAGAGTGTTTTGTGAAGGCCTCCACCCACTGAAAACAAGGAAGAAGGTTTTGAATCGGATCAACCTAAGTTGCTATGGTGAGCGCGCAACTACGGCAAGTTGCTTCTAAGCCGAGACTTCTAAGATTGTTCAGGGCCTTTCCTATCAACCTTATGGCGATCTGTAGAAGCGTGGCGCTTCTAACTTCCTCCCCTAAGCAGACGGCCTAATCAAGATGGTACCTTGACGTAGCGAAGAACACTTTGGAATTGGTCACGTTTATGTGAATGTGGTGAATGTGAGTTATGTCGTAAGGCACGGATGCTACAAATGAGAGAGGCATCAGATTTGCTACACTAATATTACAAGCTAAAGCCTATATTACAAGGAAAATGTCTCAGTTTTGCAAGGCTAGGTGCGTGTATTGGTTCATTTGCACACGGCAATTGATCGAAACAAGAGACCTAAGAAGGCTCAAACTTGTGATATCACCCACAAGAATCACGATACATCGCAGGTCTAGTGTCAAGCTTGCATCAGTTTATGATCGTTTGTCATTGAAGAACGGTATGATAAATAGAGTACTCCATACGGTAACAAGGTTGATACCACATGTGCCTACAAAGTGGAAACGTCGTCACGTCTGATCTTTAAATAGGAAAACTGAGTGTGGAGAAAAGGCATAACTACATCCGTTAAACCTTCAGTTTGCTTCCGTGCATGAAGAGACGGAATTATGTAGAGCAACCTATAACATACCTATAACATTTTTGTATAAGAATCTGGAATTTGAGAGATGATTTATACTAGTTTTTAGCCAAAGCGGCCAATTTATCATAATATTTTACATGCCACCCAACAATATGCCATCAGCATTTGGTTTCCATAATGTGCTTTTTTGAAAAGCCAGTTAGTGCCAACTTTAGCATCGTTATGACTACCTTTCCCGGACAGGAAAGTGCTGCAGTCCAACCACCAAATATTTTTCTAAAGCAGTGATAGTCGCACAGTATCATAGAATATGTCATTAAATTCCAGATCGAGAAGTATAATCCCCTTCACATTTGGAGGCTAGGAGCCAATGGCTGACGAAAACTAGTGCAAGCGATAACAGGGAAATCAAACCAGGCCTGCACGCGAATCCACCTAACAAATAGGTGCTTCTGCTAATTACTGATTAGTTTACTCAACATTTGCAGCAGAAAATATCAGAAAAGAAACTTCACTATTCCCTTTTTTCCCCGGCCAAGGAGATTTTGGTGGTTGTAAATCTCCGAAAGAGTTACCATTAAAAAAGTAGTGGCTCCCCTAGGATTGACAAAAATAACCAATCAAGCCAAAACCATGAGGCATAAAAACGATTGCAAAATAACAATCAAGCCTTCTAGTACTAGGGACACGTTGTAATAGAAACAATAACTTCAGTAGCACTGCAAACATTTCTATTATGAGATATGCATGTTATGTAGATCCTCAAATGCTTTCTGGAGGGTTGGCCTAATGTTGGAGGGATGACTTCTGTAGACAAGAGGCAGGGAGGAAAAATCGACTGGATTTTGAACTTAGATTTTAAAGAAGAATGGAGAACTAACAGGCCACAAAAAGAATTGCAAAGAGTGTAAGGGGGCCATGGATGTGAATAAGAGATTTTAACGAGATTAGCAACCATGATGAAAAACGGGGAGAAAAGAGGAATGCAGTGAGGAATGTAATAAATTTTCAAGATCTTCAATCTGAAGATGGTCTGGTGGACATTGGCTTTCCAGGGTAGGAATTCACTTGGCATAATAATAAAGATGGGAGCCGAAGAGAAAATGAAAGATCGGATGGGAGCTTAGTTTCTTCGGATTGGGTGAGTCAATGGCTTTGCACACTACTTTTCCAGAACCTGCAATAGATCAGATAATAGTCTAGTGTTAGTTCAAATTGAGCATCGAGACTTTTTTTTATATTTATTTTGGGGTTTATCTTATTCTAGCTTTCAATTTACTCTTAGATTTTTGCTCAACGTTTTTACAAAGCATGAGAGTCAAACTCCACACATGAAACTAATCATTCCCACTCCAATCACCCTAAAAATATGAAGAATCAAACTCCCCACCTCTCCCTTCTCATGCAAGAAGGGTGGCCACTAGGACAATCCTAGTGATTAGCATCAAGACTTGAAAGGGAAGAGGAAGGATGCTTTGATTTGATTAAAGGTGGACTATAGTAGGGGGATTTAAAGAGGTTATAGAGAAGGCATGGTGTGATTCAGTTGGCTACGATGATTTGAGAAATATCATGAGAAAGTTGAACTTTTATGGGATGCTTTGAGGGAGATTAATGAATTTTTTCCAAATAATAGAGGAAGAATCAATCAAGTCACATCGAAATTGAAACATATTTAGAAAGATGAAGAGGGGAATGATGAACTAGAGAGGGAACTGAAAAATGAATAATGATACAAGGATGAGGGAGATGTTCAGGCATCAAAGGGTTAAAATTAGTTGGATTAATTATAATGATAGAAATGCAACTTTTTCCACCAAACAACTTTGCAAAGAAGGAGAAATAAAATTTTGAGGTAAAGGATGTTGAAGGAAATTGGGTAGATGATGAAAGGGAGATTTATTTGATGTTCAGGGATGTTATGAAGCCTTACCACTTTAGGAGTAAGGGACTGGAGAGAGGCTATGGAGACCATACCCTATGGTGGTTACTGATAATATGAATGCTAAGTTGACTAAGGAAGATAAGGATGAGGAAGTAAGGATGGCTATGTTGCAGTTGGAAGCCTTGAAAGCACCAAAACCGGATGGCTTTTCTTGGGTCCTTTATAGAAAGTTTTAGCGTACTACTTCTCTATATCTCAAATTCATTGTTTCTTATCCCATACTTAGGTTTTTCTTATAGCCAAAATAGACTGAACTAAGAAAGTTTCTTACTTCCATCCCTATAAGTTTGTGTAATTTATTGTATAAAGTGATCCCAAAACGCTTGTAAATAGACCGTAGCCTTTCTTGGAAACACAAATTAAATCGCTTTAATTTCTAGGAAGTGGATTAAAGATAATATAATCATTGCTCATTGGGTGTTTCACCACCTTACAACTGAAGAGAGGAATAGAACACTTTTGTGCCCTGAAAATTGATATTAAGAAGACTAATCACATGGGGAAAACGAACATTTGAAATGTCAAAACTTAACAGAAAAGAATACTTTAAGTACCAAAAGTTATGAAAGTGATACTTATGGTGTGTTTAATAACTATTCTATCCTTGGGAAATAATTTTTATCATAAATGATTTTTTTTTTTTTATTATTATTGGGAACAATTTCTAAGCATTTTAAGGCATTTGGTAATTATCCAAAATTCTATTCCCGGAATAGAATTGCGTTTGGTACCATTATAAAAATTTATAATCCAAATAATTTTCTTTTCATTTTTTTAATAATTTTATTTCCTTTCTCTTCTTCTTCTTCAAGCTTTGCCAATCATGGCCTTGGGATGATAGCAATCGGCCAGACAAGGGCCAACAACCTCATTGGCCCTTGGTGAGGCCGCACCAACCCTTGGTGAGGCCGCGCCTCGTCAGTCGAGCCTTGACTAGGCAAGCGGTCTCGCCCAGATTTGGCGAGGCTAAGCTCGCTCGCCATCGGCCGGGCTCGACCTCGCTAGGCCACCGCAAGGTCGGCATCGCCTTGGTCGAGTGACACTAATCTCGCGAATGACCCGACGAGGTTGAGCCTCATCGGCGGCTGGGCGAGCTTGACCTCGCCAAATCTAGGCAAGGTCGAGCCTCACCTAGCCATGGTTCGCCAATGGCCCGAGGAGGCCTAGGTGAGGCCCGCTTGGCCACTGGTGAGCTCATTGGACATTGCCCAATTGGTTGTCAATGATCGATGGTGATAGTGGCGGCTAATGATGGCGACAATGGCAAAGATGAAGAAAAGATAAGGAAGAAGAAAAGAAGAGAAAAGAGAAAAAAATGGATTGGTTTGATTTTAGAATTATTTTCGAGAACAAAAAATTAACTTTTTTTTACTCATTGATTTTGTTTCAAATATATTCTCTAAAATAAATTTGTTCTCAGGAAAAAAAAAATTACCAAATGGATTTCTATTTCAAATCTACTTTGGTAACAAAAGAATAGAAATTTCTACTATTTATCAAGTTGTCAAACCTAACCTTAAGTACCATATTTTTTTTTAAAAATGGGACACTTTTTTTTTTTTTTTTTTAAATGGGACACTTGAGTATTAAGTCTAGTGAAGGTGATTCATAAATTCTACATGGTAATTTTTTAATAATATAATGCAACTACATGGCATGCTAGAGAGTCAAGTCAACAACAAACAATCAAAATGATATTGTTTTGTCTTTTTTTGAATTTTAAAATAAATATTAATTAAATTAAAATATAATATATTATATTTATTTTATATTTTTTTAAAAAGGAGAAGGCAAAAGGTGAGTGCTCAGGCCTCAACCTTTGCCTTCCTGCTGTTGTCGACCCTCAGCCGCCTGCAATCTCCATTTTCTTTCTCTCTTTTTTTTTTTTTTTAATGAATAAATTTAGTTTTTAATTTAATTTAACTAATATTTATATTAATTATCTAGCCATGTTAGCAAAACGACATTATTTTTACACTTGTCTAGCCACATCAGCTTACAAAACAACATCATTTTGTACTTGTCTCATCAAAAAATCGTCACATCAACATTTTAGTCGGATTTTTTCGCCGTTAGCATTTACTTGATTTATTTTACTCTGATTTTGACACTCAAGTGTTCCCTGTATTAAGTTTTGGTATTTCAGATATCCATCCCTCCTAATAATGAAGTTGAGTGAGATTTTCTGAAGAAGGTTATGGATAAAAAAGGGGTTTGATAGGAAGTGCATTAGGCGGGTTATATTTTGTGCTAAAATTGTCTCTTGTAGCTCGTCTCTAGAGGCACACGACTAAGGGATTCCCCCTCTTTATACTTTTTTCTTATTTGTTGCTGGTGTGCTATTTGTCAACCCGAGGGGAGTAGTGGAGAATAACAAGATTTGAGGCATAAAAATTAGAAGACAGTGGCCTATTTATTTCCACTTCATCTTTTGTCGACAATTATATTCTCTTTACGGAAGCTACCAAAGACAATTGCAAGAGAGTAAAGCAGGATTGGGAGGAATTACATTGAAGCTTCAGGTCAAAGAAGAATCTGTGAAGGTGGAGCATTTTCTTTAGTTCTAATGTGGAGAGACCAAAAAAAAGGAAGAGATTGGAATGTTTTTTGGGTTACAGAAACATTGAATCCAGGGAAATTACCTTGGTTCGCCAACAGTATGGGGGAGATCCAAGGAGTCTGTAAAGATGGTGAAGATTAGGGTGGCCAAGAAGTTACAAGGGTGGAAAAACTTGTCATTTATCTTTAGTTGGAAGGGAGAATTTGATCAAAGCTGTGGCTAGTGGTTTGGAATAATGGGTTTGTATATTGACTGACAGGCAGAATGTGACTACCTTTGGTAGATGCCTAGTGCAGATCCCAAAGCAAGCTACTAGTCTTAGTAAAGAATGTGTACAAAAGTAGCTTTTACGTGCTGGTATATGTGGAAAGATAAGAATGAAGCCGTCCATGAAAAGAGGGAAGCAAGGCCTACCGAGGTCTAGAAGACTTGTGCTTTGGAGGAATATATTAAGCAAAGGGAGTCAATTATTGGGGGAAGATTACGCTGTTATTGCGGGGAAAAGAACTGAAGAAGGCTCGATATGGAAGTGTTAAAGTCAATTGCGATGGTGCTTTCCACCAAAAAGGAAATGCTGCTGCAACTGCAAATGGGATTGTGGTTAAAGATGAAACTAGGCCACTAATGGATGGAGCTGTTCAAGATACTGAGGTTGAAGCTCATGCTATAGAGGAAGAAATCGATAGCGTCGAGTTGGAATCCAATTCAAAATTGCGGAGCTTTATCGAACATCAAATATCCTCCATGGCAAATCAAATCACTTGTTCAACACATTGAAGACCCAATGAAGTCTCTAAATAGTTTTAAGTTGTTTCACCAAAGTGGGTATCGATCCATGTAGTGAAAAATCTTTCACCAAAGAGTTAGATATTTGGTTTTTTATGAAATAATTTTAGTGGCAATATTGGACAAGAATTCAATTGGTGTAACTAAAAAGAAGATCGATAAATTTTAAGGTAAACGACTATAAACAATGAAAATCGAAAAGACATTACCATTAATAAATTGATAAAAGTACATTGGGGATGAATCTCTTGGTAATTACATGCCACCATATATATAACTCTTAATTATAATCATCCACAGCAATAATAATGCTAAGCACAATTAGAATATTTTCGAGATTCCACGCCTCCTACTAGTGTGCCGATTTTATCCATGGACGATTACAACCCCCAAGGCCACTAATTACTTAATCATCCATCTTCGTCTTCAATCGGCGTCTTCATTCGATCTCGTTTCTCCTTTTCAAAAACCGGCTATATCCATGATGCACTCCATGGATTTGGACAAGCACGATGCACTGGTTTTTTTTTTTTTTTTTCCTTTTCCTTTGTCAACAGTTAGGGAATCTGATTCCCTGATGGCCCAAAAAAAAAAAAAAAAAATTAAAAAAATATGAAAAATGAATAAAAAAATAAAGGGACAACCTTAGCTAACTTTCCATTTCATTCCATGTCTGCCATCCTCTTCCTCGTGAATTGCCCGGGAAGAGAGAGCAACGCGGTAGCGTTTTCCCCACGCGAGCATCGTCGAGAATATTTATAAAAGAAAAAGGAAAAGAAATGCGCGACCCATTGACTTCCTGCGGTCAGCGATTCCTTTCCCACCCCCAGCCCCCATCCCCGTGGTCGCTCCCGTACCCGATCAAATCTGGACCGTACGATCTTCCCCCCCTCGCCTCCCTTCGCAAGGAAGAAATACCGCACCTCATTCTCCCCCGAGGACAGATTTCGGCTGCTGTAGAAAGAAGAAAAAAACAAGGGAGCGGACAAAGACGCAGTGCGGAGCGCAGAGACAGAGGAAGAAGAAGAAGAAGAAGAAGAGGAGAGAGAAGGAGGAGAAGGAAGGGAAGAGAGAGAGAGAGAGAGAGGGAAGATGTCTGGCATTGCGAGAGGCCGTCTCACGGAGGAGCGGAAGGCGTGGCGCAAGAACCACCCCCATGTCCGTACGCGCTTTCGTTTTTTTTTTTCCTTTTCCGTTTCCCGATTCTCCATTTCTGCCCGTCCCGTCGTTCCTGCTGTTCTCTCGTTCGGCGATTCTGCTGTATTTTTGCGTGTTTGGGAAGTTTAATTGACGGGTTTTTGTTGGTGGGTTTTTTTGTTTGGGTTCTAGGGTTTCGTCGCGAAGCCGGAGACTTTGCCCGACGGCACGGTGAATCTAATGGTGTGGCATTGCATAATCCCTGGGAAGGCCGGTGTAAGTGCCGTCTCTCTCGCCCTTTGATTCTCGAATTGATGTGGTAGGAGGTGCCGATTGGAGCCCGATTCCGGGTTCGTTTTGGTTGTTTTTGGTGGGTTGGTGGGTGTGAATATGATGACCAGCGTGAGTAGTTTGTTCCGTGATGGCTTTCGCGGGCTTCGGCTTGCAGGTTTTTGGTTGAGATCGTTTGCTGTTGTATCTCATGTTGTGTGAGGGTTTTGGGGTGGGGGGTTGTTTTTCGATGGAATTGGAGTCTTGATGCTTATGCCTATGATTGGACTTTCTTGTTGTGAGGTCAAATTGGACCTGTAGCCTTAGGGATGCAATTCCTGGGGCGCTGCTGTTTGATAGTATGGATTTGCATGACTGACTTGTTTGGGTGAGGCACTGCCTCTAGTTAGAGAGTAGCGCCTGTGGGGTGATGAGAGAGAAAATGACACGTTCGAGGAGATTCACGGAAAGGGGGGGAAGGGAAGAATTGTGATGTTGCCTTCTTGATGTGGAATTCAGAGCGAGCACAACTGTAAATTGGTCGATCTGCCTTTCAAGTTCGGCTGATTATTATCTTTTTGTTTCTTCCCATAGTGTGAATATTGCGGAGTTTTGCTTTTTGATTGCCAATATCACCCATTTTTCCCAAGCACCCTTTTAAGTCAGCATTTTTTTCTATGAATCCATGATGACTTAGCTAGGAAGGGATATTTAACTTGTAACAAAAGCTATAAACATTAAAATATTTTATTTTGTATGTTATGTGGATTAAGTCAATGATATTCTAAACCTATGGCAGTGAGTTAGATGTTTGTTCTTAAAAACTTTTATGAAATTCCACCTGTTCAATTACCACTATCTTTCCATTCCACAGACATGCAGAATTCTTATGTACTCTTACCAATCTTGAACTGTCACTAAAAGCATGGTTTTCAAGACATGATAAATTCATTCCTCATTCAATCAACGGCAGATTGTTGAAAGATGTGGTTGCGACCATTCATGCTGTAATTAAAAGTCCTTTTCTTTTTTTATGAAGAACTATTTTCAAGAAATTGTTTCTGATTTTCCAGTGTTTGGATGACGAAAAAATAATCGATTAATGGAAAACATGGACTGAAAACAACAAGCTTAAATTGGGGGAAGCCATTTTTCCCTTGTGGCAACAAGGAAATCACTTTCCATAAACCACGAAAAACATAAAAATTAACAATTTTCCTTGAAACCTTTATCATAAAGTTTTTAGTGAAACAAGCACACCTTAAGAAAAGTTTGAACATATTTCAAATTGCATTTCTTCCTAGCACATCTAGATTGCTACAAATTTGCAAGGCCATTGCACTCTCAATAGCAGAAAACACAATTAAACAGTAAAAATTTCAACTACAAGTAACATGACTTAAAGGATGGGATTGGATGGTATACTCATTCTTTTATGTATCTTTGTTCATAAAGAAAAGTATGCTATTCTATAAAATAGGGTGTCTAGGGGCATCCACTTGATCACTGACCTCTTCTGCAAGAATTTTTTAGGCTTTATAACACTTTGCTTGAGCTATCAAATCTAGTTGTTGCTTAAATAAGTAATTATCTGCTCTTTGTTGTGACTTATTTGCAGATTTAGCTTAGGTTGCCAATATAGGTCGTATGCTCGTACTTTTTCTTTAGGTCACTGTTGAGGTTGTTTTATACTGGGGAAATATTTCTCTGCTTGGTAAAGGAGGATTGTTAGCTTTATTCATTGTGGTTTGTAGTAGATGTTATACTGTAAACGTAATGTGACAGACGGTGAAAAGTTATTTCTGGAAATTTTATCTTGTAGCTGATATGAAGAATTTCTGTCTGTTGTTTTGCAGACTGATTGGGAGGGCGGCTTCTATCCCCTTACACTTCATTTCAGTGAAGACTACCCAAGCAAACCTCCTAAGTGTAAATTTCCTCAAGGGTTCTTCCATCCGAATGTGTACCCATCTGGAACTGTTTGCCTATCAATCCTCAATGAAGATAGCGTGAGTCATTTTGCTTCGTTTGATTAAAACATAGTTCATGTAAATGTCCATATACCATGTCGCGTCTTTCCAGTGAGTTCATTTAAGAATTTAGCTTATGTGCAGGGTTGGAGACCAGCTATCACGGTAAAACAAATTCTTGTTGGCATTCAGGACTTACTAGACCAGCCAAATCCTGCAGATCCTGCGCAGACTGAAGGGTATCACCTCTTCATCCAGGTATTGTCCTTCTGTGATGCATTTAATTTCCACCGATCTGTAAATAACTGCCAGATCCTTGAAGAGCCTTAACAGTCAGTCACGCCACCCTTCTAAGATTGCAAAAGGCTTTGTCTGAATCACCTCAGATACTACATAGTACAAGAAAATTTATTTGAAGTGGCCATATATGCATTTGCTAGAGCATATAGCAGTCCTTTAGTCCCCTCTTCCTGATAAAGCTTAATGCAAGAAATAAATGGGATTATGTTTTGTTCTACTACATATGACTGATGATGCTCCAAGGATAACCATTACTCTTACTGCTGTATTTTCTTGTTCCTTCTGAGGAAAAATGCTCTGAAGTAGTTGATTTCTAGTTATGCCCGTGCAACTCTAGTCAACATCGTGTTCGATCTCTCACAGGATGTCACCGAGTACAAGAAGAGAGTTCGACAGCAGGCCAAGCAATATCCTTCACTCATCTGACATTGGCCTGCTTTCTGGTGGTTCTTGATCTCTGTCAATTTCTCGCCCATGTTTGTCTGCCTTTTACTCCAGACTGATTGTACTTGGTAATTGTTGGTTACCTTATATCTAGACTTGTACTTCTGAGCCATATCATCTTTTTACATAGTGCTGGGGCTTCAACTGCTATAGAAGACCACTATAAACAAACTGTTCATTCTGTTCACATCGATGAAAGGTGGCTCAATTGTCGAATGTTGGAAGATCTTCCTTGTCTGTCTTAGGGATCTCATTATGGATGAGTCTCAATGAGTTTCAGGGAGAAACTTTACTTTTATGATGGATGCAAGAATCATTTATGATGACAATGTTATTGGCTTCGCTAAATTATGCCTTTTTTTCCCATGTGGTTGACTAATCTATATTTTCATGGCTTTGCACAATGTGGGAGAAAGATAGCAAAGTCAGTTACTTTTGCTGAGGAATTATCAGCAAACATGAAGAGAGATTTCACTGAGCTGCTGTTTCAAAGGCTTAGGTACTTAATCTTCATTTCTATGCAAGAAGAGTGCTGTAAATCAAGATTTGACTCACTTTGGCACTTGATGTAAGAGTGCTACAAGGGAGTTATTTATATCGTTCGTTCATCAATTTTGAGGATAGAGTTACATGTGTTGCCTATCATAGACAGCCAGCTCCTTTTTCGAAAAGATGGAGATTTCCTCTACTTAGAGTACATTAACCCGCTCTTACATTAATTCTCATGTAGATCCAATGCCCACAATTGATCTTTGACTTGTTAGTCATATAGAAAACCCCCAATCGTGACAGATCTCCGGAAGGGGGAGGCTAGGGTGATGACGAGGGAGGTGGGAAAGGAAGAAACTTGGTGATGTGCTTTAAAGCCTTGAGAGAAAGGCCCTTTGATGCTGATCCTTTTCAAAATTGCTTTAATAGGATCATGGGATGTCAGTTTTGTGAGTGTAAGGATGACGGTAGTCCTTCTCTATTTTAGTCTTTAGATCTCTAGACACCGCACGCTAGCAGGATGCATGACATGAGGATGGAAATCACGAATGGTATGGAGAAAATTTGAACATCACACGACACGATGGATGCATGTGAGCTCACGTATTGTCATGAGAGACGACTACACATTTTGTCATAATTCAATTATTTATCACAGAATAAAGATTTTGCCTTTCCATACTGACACCATGATTCAAATTGCAAAACAATTAGGACACATCAATGCAAATTCTCAATCAAATAAGTTCTTTCAAGAGTTGTTGTCTTACGTTTCCTCCGGGTAATAATAACAATCAAATGAGTTCTTTCAAGTTTGTCGTAAGCAAATTAAAAAAGATGTTGGGATGGAGATCGGGTTTGCTTTCTTAAGCTTGGAAAAGTAGCTCTTATCAAGTCCCTTTAATGAGGCCATAGTTAATTACAATAAGCAAATACAGTAGTTACTCGTTAAGGTATATGAGAAACAGAAAAACGCACTCCGTCGCTGGAAAGGTCTATTACGGTGGGCGAGTAGTGCTCTCTGGGCATTGATAAGCTTTGCTTTCATCCGAGATTGGTTGGGCACGAGGAGGATTTCTTGCTCAGAGATGGTGGTGGCTGATACGTAGTTCCCCGTTATGTTGTTTGATCGGCTAGATTAGTTGAACAAGGACTTTGGGTGCGTTTGGGAGTGGCCTTTAGAAGCCACTTTGAACCCCCAAAGATCCTTGAGCCATTGTTCCTTTGGCCTTGCTAGAGTTGAACCTGCAAAGAAGCTCTTCTTGCCAAATTTATGTGGCGGGTCTGCAAAGAAAGATAAGATCCACCAAGTACCTAAGTGAGGGATCTGTCACTGAGATCTTATAGAACTGACTTTTGGAGAAAGAATTTTAAGGAATGCATTAGACAACATCTTCGGAACAGTGAGTGTGCTGTTTTAGTAACATAACTGGACTGGTTTGGAATGATTGTCGCAAGATGTCGTCCACGGTCCTTTGCCTCTGGAAGAAGGGGAGAAAAAACGAGTTACTATTAAAATGCTTATGATCTTCCAAATCTCCCTTTTGTTTTACCGGAAGAGGTTCCCACCACCATCGATTTAATGCCAAACTCTATATTGGGAAACTTAGTCGACCCTTTTTATTGGAATGATACGACGGATGGACATTTGAATCTGCAGATGGAATCGCATGCCAAGATCATCTAGACAAGTCTTCTAGGGCGACATGCTCAATAGGGTATTGCTCTGTTTCAGAGGACTTTAGACCCCTTGCGACAACCGTCAGCAAGGACAGGAGCCTATTGAGCATGCATTAAGGGACTGTCCTAAAGCAAGAAGTTTCCGGGGATGAAATCAGAACTTCCCCTTCTCTTCAAGCATCATTCATCAAGCATCTTCTACGCGAGTGGATCAAGAAAATTTGCTTCCTCGGAAGTCTGGTATCATCATCCACGTCCCTCGAAGGATAATATTTCCCATCGGGCGGTGTTACTCTGGCTCGGACAGAGATCTTCAGGGGCCGGAGGAATTGTCAGAAATGATCGAGGATTCTGAATTGGTTGGCTTCTGTTGCAATTTGTACTTACCTTAAAACGCAACATAGAACACCTCGAAATTGGAACGAGCGAAGCTTTGCTCTGTGCATCCACACTCTCAAATGGTTTCATATCCATATGCGTGCCGTTCGCATATGTCTCAATTCTATCTTCCACTTTTTATAGGTATATTTATGGTCATTGCCGTGAGGCTCTATCCACAACAACAAGCCAAGCTTGTTTAGAGGTAGACATGAATTTTATTTCCTATCAGTTTCAATAATTTTTTTCATTCTAAGAACATCAATTGGTAACGCAAAATATGAATAGTGAAGTGCTCTCATCTTAATGAAAATCGAAAGGAAGATTTACATCATTCCTTCAATGACTCTAGAATCATTTATGATTTGCAATTCAAGATCTCAGTGTGACGTCCACACATTATTTGGCCGTTTTGAACCAGTCGCATTTGTTGATATTCAAGGTCTTCTCCTTGATCACAAGAGTATTAAGGCCTTCCAAAAGTTGCAATCTCCATGACAGAACAGCTCCTCCACAACAAAGACGTGGCGCAAGCGAGCTTGTCAACCATCGATCCTTTTTGTCCTTCGAGAATCCTTGGATCCAAAGTGCCTAAGCAAGAGGTAGAATTCTCCAACTCGAGCAACCTTACTCCTAATTTGGCTGGATTCAGTGTCTTCACCTACATAGGCATATATATTAGATGGCGCACCTTCCACAACCCCAAGATCCGCATCATCACCAACATCAACCTCAACTCGTCAAACCATCTTCATCCACGAGGCTCCAGATGGTTCGTGTCAGAATTTTGATTTTGAGGAAAAGGTTGATATGAAGCTCTAATTTTATTTTTCCTTTTTCTAGCCAAAGAATCGGATGTACTGATTCTTCATTCTTAAAACCTCAAACTTAATTTATAACATATCACATCATCAGATAATATTTAATTAGTCGGGTAAATAAAAGAATTATATCGAACATTTATCAATAATTCAAGAATCGCATTGAATGAATCGTAAATTCGAAAATATTATTATATATCGAGGCAAAAATCTAGTGATTATTAACTTCCATCTTCTTTTGCGAAATTTAGATTATAACGATGACCAGAACAAACGATCAAACGACTAAGCCCCCATGCCATCTTCTTTTGCACTCGAGATGATTGCTAGAAAAGCAGCGGCCATCCGCTGAAGGCCAAAAAGGGCCCTCCTCCGCCGCCCTCCGCTGGTTATCTCCGATGGACGACATGGCGGCCTACTACCCTCCGCCGCCGGGGACCCTCCCCGCCTACGCTTACTACCAGGCGCCGCCCCCTCCCCAGCCCCCCGCCGCCGCCGCGGCGGGGACGGTGGGGCCGCCGACTCAGCCCTACCTCCCGCACCTCCACCAGTCTCCGTTTCCCTCCTACGGGGCCCCCGTCGTGCCGCACGGCGCGTACGACGAGGTCCGGACGCTGTTCGTCGCCGGCCTGCCCGAGGACGTGAAGGCCCGCGAGATCTACAACCTATTCCGGGAGTTCCCCGGCTACGAGTCCTCGCATTTGAGGAGCCCTAGCAAGAATTCCCAGGTGCGGCGGCTTCCGTCCTGCTTCTTCTTCTGCGAGGCTGTTAGTTTGAATTGCTGCTGTGCTGTTATTGGTAATCGAGTTTGATTCCTTCTTCGAGTATGAATTGAAATGAATGAACTTGCCGAAGCAGACTGGGTGATTGGAGTAATGCGCGCTCTCTATTTTCTGTGTGGAATGTTGTAATGGAGTGTCTACATTGGAACGACTAAAAAAAAATGGCATGTTTCTGTTGTGAAGGTCTAAAAGGTTGGAACTTTGATTAGTGGTAGTATCTGTCTGTACTCATTCTGAGCTTATTCGGTTGTTTCCATGGAGCTTGTTTGATGAACTCGAATGGATTTTTATCATTGATCCCGAATCCAGTTGAAGACTTAAGTAGCCATACAATCGAAGTAGATTTCGCATGGCGTGTGTTGTGTGTGGACAGAAGGGGACTTGATAGGATATTACTGGACTGGGTAATCAAGTGCCTTTGTTGGTTCAAGTCGGGGTATACCTTCTTCTCACTCAGGTCAGGATGGGAGTAGACTCTACCGATAGGGATGGGAGTGTTTTATGGGAATCGAGTTGTCCTTGGCTAGCTGTTAAGAGGATTATGTTTAAACCACTCAGTTTTTAAAGTGGATTTTGTTTTCTTTATGCTTAATGATCATGGCAATGTAGCAGAAAGAAGCAGCTTTTGAAAAGAAATGTTTTTCTGAAGCCCCCACTTTTGTTGAGGTGGTTTTAGACTAAGCTTGCTGTTTTCCTAGGAACCAAGTCCTTATGGTTACTCGAGTTTTGCATGTGATGATCAGATTTCAAACTTCCCCTGGAAATTTGATTGAGAATCTACTGCTGTTGCTGCATTCACTTTCTGCTTTAACAGCTTCCTTCTCACTTAATATAATAATGATGAAAGGCAATTCAATACCATAACATTTACATCTGTTAAACCTTCATGAATAAAAACATTGACTCTAATGCTTGAGGTCTCCATGACTCTGTCGCCTTCCTCTGAGAGTATACTGTGGGTTATGCATAAATAGTGAAAAATCTACTCATAAGTTGGAACTGGTTTGGGCTGGCTCGAAAATCTCTTTATGCTTAAGCATCGGTTTGGCTCTACTCCCCGGAAATGAATTGAATATACACTTGGGGAAGATGAAATGCTTTTAGTGATAGGATCGTAAATGTCAATTCCAGCGTACTCCATAATCAACTATAGAGTAGCAAGCAGTGACTGGATTGAACGAAAGCTGGGAGGAAGAAGAATTCTTTTAGCAGATAAGCAACTCCTCACTATCCCAACTTGTACCAAACGATTGTACAGAAAGTTAATCAAGTTTGCGTCAAGGAACATGTTCTACAGTTCTACAAATAGCAATTAACGGCTTCCATCACATGTAAAGGGAGGAGGCTTGACAATCTTCAATATGTAGTCCCTAGTAGTGTGTAAATGGATAGAGTCCAAATCTCTTCTAAACTTCCCCCAGTCTACGGAAGGAGAAAACTTAAAAGCTTGCTAGCTGGGCCACAATACAAAGGTCTCTTACAAGACCAGACAAGTTTAACCCCCCTCCTCCTCCTACTCTTTTCCCGGGGGGAGTTCCACAACTGAGGAAGTGAGTAGTCCCGTAGTCCCATAAAACATGCTTCTATTTATTTTAGCAACAACTTGTAAGATCTCCTCAAAGAAAGCAGGAGTTGTGCATCACCCACCTGAGCCTAATTAATAGTGTATAGCAGATGTCACAAGAATCATAGATGAGTTTTAGCATTTTGTGAGGAACAGTCTTTTTGGGGACAGAAAGTGTGTTTCAGAACAATTTTTAAGGGCTTATACCTGCTCTGCGCCCACCTAAAGCACAGATAGGCCAACTTTTACCTGAGAATGCATAACCGGTTGGCTGATTAAACATCAATCCATCAGGCAAGTAGGTATTTTTGGTCCTTTGTGGCATGGTAGTAGAATTATTACCAATGACATTCGATTTATACTGTATCAGCACTTTCAGTAAAGGTATTCTATTTCATTCCCTTCGGGTCTCCAGTAATGTCCCCTAGACTCTGGTTTGATCCCTTCTACTTATTATTTAGGCCTTAGTTTTTGGTCCATCTTGGTCAATGACTCTCTCTTTGGTTGGCTGTTATGCAATACTGTTCTCATTTCTCTTTTAGTTGGGTCTTATGCTGGTCTTCTCCTTTTTTTTTCCCTGAGTGCTATTAAACTTATTTTTCACAATATAGTATCCTTATTAAGGAAGAATCGCCGCTGTTCATAAACAATGAGGATGCATAGTAGCAAGCTGATGAGCTTCTCTTTGATGGAAGGATAACCAATTTGAGATCTTGGTTCTTCATTGTGTCTTTATGATTATGTGTGTTGTTATATGCATCTGCTTGTATGTTGAGTGCATGCATAGTGCATTTGGTTGTGTATATGTGCACTTTCTTGAAATAAAAAATAGTGAATTCTTATGTGAAGTGCTCTATCCTGATGCGGTATCCTTGTGATGGCAGCCATTTGCTTTTGCTGTATTCTCAGATCAGCAAACTGCAGTTGCAGCAATGCATGCACTGAATGTAAGAATTCTTGCCTTCTCTGTTGCAGTTTGTCTTCTGCTTTATGGTTGGTTTTTTCTGCCAAATTGCTTGATACTTACTTTTTATAATTAAATAAGTACCGTATAGGTCTTGAAAATTTATGTCCCTGTAATGACTCACTATCTGAGAACTGACCCAGTATTTAATGCCATTTAGGCACATAATTTGAACTTTTCACATTATTACCTGTTCAAAGGGGAAATTTCAAACATTTTCAGTCTTTAACATTAAATAGGAAGTGGAAATTTTTTTTGGTGTAATATTTTAATGTTTGCTTGAATGGTAACTTCCAATTCATTGGTGGAATAAAAGAACATTTCTTAGTGTCTTGGCAAGCAAGGTGCATTCATTCATTGCAGAATAGTCATATGCGTTTACACAGTTTGTGGTCCTCGATGTTGTGGCCTGACTGATTGGAATGACATTTCAGGAAGCTTGTGACAGGCATTGTTGGATTATTGGATTTAATTTTAATTTTTCATTCTGAACAGTCAGAGAATTTTCTATGTCTATTGATTACATCTCAAGAGCCATCCTGACAATGCTTTCTCCTTAAAATGGATCTACTATTGCCCAGAGTAGTTGATATTGAGTGGCCTCCTTGGCATATTTTACTGTGACTTATATAATTCTTTGACTTTCAATAGTCACTAATTTTCTTTTATTATAAATTGGAGCTTTTGAGCCAATTTATGATGTTTGTTCCTTCAACCTCTCACCATGATGCTATGGGTGCACATCAATTTTTTCAAAGTGAAAACACAATTGATGTATGATAATGAAGTAGATAGCATTTTTTTTTCCGTTTATTTAATCCACTATTGCTTATGAACTTAATCTTTTTAATATTTTTATTTTGAATTGCGGGGCTTTCGCACAAGCATAAATTTGGCAATATTTCATGAACGAAAACTAGTTTTCGGTGTTATGAATTCATCAGTTAACTCATGGTGTATTTTATCCTCTCATGTTGAAGTCATGATTAAATGAATTCTAGATTTACTTGAAATTGAAAGATATGTTCAGACTAAATTATGTATCCTAGAATTGGATTATCGCAAACGGGATTATGGAACATTCTGTGGTGAATGTCTTATGGGTGGGATTACTTGGCTGCTGCATATTGGAAGTTATGACATGGTCCTCTGATTTCTTTTATCAACCTTATATGCAGGGGATGGTGTTTGATCTTGAGAAAGGATCAACACTATACATTGATCTTGCAAAATCAAACTCCAGGTCTAAACGTTTGAGAGGTACAATAATGATTGGTTTCACTTGTGTAAACTTTGCTGTTGATGTTCAGTGTGCTTGATATAGTAATTTTGCATGGCCTGTTGATTTTGAAATTCAGATGATGACAGACATGGCTCAGATAAGAGAGCTAAATTATCGTCCCCATTTTCCTTCGGTGCTCTGGATTCTGGTAAGAAGATTATGGAGTCACTTGTTATGAAGGCAGATACCTGCAGTTTCACTCTTAAATTTTTATTCTGGATGTCATCATCATTGATTTGCTTAATCTGATGATATGTTATTTTGATACAATTTATCATGGTCACTTCAAAGGCACATGTTCCTGAAAAAGCTCACATTGCACATGTTTTGCACTCTTGGACACTAGCAGGTGTTGGCAGCCCTCACATGCCTGGAATGGGTAATTCTGCTTACAGCACGATTGGTTATCCATCTACACAAAGGTCATTGGCACTACTTAAGCACATTCTGATTACTCGAAATCATATACTTCAGCAATCACTAGATGAGATTATCGCCTCTAGTGGAAAGGTTGAGAGGGCTTCATAGAAGCCATTATTGCATGCCCTGTTTCCTGCAAGTTGGAGCACAATCTTTCTCTATTCGTTTGCTTATGCATGTTTGTTTCTTTGGTCATCTTGTTGTGTAAATTTTTAATTTGTAAATGTTCAGTCATGGAAGTTCTGATAGCAGAGGCATGAAGGGGATGACAGCTGCAAAAACGGTAAGGTTACTCTCACTTCTGCTTTTACATTTGAGTCAGAATTTATGTTCTTTCCCAAAGTAACATGATTTCTAAATACTTCTATTAGCCTAAACTTGTGTTCAGGAGCTTCTTGAATCACCAATATTTTTATGAATTTTAACTTTATAGGAGTACTCTCTTTATGTGTTTGAGCGCGTGCGGGCAAGTGTAACTGCATTTTTTCATGTCCTGGTGACAATACCAGTCATCATGAATAGATATTGCTATATTTTTGGGATGAAGTTGACATTTCATCAAACGATCTAGTGTTTGACAAAACATGATAATGTTCGAAGTATTGCTGGAATCGTGAATCATCTTGTCCAGTTTTTTGCTTGCATGCAAATAGATCAAGCAGTCATACACTTGCACTTAACTAAACAAATAGAGACTGGACAGTCATAAACTTACTGGTTTCATGTATGGTTATTGATTACTTAAGTAGGGTGATCTGTGTTAACATGGATGTATTTCTCAACTTGTGTATTGTGTAGAACTTGTATGCCTCGTGGGTTTTACCTAAGTGGGTTTATTATCACATCGCAATTTCCCCTTTGCACATAAACTATTGAGGAGCTCACTATCTTGACAATTTTTCCTCTTATAGTTATGTTGCCCATTTTGTCTGTGTATCCTGCCTTATTATTGACTAACAGCTTTTTGTGGATCATTCTAGTCTGCGCTTAAGAAATGTATTGTCTCTCCTTTTCTTAGTTTTTTTATAAGTTCTCTCATTTCGTGTGTTGACAGGGTAATTCTTCTGCACCCCCATGTCCAACACTTTTCGTGGCTAATCTGGGGCCGAGATGTACAGAGCAGGAGCTTATTCAAGTCTTTTCACGGTTGGGAGATTTTTATTAAGATCTATATGCGCAATATGTTGGCTTTTGCGAAGAGAGTTGTAATTCCCTTTCGATAATTGTGTTTCTACCAGATGCTCTGGGTTTTTGAAATTGAAGATGCAGAGTACTTACGGTGCTCCAGTTGCATTTGTGGACTTTCAGGTACTATGTAACTCTATTGCTGCCAATGTGTTTTTCCTTGAAAGAACCTTTTAGTAGTAGCTCTTTATACATGGAAGAGATGCATTTTATTAATTTTTTTTGAGTTCTTATAACTGAGGTATTTTGTTATGATAAATCAGCAACTTTTTCAGAATGAAACCACCTAAAAGGATATCATTCAAATAGGTTGGCCACCGTCTCTATCAATTGTGTTAAAGCGCAGTTTGTGTGTGCAGGACACTGCTTGTTCAACTGAAGCTCTAAATCAACTTCAGGGCACGCTTCTCCACTCTTCACCAGCTGGAGACGGCATTCGGTTGGAGTATCCTTATAAACACTGCTTCCACCAATTCTTCCTGAACCTTTTATTTCTCTTTTATCCCCTTAGGTTGGTCAACCTCCTTTTTTTCTTCTTTTTTTCCCAAGTAAGCTGGACTCTACTGCATGAAGTGTTTCCTTAATAAGAAATTCAGGTTTGCAAAATCACGGATGGGAATGCGCAGGAAGGGGAAGTAACAAAAGGTCTAGATGTCTTGGAGCTTCCGTCATGTTGGTGGATGCACATAGCTAAAAATCACTGCTGCCCGCCTAATAATTTCTTCGCCGCGCTCTCAGTTGATGTTGTATTATGCTCTCATAATTCTTTTAGCTTTTGACTGGCCTTTACTGCAACACAGCGCTCTCATGTCGGAAATGGCTAATCTAGGAGTTCTGAGCTTAGGCTTCTTTTTCCTTATGTATTAAAATTTATACAGGATATTGATTGCTTGGAGATAGGGGTATAATGAGTGCCTGTTTAGATCTTCTCTCCTCTGTACCAGGGAGCAATAAGTAGATACAAATCTTGTTGTAGTGAGAAGCTAGCCTTTGGAGATCCTTAAGTAGTTATTTGCAGCGAAAGTGCCTGTGAAGACTTCACCTTCTTCCGTTGATTAGTTTTCCAAAGTGCAACATTCATTTCCCTCTTAGTATGCAAACCACAGCCTCGTGTGCCTGTCCTGCCCTTGATGGTTACCGTACTGGTGCACATTTTGTTTTAGGAGCCACGGAGTATCATACTGTACTCTGCAAAACTTCCTTTTTGTTAAACCAAAAAATGTTCAGAAGAGGTGATCCATCGTTGTCACAAGACTTGATTAAAATTGACACTGTTCTTTTTCCAGTGTTGGACTAGAACGACTGTGTACTTAGTACTGAAGTGATCATGTCATAGCTCAAGTTAATGGTGATAGGCCATGGATGGCGACGCACTTGAACCGATATCGAGATGAAAACTATGGCAGTGCATATCTTGGGAAATAGCGCAATGAACTGTGTGGTTCGAGCTGTAAAGCTTACCTAGGAATATGGTACGTAGAGCATATCTGATGATAATGAACTCGAGACCCAATCAATCGCAATCATCAACAATGAATTTTACGGGGAATTTCACATTTTTAATAAGTATCATGTTATGCACTTAAGTAGCCCTAGGAACTACCTTTCCTCTGCCTAGGCATTTCGAAACGATCGAAATGGCATATTCTTCAAGAAAGCCAATTTGAATGGTGAATTTCACATTTCCGAATAAATCAACGAGTGCCCGCACCCATTAAACATTTTATATAATATGGTTACGTGGGTAATGTGCATACTTGCTCCTCGATATCCTCGAGAAAAGGACAGCCGAGTGTCAATGAACGCAATGTGCTGTGCCGGTCGAAAGTCAAACCAAACAAAAAGTCCACACATCATAATCATCGTTAGAAAAAAAATCTTACTTTGACTTTGTCGACCAAATAATTGCGCGGCGATACTGGCTTGTGCGCTGTGATCGCATCTTTAAGAGCGGGGGGGATGCGTTCATGCATCTGACCCTTTTCTCCTGCTGCTCTGATTCGAGTAATTTAGTGATTCTGTCCCACATTTTCCACATTCATTCACGACTCGGTTTCCAGTCAAGATGTCGTTTCGAGATGGTTCGGAATGTTGATCGGTCCTTTGCCCCCACGTGCTGTCGTATCGGAGGTGCTTCAGGCCCTGTGACTTTAGCATTGCATGGGTTCATTTTCTCCTCGGGTCCGTAGAATTTTGGACCATGCCCAGCCTTTGTTTGACACCAGATTTCATGTTCTTGTGCACTCCGATGTCGTTGGACTCACGGTGTTACGAGCCGCCGCCGAGATTCACGCCGCCCTCCTGGCCCGCTGGTTTTAACTTGATGCGTTCTTTTTTTCTTATCAAGGACATAGACCTATCATGCTAGCTGTCACCTTTTCAAGCTACTATCTTGTCAGAGAACAACTTATGTATGGAATATGTGCATGCCACACGACCTCTGAAGGACTAGATTGGCACTCTGATAACTCATAGCAACCTTTGTTCTAAGCATATTAGCCTTGTCCGATAAGGGATATCAACATTTAAATTAGGCTATTATAAGCAAAGTTTCTTCAATTTTAGTGTCACGACTTAAACTCTTTCCCACTGTTTTGGCAAACTTGCATTGGCATGAGTCTAGGATGTGGCAATTTAAGCAGAAATCCATCGTTCTCTTTAATTTTCGGTTCTATGGTCAAGTTTTACATTTCAGAGAAACGTCCCGTGATGCACATCAGTACACACTTCCCCTCTACCAATTAGCCCCACCCTTTTCAAAGTCTCTGCTGAACAACCCACACAAACACTTCCACTATTCCATCAACTGCATGAGAAAAATCTGAATGCGTCATCTCATATCCTCAGCCATAAATGACATTTCCCGGTTGCTAGTCTAAGCTGCAGCCTATGAAAATCAGCAAACTTGTTCAAGTGTCTTATTTGCCCAACTAAACTCAATGTCCAACTTCCAACCACTCTATTTATTGTTAGACCATAACTCTCGAAAAAAAATTGCATGGCAAAGTTGACTAAGAAGTCGCATTCGAAGAAGTGACTCCTGGTCTTGTTCTTGTATGCAAAACACACATCAAAGACCCAGAACGTAGTATGAAACCATCAGCAAAGTCTTCAATTCCAGAGCTGAAATTCTGTCTAGAATCACCAACCAGAAAACTAAACAAGACTTAGGAACATCGGGAGAGAAAATCAGATGCAAGGCCATTCGCGAAGATAAGCAACTTCTGCAATTGAGCGACCGACTCTCATCATGCCATCGTCATCATGCGCCTTTTCTTCCTTTCGTTGATCACCTTCCTTAAAGATGAGAGCGCCTCTTTCAACGAACGACGCATAGCAATATGAAAGGTCCCGACCCGTCCGGGACACAAGATGTTACAAAGTCGCGTTAGTTGACTATCGTTCTCCTAAAGAAAGGACATAATCTTCTCGGCTGAGAGCAGCAAACAGAAAGTTAAACCCACAAAGCACACCGCTGCGCAGAAGAGTTTGACTTACTGGTTCAACGGTCTGCGAACGAACTCGCCGGTACAGGAACTGTATAGCACACGATTCTGCTCACATTTCTATGGGAAACATGAGGTTCATTGATGTGTTATAAAATGAGTTTTTGGTTTAGCATGAAGTCCGCCGAAACAGATTAACCAGCAAAGAAACGTGGAGGGAATTGATTTGACGTGACAATTGTTTAATAATCTGTCTCTCTCTTTCTCCCTATCCCGGTTGGAGGATTTGATTAACAATTGTCACTGATTGCGGACAAAAGTTTTGCTGGAAGCTCGAATCCTTCCGAAATGCATGAAAGAAAAGATTGTCAAAGTAGCCAAGACACATCGACATAATTTGTGGAGGGAATCTTGGGATGCATGATTGAGAAAACCTAGATTATATAAAAAAGAAAGAAAGCAGGTTGTCTGTCTGTCTTCATCTGACTCAATACTTATCTTTAAGCGTCGCTACGATCCTACATGGGTTGTCTTGCTGTTCTAGCCTTTGTTTTTTTATTCATCTTTCTTCTTTTTCTCGGATTTATTTATGTTCTTGAACTTGCCTTTGCACGAAAAAAAAAGGTTTAGATAGGATTGAGTCGTATCTTACTCACCGTTGAAAAGTTCGCTTCAGGGAGCTAATCAAACATCAACTGCCCCCTGCGGCGAGCCGTCTCACTAGAGCCTCACTAGGCACGAGTGGGGAAGTCCAAACCGGCATTACACCTAAACCAAGGTCTGCTATCCATGGATTGATCAAAACCCTAAAATCGATGATGGACTAGGGAATCGGCCCTACAACATTCCACTTACGAACCAAATCTTAGATTATTCAGCCAATCACGTAATTTGTAATATTTATTTGATTTACTTCTTTTATCAAGTTTGATTGTGGGTGACGTTCATAACTTTTTATTCCTCAAATAACTTGCACAAATAGAATCATTCAGGCACTTCACATTGCATAGAATTCTATCAGCAAATTTGCTAATATTCATTCCATCTTCAATTCCACTGTATAGGAAGTTCCTATAGCTATATCCGTGCAGTGATTCCCTCCTTTACTGATATACTACCGAACAGAATAATTAGACATCTTTTCCCAACTATTTATTGGGTAATCTGCACCCTAATAAATTTTGCGATGCTCCCGCTTGAATTATTATTATATTATTATTTTTCTTGCAAAGGAAACCTTATAAAATTAGAAATTTTTACTTTTGTAAAATTATTCATAATATTTTAAACGCAAGTGAACGTGTCAAACAAGTAATATAATGATGATAAAAAAAAATATTGTCCCATAAAGATTGATGAATAACAAACCAATTAAATATAAAAATAGATTAATTCTAAAATTTATCTAATAGATCAAAATAAATCGAGAATAAATTAAAATTAAAAACCTTTAAAATAAAATTTGGAAACTAAATGTAGTAAATCAATCAGATAAATATGTTAAAACATTTGATTTCATCATAATCACAAAATATGAATTTTGGATTGTTACGCGTACAAGAACAATATCAAACATGCGACAATATAATTTCTTAATCTATTCACCATCTTATCTCTAGGTATAGCAAACCTACTCAATTTAATAATCCACTATATCTTTATGTGAATTTAATTAATATAAATGTATTAAAATTCATGAATATTCCCAACTTACAATGAGTTTTTTGGATCACCTTATCACCGAAAGCTACACAAATAATATGGTATATATCTATTCATGTTTAATTCATTGTTATATATTATAAATGGCAATTGCATATTATCACTTATAAGTCTCAAACATGCACATCAGATTATTTAAGTGGTGGCTAGTCATTTAAAAGTATTAAGTACAATAATATATAACTCACATAAATGAAATCACTTGCACGCAAAAAAAAAATTATGAAATTCATATTTTCATGGTCAAGCTATATCATAATCCTAATAAAAGAAAATGAGAACATGGTAAAAGAAGAAACAAAATTATAAATCAAATCCAATATTTTGAATCAAAAAATGAGAATTCTATCACAACTTTTGTCTTATCTCCAAACTACTTGAAAAACTCTTAGAACAATAAAAATGATCTAAATATAAAAATTGAGTCATCCCCCCTAGGCTTTCAATGTTCTCCTATTTATAGGAGACATCCAAGACCCTTATTCCCAGGCAATTACTTATTTTTGCATAAATTTGTGGAGTAAATCAGAAAATCTTTGATTCGATATCCATCTTTCAAGGTTTTATAATTTGAATTCCTGATTTTTGTCATCTTTTCCTTATTTTCTGCAAATCTCATTATGCTACATGAACAAGGAAAATTCGAATAATTAGAAGGAAATTCAAAATTTTTTTTTATAGATATTATATTATTTGTTGCATGTAAAATAACTCTATAAAAATAAAGTCATAAAAAATCCTCACCGTTTTTCCACATTAGGTGCTTTATTGGTCTCTATTTGTGTTTGAGATGAGGCCACGTCTTCCTCCATTTGATGTGAGTGATACCAAAAACTTTGTATCTACCAATTAGAGTTGAAGTTGAAGCAAATTTTCTCCAACCAGAATTGGAGCAAGATACAGCCATTTGAATTAAATCGTTGTCACCTAAAATTTCTCAGTACACAACGAGTACCTAAAACAGTGTCGAGCTCCACGAGCATATTAATTGTAAGAAAATCGCAACACAATGTGGAAAAATTTTCTAGTCATCCTCACTTCCAACAGCTGCAGATACCGACGGATGATTGAAAGACGTGCCCAAAAAGGTTTAGGATCGAAATAGCACCATAGCTCATGAACCATTTCATGGGGCAAGTTGGAGATGAGAGTGATTGAACCCCTCGTCTCCCCGTTCCCAAGAGGGGAACCTGTCAGCCATGCTTTCTGTGAGATTTTATGACTATGTTTGAAGATACAATTTGGCACTTCGCCCAAACTCGATTGAGCTAGATTTTCCAAGTTCAAGCTTATGAATTCAGTTTTAGTTTAAACACTAGTTAAACGCATACATCCTCAGGTTCATTTAGCTCGAGTTGAATTGAGATTCATAGTCTACTATAGAGTGCTCATGGACAAAATCTAGCTCACTTTGAGTAGCCTAGCTAGAATAGCTCTACATATGGTTGGACTTTTTCATTTTACTTTTAGTTTTTTCCTTTGTCTTTCTCGTGACACAATTTGATCCTACTTAATCCAAAATGTTAACAAGTTTGAAACTGAAAAATACACAAATATTGACTTCCACAATAAGAAAATTTGATGATTGTTTTCATTTCAAAATTGATGAGGACTCGTCTAAGTGTCCACCCTCTTGGATTCGTGATTCAAGTTAGAGGGGCTCGAAACTCTCCTTATTCTATATTATGAAAATTGTGGCAGGTGTATAGAGGTCCCAGGGGTACTGGCGATAGAGAGAAATTGGCTTCAGAAGATATATGTTGCGTATGCTAGTCGATTCAATATCATGAGTTCCACACCCTATGAACACGGATGGCGCCATCATTGAGCATGCCTAGAAATCTGTATAATCTCTACTTCGTTGAAGAAGAACACCTTACAGTTACAGCTTTCTGGTAGCTCTTCGTCTTAACATAACAAGAATTGTCGAAGATAACACTGACTTTCCGATTTGGAGGAAGAGGAGAGCTGCCCCTTTCAATTCTTTTGTGACTTGTTGACCCCGCTACCGTCTATGGTACCATCGTAATCCGCGCATACCAGTAGCCAACAGATTTTGGATGACAATAAAGTATAACTGGTCCACGAAAAATGTAAAAATGATTGTCGTAAAGTATGATAAGTTAGAATTGACTCTGATTGAACGTGCCCGACACAAATAAGAAAACAACGACTCTCTACCTTTTAAATCACAGTGAGTGACACGGCACTGAAAATACTGCACCGAATACACTGAATCTGTCTAACTTTATCACAGCTGTAATTTTCGCGTTAGTTATGGAGGCACCTTTACGCGTCATTTTTGTTTCAAATTGCTCGAAAACATACTCACACACTTCATTCATGTTCAATTGAACAAGCGTTTCTCATCAATTCACGTACCATTTCCAAATACTCAAATGAGAAACCATTTGAAAGCTTTTGACCTTTTTCCAATAAAAACAAAATAAATTAATTTAAGCAACCGGGACCGGGGCTGGCCAGGGATGGGGCCGTCGGTCGGTCCTGGCTCTGTCCATATTAGAAAACGTCAAATTGCCCATTATGTCAGCTATCCTTTTCCTATCGATATTGTTTCTTTTTTCCCCCTCATCTCTCACACGGTCGTTCATCAGTTTGGTAATCTAATGTGAACCCCCACATACCACATAATCAAAAAAAAAAAAAACAAGGGAATTCTTTTCGGTGATTCGAAGTCCCATCTGCTGCTTACATTCACAAATAATAATCTTCCGGACGGACCATTAGCAAGAGACCTATCATAGGAATTTCGATGGGGAGTGGCCCCGTCGCCACGAAATGACGATCCCGCCCCTCGCGCGCCACGACCGGAGCCCCTCGGACGAAGGGCAAGAAATGGAATTTGGGTGCGATTAAAGAAGAAAATTCTCGTCGTTGCGTGGAGGGAAAGTCAATTCCTAACGGTATCCATCCACCGACCACCGACCTGCCCATCTCTGTCGCTCTCCTGCCTCCTAGTCCATAGAAAATTTTATCAAATTATTATAAAGTTTAAAAAAATGGTAATAAAAGTTAAATCAAAAGTAAATAATTTTAAAAAAAAAGGGCAAGAAAGAGAGAGAGGGAGCATCAATCAATCAAACCCTAATAAAGAAATCCCGCGAGAATCGCAGAAAATATGCCGAGAAAATTTAATCTCCTTTTCCCTCTCGTGCTCCTCCTCCTTTCCTTTTCCCCATGACGAGAGGCATGACCCCTCTTTCAAGTTTTCCTTTCCCCAAAAAGCCCTCCCGCCTTTCCACTTCACTGGAACCACCACGGACAGACTGCACATCACCACCACCACCGCCGACCCGCATTTTTATATAAACTTGCTCGAGAGTAAAAAAGCAAGAAAGGAAGCAGAAAAACCCATTTTGCTGATGAAGTCCGCGTGAAGCCAAAGGCCCTCCGCCCGTGCGCGACCGCACGATCGCTACTCGTTGCGTATTTAAGGAAAGGGGAACAACCCCCCCGGCCCGCTCGCTTTCGTACAGAGATCACCGAGATCTTGTCGGTGAAAATTTTTATGTGTCAATTATTACCGATTTGTTTTTGTATCTGTTTCTGTCAATAAAGGAGAGGGAGAGAGAGAGAGGAGAGAGAGAGAGAGAGAGAGGGGAGGATATATCGTTCGGTGGAATTCAACCGTGCGTGGCGTTACCACACCCTCGATGACAACCTTAGTTGCCAAGACAGCCGGAGTCTCCCAAGCCAAAAAGCCCTACCCTCTTTAGCTTGGCGTGTCTCTGATTCTTGGTAGCGCTCTCTTTCTCACTCTCTTTTCGGTTTCTTTTTCCATGAAAATTCGCCTTTTCTCTCTTCTGCATCGCCTTCTGCAAAAGGTTTCGCCTTCGGCGAGATAAATATCCGGAGACCCTTCTTCTTTTTTTTAGGGGGTGTGGTCGTCATGGAAGGTGAAGGAGGTGGGGAGAGGAAGAGGGGCGTGGCGGTGGAGAGGGAGAGGCCCTACAAGGGAATAAGGATGAGGAAGTGGGGCAAGTGGGTGGCCGAGATTAGGGAGCCCAACAAGAGGTCCAGGATCTGGCTCGGCTCCTACTCGACCCCGGTCGCGGCGGCCAGGGCATACGACACGGCGGTGTTCTACCTACGGGGCCCGTCGGCGAGGCTGAATTTCCCGGAGTCCGTGGCAGCGGCGGCGGCGGAGGAGGAGGGGGAGGCGGGAGGGGGCGACATGTCGGCGGACACCATCAGGAAGAAGGCGGCGGAGGTCGGGGCTCGGGTCGACGCCGCGCTGATAAGCAGCGAGCTGAAGCAAGAGGCTAACGACAAGGAGCGGGGTGATGATGATCAGTTCAAGAAGTGCGTTGGGGTTTTGGAGAGGGTTGATCTGAACAAGATGCCGGAGGATCCCGAGGACTCGTGATGATCGCCAAAAGGACGTGCTGGGGTTAGAGAGTAAGAGGATGATCTCTTTCTCTCTCTCTCTCTCTCTCTCTCTCTCTCGAATTACGATCACGGGGCATGCGCTCGGCTTAGGTCAGCCTTCTGCATGCAGTTGTAACGAGGGTTTTAGATGCTACTTTGCTGCTAGTAATTCACTGGGTTGTGAAAGGCTTAAGGAGATGATGAGGCTTATATTAGATGAGTTAGATAGTCTATAGTAGTACTATAATCAATCTTGTTAGCCCCTTTCTAGTTAGCTTTTTGGGGTTCTGATCATCAAAGAATTTTGATGGTGTACGAGGGAAAGAGAAGGTGAAATGTAAATTAATTAGCTGGGTTTGATGCAGAGCCATCTTCTTCCTATGTCTCTCTCTCTCTCTTTCTTCACTGATCATGATTTTGTCTGCGGTATACAGTTCTTTAGGCGGTATCATCCTATTTTCTCTCTCTTGCTTGCTTCTTTTCGGTATGGCTGTGCCTAAACATCAGGTGAGAGAGAGAGAGAGAGAGAGAGAGAGAGATGGGAGTGGCCTACTAAGGAGCAGTTGGAAGCAAAGTGGGCACGCCTCAAACTGCTAAAGCAGAAAAGGATGTGAGAAGACCTTTTGTAACTGCTGCTAATGATGAGTTGTGGGCACTGGTTGGTGCATGTGGCTGCGTTTCTACTGCAAACCCCCAGATTGTCTTGTCTTCTTTTGTTTCTTGACCTATTTGCAAAGGGGACTGACGATGGTGCTCCCAAATTTGAATAACCCGGGCTATATGAACACGTTAAACAAAAAATTTTACTGTGGCGATCCGATTGGCGACGTCTTTGCGTCTCTAGCATTACTCGAATCAAAAACTCGGTATGTCTAGAAGATTTAGGTCCTGTGATTGCAACATCAGATGGGTGGGTTGCGGGCCACTCGACCTGAATAATTTGGAGAAGACATAAGGTAAATATCCGGATCGAGTTCATATTAGTATAACGAATGTTGGACTTCATATGTTTCTGCTATGGGGTCCAATGTGAACCTTGCTTTTCCTTGAAGTATTACTAGACTTGATTTCTCTGAATTTGTTTGTGGAGTGTGTACTATCTTATTAAATTGGAGGGAAGATCCGACAACATGAGCTGTAACAAAAGTTCCCACTTGGTTTGCTATTGGACAAAAACTTTGGGGTACGATGAGAACATGGTATTGTATTTAGTATGAAACAAGTTGGGATATGAGACAAACCTCGACTTTCAAGAAGTGTAATCGATCGGATAAAGAGGACCAAAGTGTATTTATGCAAAATGTGATTACTTTCATACCCATTATATCCTGTTTCTTTAAACTTAATAAAAAAAATGGGCTTTTCCCTATTTGTGACGGCTCTTTTAGTGTCATTTGTTTGCTTCGAAATTGAAAGTAGCAACAAATGTTTTGTTTCTCGTTCAACAACGGATAGCTTTAGACCAGTTTGGAAGGTTTCATCCAAGCATTTGCTTTATACTGTGCAAGTGATCAGAGTGCTGTCGTTAGTTGCTGGTGTTTGAAACAGGAGCATTGTCATTATCTTGATATTGCCATCCGCTGAATGCGGACGAATGGAACGTACATCACGACACCCTCCGCTAGATTCGGGGCCAAATTCCCCAAAAGAGCACCGACTTATGAGTAATGTGTCAAGAAGAAAAGGCATCGATATATTAATCGAGATCCAAAGCCGGGACCTATTAAGCCGCCATCCACTTTCGACGTTAACAGATCAACATGTCATCTGATGTGCGCCGAGCAACTCACGGACGCAGCTGACGTGCATTGCTGAGCGGGAGACCACATCGTTCATTGTGGAATTGGGTGATCCCTTTGCTCCTGGGAACGATCTCTTGACAGTCCTATTTGTAGTTTAACGATACGACAGTCTCCAGCCCAAGTGCACTTCGGCAACGTCCATGAGGTGCACAGTGTGCATCCGATGACAGGTGGTTAGCTTTTTAACGTTCATGGACAGTAGCTTATCACCCGCAAGGTCAGACCTGGACTAGAAATTGGTGCTTTATTTTGACACATTCGAAAGTTGGTGCGGGGTCAAACGCATCAATTTGTGCTTTCGTAGGAAATTTGGTCATTTGGTTGAAGACTGCCGGTCTTTTTACAGCCTGGAGCAACCAACCCACATATTGTCGGTGCTCACCAATGTCGTCAAAAATCACGATTCAGATCGTGAAATAGTACGACTCTTGCCTCAAGTTTGATTAAACGAATTGACTCGCACCCACAATCAAAACACTAGTCAAATCATAGGCAAATCGCCAGTTGAATTGGTCATGTCGATGAAATCAGTAAAATCGTGTGGAAACGTTGGATTTCATCGATTTCGCAGCCGGATTGATTTTGGATCTGCCTCGATGAAGGAGTGATAAAAGGACAAGCAGATTATTTGCTCATAAGTTGCCATTTAGTGATTTTTATGTGTCCTTGTTAATGGACTGTTAAAGCTAATTGGATTGCTGCTAATGTTATTCCTTCCCTAATTCTTGTTTTAACTGTGTTAGGAACCGTAGACTATGATTGACTTATATTTTCATTAGGCGCTCAATGTAATCGCTACTTAATTCCAATATTGTCTTAACATGTTTGACTCAAAATTACAGGGATGAATTTCCAAGGTTCCTTGTACGGATAGTTAATCCAGATTTTGACAACCTTGGGCTTTACAAACTCTTACCCAAAGCAACCCAACCCCTTCTGACTGACTTCTCAATGACATTTCTCAATTCCATAAGTACTTCCACGAATTCCTCGATCTTTCACCATAGAAAAGATTTAGGACCATTTCGCTGATCTCACGCTCTTACTAAGACCAGCTACAAGGTAAGAAAACCTCATGCCTAAGTTCAACGAGCAGACAAAGGCTAGGAGATCCAGTAGTCCTACTTCCGTTCAGCCACTACCAACTCCAGCGGTGTTCTCAAGCTAAAATCTGTCATTTTCTTTCCTTTACCTTTCCTTTTGTCTTTCAAGAACACTAACCAAGAACGCTGCATGCGGTGACGAACACTTATCAATTCCTGGTTGATACTCTTATATATAATATTTATATGATTCCAATCAGGTCAGTTCCTATCATACAAAGCAAAACTTGGTAAGTAGAAGCAGCATTGCTTTTTGACCTGCGGGAGAAACCGAATCCTCGTTTTCACCCCAGCTGCCTCAAATGCTTCAATTGATCTCCAGGTACTAAGCTTACACTTCATTGGCACGTTTTATTTGAAGGGCGGCTCTTACAACATTCCCTCTTGTGATGATGCCGACCTTCATAATAAGAAACTGGGTTAATAAACCCAAAAACCATAATCAATATGACATTTTGAGAGGCAACAAATTATCTCTTACCAGCTTTCCCTCAGCATCTACAACTGGAAGCCGTCGGTATTTTGTGTCAAGCAATATCCTGACGTTGAACGCATGGCGGAAGAGTTAAAAACAGAAAAACACTAGCAAGAGGCAGAGAGATTGACGCAAAAGATATAGACAAAACCTGGCAGCATCCTCGAGATTTGTGGTTTCACGGGTGACTACAGGAGCTGGTGTCATCAAATCACCAACTACCTGCCCATTGGTCTTGCTGAGCAACTTTTGCACTTCATTGAAGGTCTGCAAGATCAATGTCAATATGTGCATATATCATCAGGTACTCCCAAGGAAATATGAAGAATGCTTCATCCATATATTAGCAGCAGCAGTTCCTCAAAAACTGCTTCCTGGATACCCTCCATCAATGATGGGGGAGGATCTGACAGGGGCAGTTGTGCTGACTGGGCACTAGATGCTCAGGGAATTTGATGATTAAATAATGTACAATGAAATTTGATGTGAGGTTTCTCCATTTGCTAATGAACTGATATGTTGCTAATTCTTTATCTCCTCTCCCCACCCAGCGAAGATTTCACGTCCGCCACAACCCTATATCATTATATGCTCAAACCTACGTATTTACATCTTTAAAAGAGAGTGCTCTTACTCACTTTCCATGTACTGTCAACTTCAGGGAACATGCTGTTGTCAGCTAGCCCACCACCTAATGAAAATATGCAGATGACATCAGTCACTCACTAAATTCATGAAGCATCGAAACATCTGCAGATAGTCAACATTTCTACAAACAACCACTGTTGCTAAGTCGAGATTCAAATTGTGAATCGCAAACGTTATTTTCGGTATCGTGAATTGTTATATTCAGTAAAAATTGTAAAGGAACTCCAAAAAATAAGCATTTCTTACTATAATGAAGCTACTAGTTGCAAAAGCACACAAAAAGTATGTTATAGTAAGTACTGTTGATAAAATTATACCCAAAACTGACACTGCTCCATTGTCAAAACCCACTTTAACTTCTGATTGCTGAAAATTATAGAGGTGCAAAAAGGAAACAAGGCATCCAACAGCCTCAAAACACTTAAAAGAAACAAAAAAACTGTCAACCACATTTATAAACCTCAACATAGACAAGATGATAAGGACTTAATTATAGTCTATTTAAGCCAGCTAAAAAGACGACAGCAATCTTAAATACTCAATCGGTGACTTTTGTCCAAGCATGCGATTTAAACAAGCAAAATAGGATTGACAGAGATGTGATGGCCAGTGCCGGAGGTGGTGATGGCTGGCATCATCACCAGAGGTGGCAACGGTTGGTATCGAGCCGGCGACAGCCAGGTGAGAACCAACAAAGAGCAGTCTAGCAGCTTTTCAAGTTTCTTCGCTAACCCAAGGGCTGAGAGAACAAACGTCTTCTGGCATGTTTGCACATTTTCTCTTCTTTTTTTTTCTTCACTTGTTCTTTTCAATTTTCAAAAATTTCTCTCTTTAGAACCCAATACTTTTAAGCCAAACCACTATTCCAAAGCCCAATAGCGCAAATTGTGGTTGTTCTCCTGAACTGTAGAGAATTGCAGAATCCTATGATTTGTATTGAATCTGAGACGCATTGGACAATTCACTGACAATTCATCCACTCTTATGATTAATGAGTGCAAGACAAATCGTTCGAAGGGTGCACTAAAACGAATTGTGCAGTTCAAATCGTGAATCCGGTGATTTTTACAATGGGGCTAAAAAATAGTAACAACAAGGCCCCAATAACAATAATCGCAGAAGTCCAGCAGAATCATTCTCAACTCAAAGAGAGAGCATCTATATGCACGGCCATAGAGACATACACAAATTACACCCATATGAGAGGAAATAGTAAGTAAAGTATTTCAATAGTTTTACAGATCATCTCAAGGCTTTGATTTCTATCTCTAAACTTAAGAATATCATTGAGTCCCCTTAAATACCACATTAGCATGATTACCTCCTGTCATTTTTCCTTTGATCAAGTTAAGGTATAGGCATTGTAGAAAGATTATAGATGCAGGCTCAATACAATTTCAGATATTCTTTTTGCAAGAATTAAGTTCTCTGAATCTGTTCCAACCAAGTTTCTTGCAAATACCGAGTTAACATTACATCACTGATGCCAAATGCAGTTTGCCTTATAACACTCGCCAGATTTAAAAATTTAACATAAAGGAGAGAAAACACAAATTGCCAACAGCTTAGAAGGACCTCATGAAATTGCTAATGATACACATGAATTTTGAGGAGTTTCTTAAAATGTCTAACAAAGACGAAGACAACAAGAAACATAAATGGTACCTGAAATAGAGTCCAAAGCTAACAAATCATAATCAGAAACAAGACCAACCTGCCAAAAATAGCCATTCATGAGCAGTTATCATGGGAATCTAATGAATAACCTATCACAGGGAATGAATGTCACAGAATGAGCAACCAGACTTAGAAGACAGATCAACACAGTAGCAAAAAGGCATACTATCATACATGCTATACTCACAAAAGTGCTGATTGTTAAATGCAATGTAAAGAAAGAAATAGATCAATAATTAAAAGTCGAAGATTTTTGTTGTAAAGAAGCTAGCAGCTAACCCCATACTTGGGAAATGAGTGGAGGGAAAATGGGTACAGAGAACATATAAATGATATTTGAAGCCTATTTAAGCTAGCAGAAGCACTAGGCATGTGGGTCAACAAAATCAGGAAATAAACCACGCTCTGCTCTCTCTAAATCCAATGAATCTAGCTTATCTGCAAATGAAAATATGGTGCCAACCCTCACCAACTAAGCACTATTTTTAGTTTGATTAAAGCTTCTCAAAACTTGCCTTTCTAAATATATACATGGTCATAGGCTTCTGATCAGTGAGCAGCAATATTCAAATCAATAAGGCCACAATTAACGAAAAGGATAGAACAAGAAGCATACCAATTTCCAGTCATCATCAATTACAGGAAAACCAGTGATTCTGTTCTCGACAAGTATCTCCAATGCTGATAAAACAAGATGAGTAAAAATCCTGACTTCTTCAAAATTTCCAGAAACATGATATTCAGAAATACCTTCATCTACAGTTGTGTATGGCTTTACCACATGCAGATCCTCTTTTCTTGTCATGAAGTCACCAACAGTGTATATGCTACTTTTTGGCTGGTTGAAACAGGAAAACAAATATGTAAATACTCCGCAGAAATTCTGGGATGACACATGACGTAAGCCGTCTTATTGGATACTATGATTCCAAAATGCACTTGTTGAAGACATGGGAATCCATAATGAATTCCGAAAATGTAGTGTACTTTGCATGAACTAAAACATTCATGTCTAGCAGAAAGAGGACCAGATACAAAAAACATTATGGGATTCACTCCATGTCTAGCAGAAAGAGGACCAGATACAAAACATTATGGGATTCACTATGTTCATCTACTTATGGAACTTCTGTTACCATGTCACATCTCACAGGGTAGATTGATGGGCTGGGTAGTGCATTTAATCATACATTAGTAGCCATCAAAGATGAAAATGGAATTACGATACAGAAGATTAGCAAATGTTATGAAAGCTAAAGGAAGCCAGAAGATTTATATATCTCTCCTGTTTTCATAGTTTCTCCTACCACAGAACAGCACAAATGAACTAGTTCCATGAAACTCTGAAGGTCATTATGGGAAAGCTAAAGATATATAATCCAAGATGCCTCTTTAGAAGATGCGTGCTTTTGAAAACTTTCTTTCTTTAATAGGTAAATGTGTGTTTTGAAAACTATATTCCAATTTTTTTTCAACATTTTTAAGTTCTGCATTGATCCTCTGTGCAGGGTGCTATAGTAGTTCTACCGAGTTCCCACAGCCAAAGGAATAGAAACCCAACTTGACTGATGCCTAGCAGGTTTGTAGATACGACTCCAATTAATAAGCCAAAGGTAAGAACAATGGGGCTCTAAAATAACAAACCAAATCAGAAGGAGATTTCTCAGTAACAAGATGTCACGCACAATCTATTTTTCCAAAGATGGTACAAGCAGAACAATTGTATACCTTGAAGAATCTCAGGGATAATATGATAAAATAAATGCAGACACAACATCCTCCATCTTGATCACGTGAACCAAAAAAAAAAAAAAAAGGAACACCTAATCCAAGTATATTATGTACATGGTTGATTGAATTCCTGGACCCGGACAAACGCATCCGATTACTGATTTCTAGCAAAATTGTGCAAGCTAGACAGCTCAATCATTCTCAAGATCCGCTTGGGGATAGCTGCTACTTATGTTCTCATGTGTTCAACTGATTCTGTTCCTCTTCAAGAAAAAAAAGGCATAAGCTCTGGTGCTGTATCAAAACATGCTACAAAAAGCTTCCGGAGTTGATCACAAAGTATGCATTAATCAAATGTAGCTTATTGTTCTATTTTGTGCTCCAATCCACAATATATGAATATGCCTGCCCCCAGCTGCTAAAGCCATCCTGACACAGCAACTGAAGACAACATTTACCAGAGGAGGAGACCATCTTGATATAGCCACTAAATCAGCTCTAAAAGAGGGGGGGGAGGGGGTGGCGCTCATCCATGAAAGCTGACCATATTTCAGAGTGAAAAGCTTGCAATCCTAGCAAATTATAGAAAGAGAAACTTAGTATGGTCATTTGCAACGCTCAGTGAACTAAAGGAAGCAACTTTTTCCGATTGCTGAACGAGAGAGACTCACTAATCCCCTGGAATGCAATGTCATACGATCATAACCGCACCAAGAGACTCCACTTCCCAACAAACACCAGTGGCTCAAACTCATCCGAGGTTGCACATCACAAGCACAGCCCCAGCAAGAGAGATTACAAATACATTCCACCAAAGAATCACGAAGCACAAACAACATCAACAGATTCCAAACCGATCGCAAGCGCCAAGTACTAGAAACACAAAACGAGAGAGGGGGAGAGAGAGAGAGAGAGCGCGAACCGGCACGGGATTGGCCGCGAGAGCGCCGCCGGCGGCGGCGGCAGCGACGGCGGGGGATTTGCAGGGACCGGAAGCCCGATTCGCGGAAACTGAAGCCGGATTGAGAAGGAGGCCGAGCCCGGCGGACGGAACGGCGGACGGCGGCGGCCGGTGAACCGGACAAGCGGCGGAGCGGAGGCGGGATAGAGGCGGCGAGAGCGACGGAGAGAGGAGCGCGTCCATCGCTCGCAGGCAACTCTGCTCGAAGTGAGAGAGAGAAGGGGTTCTCTGGTTTCCGCCGGAGTTCGGAGAAACGGTCGAGAGCGGACGGCGCAGAGGAAGGAAGATGATCTTGCACTCTCTCTCTCTCTCTCTCTCTCTTCTTCTTCCTCTTCTTCTCCTTTTTTTTTTTTTTTGCTGTTTTATCTGTTTGCACAAGAAAACAGATATTTTAGCGGCCGACCCTGCGGTGGCGACGGCGCCAATGCTGCCGCCGATTTTTCGACCCGATGCACATCCAGTTTTTATCAATCGGTTGCACCACAATTATCACAAATAATTATCGGGACTTATCGAACAATTACTATAATTGTACGAATCTTATTTTTAGATTAGATGGTCCCCTAAGATGCTTTGAAGATAATTCGTTTAGTTGTTTAGTTTTTTTATGTGAAATTTTACAATTTTGATAGAAGATCAGCTTTTGTGTTTTATCAATTAGCTTTTAGAATGGCAAGCGCATAAAATATTTTCATCTTATCTCTCTCGTTATCGGTGATTCTCCAATCAAAAAAGTAACTGATTTTGTACATAATTAGGATAGATGATGGATTCGGTGATGTCATCAGACATTAATTGAATTTTTTAGACAAACACTAATGAAATAATGTATACTCCACATAGGCATATTATTTAGATGTATCCTCTTCCCTATGTCGACAGCATGAAACGATGAAATGATTTAGTCAGAGTATGTGAGTGGTTCGATAGAGGGAAAAAGGATCATCTTACTTACGGGTTGGGATGAATCTATTTGGTTGAAGCTCTTATAGATGATAGGCCCGTGAATCTTTAGTAAGCATGTTTTTCTAAGAGGCGAGAACCTAGAAATAAAGAGGAATCTCAAAGGATACCGTTTTGCATAATGCTAAAAGCCTTCCTTTTGCACTCGAGGTGTCCGGGCTCCGTTTTGTGCAGTAGAAGAGAAGGTGAATGGGACGTGCACTGAATAAACTTATCAAAACTCCTAAAAAAAAGCATCAATGATGCGCTTAAGATGGCCTGGCTGGAGGAATACGCAAAGGAGATTTTTCTCGATATAGTCAGTTTCCTCAAGGGGCAGACTATTGATTACATTAAGAAAGTTCTTAATTGCTGCAATATTCATACGGTCATTGAAGTACATCTTCTTGTTGTCAATAAGTCCTTGACAGGTGAAGAGAAAGGGCTACAAATGCACGAGTTCGTAAGTTGCGAAACATCGAGTACCCGACTCTCGAAGGTTGCTCTAATCCTGTCGAGTTTCCATAGCAAACAGGGGGATTTAACTGATCACGTATGGACATTGGACATTAGAATTTGAATTGGTTGGACCTTGGGGCTGTGTTATGTCTGGATTAAGGTTCCTCCAGAATCTTTCTTGATATCTCTAGCCAGGAATGTTCATATGTATCTGGGAAGTGGAAACAATCTTACTAGCTTTCCAACATGCGTCGGTGAGCATGATTATTTATGGGAATGGCGAGTGTGAAAATGCGAGCAACTACTGGAAATCCTGCAGCTTCCATCGAGTACATGTATCCTAAAAGCAGCTAGCTGCGAATCCCTGCCGAAGAAGTCCCGGATTTATCAAGCCACTCCACATAGGGCTGAACGTGGAAGATGTGTCGTTACATGACATTAGTCTCTCCCTCCATACCTCCCTCCCTCCACCTTCTTTTTATCTTGATATGGATGTCACCTGCAAACCAGGAATTCCATAACATGGGAAAAGCGCGCATTGTTATTGCTGGAAGATAGATGCCGGAATGATGGCTCCATGGTAAAGAGGATTCGATGTCTTTCATGATACCCCAGGACATGCGTGAAGAATTCTAGGATTAGCAGTCCATCTTGTTTTTTGATTGGGGGGGGGAGTTGAGCTCAGCCTCTCTTGCAAGGTCTGTCGAAAGGTGATTTGGTACATAGGATGCTTCTAATCATTAGGAATGGATCATGTGCGGCTCAAGCATCCATCACGTAGTACGCTGTGGGAAGTAGAAAGCTCCTGTGAAATGATTGGAGTCATTTTCAGGTCGTCTTGAAGCGTCAAATTGAACAGTAAGAAACTGCGGGTTCGGACTAGTATGCAAGCGACAAGAGGATGATCCGAGGGTCTTTGCTTCATGACAGTCAGTCACTGGTGTTATATTTGGTTTATCAGGATTGTCCTGAACTAGCACAAACTCAGAGGAGGATGATCAAACAGATTCAGAGGAAGAGAATACGCTTACACAGGAAGATGGTCCAAGTCAAACAGATCTGGATCAAGATGATCAGCTTGTACAGCAAGATGGTCGGATGGATAGAGTCACCGATAGTCAAACACTATCAAATGAAAATTATAAGCTCATGCTCCTAGAAGGCGTCAGAACCATGACTACCGTGGCCCCAAGTTCTAACTTCTATGGGACCAAAAACTATGCCAGTGTCAGCTTGCAACTCTTGCTATCGAATTGATCAGAACTTAATTGAGGTAGCAACTATGAGGTCTGCTGACCAGTAGATTTTACTCACCATGCCTTCCTTTTCCGTTCATCTTTTGCCTTCATTTCTAGTTGAACTTTCGAGTCGTTGCATGCTTGCATCATTTGACACCAAGTAAAAATCACTGTGAAGTGCAGGCTACCTTATCAAGAGGACGCATCCCTTCTTCCCCTTTATATAGTGTAAGCCGAAGCATACCGAGCTTAAATTAGGTGGATGGTTGTTTCAAGACTGCCAAAGATGGCTCTTGTAGTCTCTCTGCGAGAATTAGCACAGAAGGACAATTATGAATAAACATTATATGTATTTATCTAAAATCTGAGATAATTGGTAAGTCGAGGTTTATTCTTTGTTTAAATGAATTGAGTATTCTCCAATTCCCTTCTGATGATGCCAAAGTTTGCAGTACGGGGCCAGTTTTACTCATGTTAAACAATTTGTATAGTATTTGCCTCATATTGGTCCTAGCCACATTGGACTGAATCACAGGCTGATTGTACTAAACCCCTGTTGAAGAAAAGGTCTTTTAGGTCATGAGACCCTAATCTCTATAGAGTGTCATAGACGTGTAGATTGGTCGTGAAGTTGAACTGGAGGAAAACCATCAACTTGTGCAGCCCAGGCTAAAAGACATTTGCTTGTCAAGTTGCTTGGCCTACTTTCTTTTAAGATTCTTAATGTCGCATTTTTGTCTCTCACGCGTGAGTTCAATAATTAGGATAAGCTCATTTTTAATTTAGGTATTTTCCTGTTTCATGGTAACTCAACTTAAATCTCCAACATCCCTTTCAATCCTAGTCTTTTTCTTTGAATTGAACCACAAAAGCTGGCATCAGAGCCACATTATTACACCACAATGTTCACCTTCACTCCAGGTTTCTCCTGAAGAAACAATTTTTTTGGGGGGAGGAGATGTAGAACTAGAAATAGACAGCGGAATTGCGCAGAAAAGATGGCCTTGGGCTAAAAAAACACAAAACAGAGGTATGGGCCTCGACCCATATAACACAACATGGCTTGGCCCATGAAGCACATCACCAGCTTGGGCCTTGACAGATTTTACTTACTATGCCTCCATAGATTTTACTTACTATGCAACTATGTCACAACATGGCTTGGCCCATAAAACATATCACCAACTTAATTATGCTAGTTCACCAGCCTTGTCGTACCGTAGCCGACCACCATTGCGGCGTGATTTAAATTGATCTCGCCGTCTTGAGACGGCGGTGGAGTAGAATTGGAAATTACACCCTCCGACATCAATGGACAGCAACACCAGATGATTTGCCACGGGTTTCAACAGCGTGGCCTCGTTGTTTGGAGGCATGACTTTGTGGTCCGAGGTTTTTAGCCATGTGGGAGGCTTCTTTTGCAGTCTTGCAAAGTTCCGTCTATCCCGTCGTAGGAATAATTAGCCTCGATAGTGAGGCCTCCACTGTTTATGATGAATTAAAAACCTTGGTCCTCGCCGTTAACATCGTAATCTACGAGTTCTTGCTCCGATAGGGAGGTTAGCTTGCCCCCTTTTTAGCTGGCGGATGCCCTCGGGGCTGCCACGGTTGAGAAAGGCCAACAAGTTCCTATTTGATTTATAGAGGCAGCATAATCACCCATGCCATAAATATTAAATATCAACTAGTCCGAGACTCATTTTGTTTAGCGAAAAATGAATGATTTATAAAATATTTTCATAAAAATGATCGTTTGTAACGCTTATATAAATGAAATAGGGAAGAAAATTTTTACCGTTCATGAAAATGTTTAGATATAAATTGTTGTGCATAATGAATACTTTTTCCATTGACTCATTATTTCAAGAGATAATTCTTTTAAAAAAAAATGTTTTTCTAATTATTTATTTTTCACAAAATAAACAAAGCTTAAATGCTATTAGAAAATTCGGAATATACTAACTACATGTGGCTATGATCATTCGATCATGTGTGTTGGACCGAGAACATAATAGCAATATGCATCGATTACGCACCTAAACGTGAATATCTGCAGGATCAAAACATCAATTTTATTTTCCTTACAACAACTTCCTCGGTCCTTGAAGCCCGTGACAGCTCCTTTCTTCCTCCATTCCAGAGCCGTGGGCGCCGCATTCGCGTTCTTGTACCTGAACAAAGCTTTTCTACCAGTCCTAGCGGTCCTTAAACTCGTCATTGGTCATGTCAGCGGATGCGTCGGCACTTAGCTTGTAGGGCTTATCGCTGCGGCATTGAAAGCGGAATTCCTCAATGCAAGATGCCTAGCAGCACGGTTGAGCAATTCATTTCATGTTCAGCATGCAATATGAAGCGGGTGTCTAGCACCCCTGCCAACCGAGGGTTGGGGTTCGTCCCTCCGATCAACAATTTTCCCTTCTTCTATCTTCACCTCCGATAAGAAACATTAATTAGACAGAAGCATAAGACATGGAAAACACTTGCAATGGATCCAGCATGTGTAGGAAATTTCTCTGCATGAGGAAGATTACTAGATGCCATCTGGTAGATGGGAGAACTGGAGACCTTCTTGCCATTCTCAAGTTTGGAGCAGCTGCGATAGTGGGTGCCTGCATTCACAGAATATGTTCTATCAGAATCCAAACATAAAGGAGTGAATCTTAGAGCCGCTGAGGCTGAGATTTTCATATGTGGTGTTGGGAAAAATGGATTCCCAATTATAGCGATGCGACACTTAATCGAACCCCTAAAACAACGAACGCGGAAGGCGAGCCCAGGAAGCACATGCATCACCGATCGAAAGGCACGTTATGGAATCGAACGTATCTTGTTTTCCACAGATTAAAACACCAATGTTGAAGTTCGAGGAAGAATCCCAATCCTGTTCTACGGAGGATTGTACTGTTCTTTCCAGGGGGAGAATTTCTGTTTGAGAGCGTACTGTTCTTTCGTTTTGGGGTAGAGTATGTCTTTTGAAAAACGTATGTACGTAAAAGTACGTTCTTCTTTCTTTTTTTTTCTTTAAAATGTCTCCTCCAAAAGACGCAATCCCTCAACTTAATATCTCTTCCAAAAGACGCAACGTTCATGTCCTTGTCTCCATTCGAGCGTCATTTGTACAAACTGTGATTAATTTCAATTCCAGCAATGTTAATGTCCTAGTAATCTTGTTTTCAATTGATTTCAGTTGGCTCTTTCCTTTGAGTTTAGTGTTCTTTGCTTTGCTTTCCTTTATTCCTTGCAGCACTTCCACTTTAATTTCTAAGCAATTTGCTATTCCTGTCATTTAGATCGGTCTCTGTCAAACCATTTCATCCATTGCTTCCAGGAGCTAGCACGCATCCGTGCACACCATCAAAGCCATCTTTGGAAAAATAGTTTATGGATAGTTTAATCACTTCATAGAGCCAAGCTAGAATCAGAAAGTAAGCTTGTTAATTGTTTTCCCAATCGCTCGACAGTCAAATCAACTTACATTGAGCGAATTTGCTACAACAATATTATATAGCTAAACACGTTGATATACACAAGTGATCACACTATAATAGAATTCTAAAGTTTGAGGCGGCTCCCACCATGTGACAATTTATCCCAACAAAGTTCAAGAGGTGGCTTCCACGACATAACACTTTGTCACGTGTGGCATTTGGTTCGCATCGTACACAAATGTCAGTCCATATTCGATGCACATACATGATGTCATCCATTCACGTATCTCATGCTCCATATCTCACACAATAAATAATGATTTTAAAGCAGATTTGCATGATACAGGTATCCACTTGCTTTCCAACCCCACATGATAATCAACAAGAGTAGTCATTCCAGAGTTGAAGGAATGCACCGAATCTACATACCGGATTGAGCTGGCTCTAGAAGAACTTGTTATATGTCTGCTTGCTAAATTCCAATTCTAAATCCATATTGATGCAAGCTTTGCCATCAAACTACTGACGTGCCAAGAAAATTGTTGGGTGTGAACATTATAAAGCGAATTATGGCTCAAAATTATCAATCAAAAGGAATGATATATAGTTTCTACTTTCCCTTTTGATATTATGAAGAGCAATGTACTAGACCTAAATTTTGTGATAGCTGTTTGAATTTCCCTCGTGGAATTTTGGTGGATGGACTTAATTCTTACTCAAATCATAAAACCGAAAATTCTCAATATGAATATAAGTATTGTTTGGCCTGATCAACAAAAAAATATGAGAGAGGAAGCTTGCTTAATGTCCGAGGGTGTTTTTGATTGATACCTTCCATGACTCTGATAATGCCATACTTTTGGAAAACCAATTTAGTGGTTCTTATGAGTTGAGTGAATAAATGACGTATAAAGATTATCCATCCGCTACATTTACTAAATGAGATAATTTGTATGTTACATTTTTCTCATATAAAACAATGAGAAGATAGATAAAAAGGTATTTTGGTTTTATAATGCGCCATTAATCCTTGCACTTTTTATAGCCAATTTGAATCTCAAACAACCTAATTTTATTTTAAGGATACCAGAGCTACTAGAATTTTACTGCCTCATGGTATACAAAATGAGGCGACGGTTGACGTGGCGGATTACGTGGGCACTTGATCCGTCACTTGGTAAACGCTGATGAGTCTGTAAAAACAGTAGGAAATAAAAAAGCAAATCAGAATAGTTGAAGATCAGGTCTTGGATCAAACCTTTTTATCTTCTTCGAATCTCCATCGTCTGTATTTCCTCCTCTCTCTTTTCTTCCGATGACTTCAAAGAAGCTCGATTGATCTCTCGTGCGTCGCAACTCTCCTTTGCAGCCGCGGTACTCTGTCCTCTCGTATCCTTCAAAAGCGGTTTTTGACACGTCGTGTGTTTTGCTTTGCGCTCGAACGAAGGCTGTGGCACGATTACAAGGGGGATAATGAAGTCCCGACGGTGGAAATGATAATGGTGAGGCAAGAGAGCGAGGGTGATGGAGTCCCCTTGGACTGCTCTGTACAGTCCAAAAGTCCACGAGGGAAGAACGGAAGAAAATCATCCGTGAAGATGAATAATGGCTTAGCCGTGGATAGAGAGTTTAGAGCTTCGGAAGCCATTGACAACTACGTGATCAAGATCATCTCCTACCGCCAGTGCTCGTCCCCTCTCACCTTCGTCTGAGGAAACCCCACTGGATGACGTCCACCAGATGTTTGTCATTTTGCCTACCTGAATCCAGCTTTAAACCACCCCCTCCTCCCAAGAAAAACCAAACCCATTTTTTAATTGAAGATTTAAATGTTCTGAATACTAGTTTTGTGAAATTAGAGCTCTTATTTTGTTTTTTAAAATACGTAGCAGCTTGTTCCAAAGCAAAGTGACCTTCAATCTATTGTTACAACTTTTGGAAGGAATGCTTTGTCTCTCGGTGTAATGCTGGAATTAAACCGGCGTAATGTAGTCGTGTCTTGTAGACTAGTCCAGGATGAGAATTGTTCTTATTGTGTTTGGGAGGCAGAGTCTAGTATAATCTCATCTTGTTGGTAGGTATCCATTGGTATCTATTTGTTTTTTTCCCCCTCAGACATAATATGTTGCTCGTTTTTATGTTGATCTAATAATGACGTGTTCTTCACAGGTTTAGAAGTTCCAACTATGGTTGGAAAGTTGAAGTCAATTCCTGAAAGCAGTACTTAGTGAAAGACTGTAATGGAGCTTAACAAATCGGAAGAGAGACAGCAGAACATGGGGGGAAGTTTCTGTTTTGTGTTTGAAAATATGTGAAGTTCTGGTTATGTACCATTTGAGAACGTAACGTTGCTGGAGTTGTGATTATTTTATCTTTCTGCGTTACTGCTAGAAAGAATGATGTGGACACTGGACATGACTTTGTTTTCTTATGAACGAGAAATCAGAAATGAGAAACTAAGTTTGTGATGGATGGCCTCAATCGAGTGTTAGCTGATCCCACGTTTATAATGCATCAATTATGGGTGCACAGATGGAAAAATTCGTGCATTCTAGAATTGCTTGGACAAAAGTTTGGTAGCTTTGTTGAATAAACGGTACTCAAAGATGGTCTGTTTTACCCTTTTGAAACTCTCCAAAAAAAAAAAAACTTACATACAACATTTATAATTCCAAATAATCAATAACATATTTGGGTGAGAATTTTAATGATCAGAATTAAATTAGGATCAACAATCTCTTCCATTTTTATGCTAAGAAAATCACATTAAATTAATCAAATAGAAAATCCAAATGCAGAAAGTCCCCTACATATACAAACGGGGAAAACATAATTAAAAAATTTCATAATGCAATTTAAGTCCTTGATGAAATTGAAACCATAAGGAAAGTAAGCTTGGTGGAGAGAGCCTCTACCGATGGATCATGTTCATTTTCGTCCTCATGCCAACTTCGTTGGCTCATCTAATAGGACAATGGTGGCGATACCCCTCGGGTTTGAGTTGGCCATCCCAATCATTCTTACTCATCCAAACTTCTCTCTTCTTGATGTCCATGCATTTAGTGTAGACTGTCCAATAAATTGGTGGTCAGTTAGAACTCCAGTAGTCTCATCCTCGAGATCGGCATCAAAGGTATTACCCAAGTGAAGGCCATCCCATGCGGAAAATCCTGTTCTTTTGGGCTAGGGCATTTCATCATACTGTCAAGGATTAGGTCGCCAGCTAATTGGCTCACTTGTTCGACACAAATGTTATTTCTCATAGTCATGTAAGTATAACAATGCCTCAAGTCACCCTCAGTTAGACCCGTCAAATTGGTGGGTTGGGTCGGGTATCGGTCGGGTCGAAAATGGGTCGACCCATATTTGACCTATTTAACCCATTTTGACCCATATTCTTGTAGTGTAAATCTAGTGATTCATACACGACTTGACCCATACTCGATCCAACCCGACCCGAATTGCTAAAACCCATTAATATTCTAAAAAAACATGCGCTCACTTTAAGCTATATGCTAATTGGATAAAAACCTCAAATTAACTTAAAAAATAGTAAATAAAATAAAAAAAAAAGTTTAGAAAACATATAAATTAAAATATTTATGAAGAATTAGACTATGCACGTGCTTCTCTTATTTAAAGTGAGCATACTATTGAGCAACTGAAAACTGTAATGTGAAACTAAGTATTAACTATTTAAACACTATCTAATGAAACATCCGCGAAGGCAAGAATGAAAATGGTCTTTCGCAAGTCATATTTAGATGGACATCACTTTGGCATTCTAGTGAATTGTTAACTTAGCAGGCCAAATTAATAACAACTGTCATGCTTTTAATTAGCACTTCTCTCAGCGAACGGAGGATCAAAAAGGAATGTTCTTCGGGTCTACCTATTCTCGTAGCTTGAACCCCAAGATATGATTTTCCATTGTCTATAAAAAATTTACATATTTCAAAATTTTTATGGAAAGAGTCCTAGAAGGAGATAGCATCTGACTAATTGGGACTCTAGAATGTGAAGTCAACGCTTCTCTTAATTCTCATCCAAGTGCTCGTTCAAAGAAAATAATTCTATGGGTACATCTGTAATTCAAACAAAACTATCCACTCTCCTGGAATCTTGGAAAGATGGACAAAAAGATGTAATGCTCAGAAACTTCTTCACATATCACCCTTCCCTCCTTCCAGACTAAAGTCGACTTCATACAGGTCAACCAAGTGTAGAACATGACCAAGTCCCAAATATGATGATATCTTCAATTCTGGAGGTAGAAAATTCTAAACCTGATACCAATTACAGTTCATATTTTAACAATGAGATGAAACTCTTCTTTTGATTAACGCATAACTTTTCATGGGAAGAAAATACCTGCATATGCCTCCCTAACCTGCAAATCCCCATAAATCCTCTCCCCCTCCATGTCATAATGAAACAATGTAAAAATGTTCACATGGACTAATTAAGCATAGTACAACTTGTTTATGGTTGGCCACCCCTAATCAGCTTCCTAAACTTCCTAAACTGTGAAAGCTTCTACAGATATCTGCAATTTACCAAGAAGTCAACTGCCATATCAGAGGAAAAACATGGGTACAAGTACAGAGAAGGCACATTGTATCATCCATGAGACAATGAATATGGAATATTGAGAACAAATGTATCATGTAACGCAAACCTTTCTTCACGCTTCTCAAGTGCTGCAATTTGTTTTTTCAGCTGAGTTATCTTTTCAGATATTTGGCAATCAACAGATTTTGCAGCATTGTCTACAGTTTACATGTGCAGCAACACAACAAGAACAAAAGAGCATTTAGTTATGCACCACCAAGCTATAGTTTTTCAAATAACGTAAAATCATTTACAACCCCAAATCAAAACTTCATCATACCGAATGCAATAGCATTATCATGTTGCATCAGCATTTAATGTTCGGATATATATCCGTGTGCGCACATATATATATGATCCCCTAAGCATTTTCAAGTGAAATCAGCAATTCCATTTTTTGCGACACAGATTAATGCCACAATGACTGAAGTGATGAAACGAATAACTCAACCATTAGCAAGAGAGACAAAATTACAGTTCCAGATTACTTCTGTACCAAGATGAGTAATGGTCACTATACTCAAAAGTTCACACATAAACTTTCACAGAGATCTGAAATGCATGCCAATTGCAGTTACTCCAAGCATCAAGTTCTTATCACAACAGGCAAAAACCCGACTGAGCACTACAATTCTTCATCCCCGAACCCCTCCAAATCCAAAAGAGATGCTCCACACTCGACCTTCTCACGCGTTACAAAAGGCAGACAAGATTTACGTACACAAACACAAACCCACCGTCCGATTTCCTCCAATTTCAAGCAGGCGCGGAGTCAACGAGCTAGCAAGAGACGAGGCCACACGAGAGAATCGAATTCGCAGATTCCTTACCAATCAATGAGGAACGCCCGAGGAGCGCTATTGAGGCAAAAATCGACAATGTCCTTAGCTGGATTTTCACGGGGTGAGGCTAAAGCTCGTCGACCTTCGGGAGAGTGGCGGAGGCAAGCCTTAAAGGCGGGCGGCGGAGGCGAGTGGCCAAGTCGGGTGGCGGAGGCGGCTCGGAGGTGAGTAAGGCACTGTTTGGTAACCATCCAAATAGTGCCTGATACTGATATTTTGTTCCGAGAATCAGTTTGGGAACAGAATTGCGTTTGGTAAAATTTTTGTTCCCGAGAACAAATTTGTTCCCGGGAATAGTTTTGGACAAGAATTGAGAATAAAAAAAAAATGTGATTCTCCATACGATAATCAAAAAAAGAATCAAAGTCTTCTTCTTCCATTCTGCCATCCCGCGACCGCCGTCCACCACCGGCCTTCGCCGCCCGCCACTGTCCGCCGCCGGTCGCCGTCCGCCGGTTCGATGAGCTCGCCGAAGGTTGGCCAAGCCAAGGCGAGGGGTTGGGCAAGCCTCGCGACGCCAAACCCCGCTGGTGGCTAGGCGGGCCTCGCCTAGCCCCGGCAAGGTTGGGCAAGCCTCACCCAACTGCCGGTGAGGCTCAGCCGAAGAAGAAGAATAGGAGAAAAAGGAAATAAAAGAAAAAAAAAAAGGAAAAAAGGAAAAAATTATTTAAAAATTAAAAGAAATTGATTTGGAACAGAATCAATGAGCATAGTACCAAACACAATTCTATTCCAGAATCAGAAATTTTGGACAGTTACCAAACGCATTCTTTTACTCAGAATCAATTCCCGGGAACAGAATAAAAAATAATCATTTTGGTCGAATCGGTTCAGGGAATAAAATAAAAATAATCATTTCTGGTCAGAATTTGTTCTTGGGAATAGAATCGTTACCAAATGCGCCCTAAAGAAGCGAGCGACGGAGGTGGGTGACGACCGACGAAGGGTGGCTGAGGAGGTTTTGTGTTTTTAGGTTTCGGAAATGGGTCGAATGACCCATTTTCGACCCATATGAATTCGACTTAAAACATTTTGAACCCATTTTAAATGAGCGATTGTATCTTCATAACCCATATACGACCTGTTAATGAAAAATATGAGTCCAAAAATGGGTTATGGATCCATTTTGCCATCCTTGCCCTCAGTTAATGTTCAAGAGTAAAGGACATGTAAATTGTTTGATCAAATTAGCATGAAATCGTTTCACAGCTTTAAAATAAATCTCCTTGGAAATTGACAAAAAACCAATCCAACCCACTGGCTTAAACCGTCTAAACAAAAATCTTACCCGTGTTAAAAAATTCAAAATCTATCTTTCGTCCTTCCAACACACTTCTAGTACCAAATGTTTGATATCTATCTAAGCAAATCTCTGCGTTGGTAGTTATTATGGAAGTTGACAGAATGGATTACGATTTAATGAAAATTAATCAGATGCTCGATCGAAGATGGTGTAACGAAACAAATAATAATTACAGCTCGTATTTCTTTTCCTTTCTAACTCGTACTCAGTGGGAAATTGGCGTGCATGCCCGCTAGGAAGTGTTGTTCACGCATTCTCTGCGAGGAGTGGAGGCAACTTTGCTGCCACTTCGCTTTATTTGAAAAAAGTGAAAGCGAGCTTGAGATGATCCAGGCCAGATGAGATTACTTAATTGCCACGATGACGGGCAAACTGTTGTTTTGTCCTAGATTGACAATATTCAAAGGCCCAATTGGTGAGACAACCTCTGAACTAATCTTGACCAGATTCATTTGGCTAAGGGAAGTGTGTACCACTGGACATGATGATAATATTTCTTTAGGCATCATGTGCTTGGCGCTCCATTATTGATTCTGTGAGCCATGTGCTTGATTGGGAGGGCAGAGTATGGTCGTCTCAATCTGTTGGAATGGTAAAAAATCCACATTTCATTAGCAACTTTCACAATTTCCCATGCTCATTGTGAACAGAATCCGCCAGACACAAGAAAAAGACGGTAAAACCCACGTGCTATGTTATATTCCATCGAATAATTTTTCAGCAAGAAAACAATGTTCATTTAGGACAAGTGGCAAACCGAGTCCCAGAACTAAAACCTTTCCGCAATCAAAAAGCCTTACAAAAACAAAATCAAGAGTCAAGAAACCACACAATAAATTTACGTGATTCACTCGAAAAACTACATTTATAAGCGAACGATAAGAGCATAGATATACATCTCGGAGTACAATGAAAGAGAATGAGCTATCAAAACTATCATTTTTACATCTTTGTCTTGAAGTGAAGCTAGCACGAACTCCTCTTCACGTGAGCTCTCCAGCGAATTGGCTAACCTCATTTTACTTCTTCCTTTTTCCTGAAAGTGATAGAGCAAATATTCACTTGAGCTTTTGACTAATCAGAAAAGCAAAAAAAGATTACGCGAGGACTGAGTTAATGCAAGTAAAGTATAATGTCATGAAGTCTAAGCACGTATTACATGGTTCAAACAACAATATCTCATGCTATGGAGGAGTGTTAAAAAGTTAAACTAATAAGTTTAAAATGATCAACATGGAAACTAGCATCGGAAAGAGATGTACAAATTGATTCATTAAGTGTGGTCAATTTTTTTTCCTAGCATCAGGCAGTAGCCCACAAAAAAGAAAGAATTCTTCAAGAACTTTGGTCGCCTGAGAAGAGAAGGATAAATTAATCATGTTTGTTAAATCTCTATATAATTCAAGTGACGAACATTTTCGAGCAACCAACGAAAAAAAAAATCATCATTGGTGGTGCAATTAATTAAAATGAGAATTGCTTATGTACTGTTCTTAATTTACTATGAGATTGACAACCTCTTTTGGGCCACAAAAAAATAAATAAAAAATAATTATAAATTATTATGGGATCCATTCCTTAAAAAATTTGTACTCACAACATATTGTTATTCAGTTCTCAATAGCAAAAGTATGGAGGATGAGGCTTTTTGTGTTTGAACACATGCAATAATTAATATCAACTGAATTTGTGTGGCGATTTAGATTTGGTGGAAACTCCATTTACATGGATAAAGTTATTGAGAGAGAGAGTTAAAATTCTATAAGAGACTTGTAATGATGCATTTGTAACCTTAGATGTTATCATAAACACTATGTAGGAAGAATGATCAAGTATACTTGTGTTAATGCCCAATTTTACACATAGTGTTTTGAGAGTGTCCATTTCATCGAGTGGTTGCCCGCAAAATAGGAGAATTTCAAGCAAAGTGGACTTTCACAATTGAATGTATAATATGCATGATGCTAACCAAATGTCACATCTTAGGAACGTGAACTAATTGCTTCACTTGTTTAGAAAAAAATATTGTTTCTCATAGTCATGTAAGTATCATCGACAGCTAAATGCCTCAAATCACCCTCGAACTAATGTTCAAGAGGAGTCAGTGTCCCATTCACATAGAACTTGTAAATTGTTTGATAAAATGAGCATGAAATCGTTTCACATCTTCAGAATAAATCTCCTCAGAAATTGACAGAAAAGTAATCCAACCCGCCCACCTAAATCGTCTGAACAAAAATCTTACCCACGTGAAAAAACTCGAAGTCTTTTTTTGTCCTTCCGTTCCAACATACTTCTAGTACCAAATGTTTGATATCTATCAAAGTAAATCTCCGTGTTGCTAATTATTATGGGAAGTTGTCTAGATGGATCATGATTTAGAGTGCATTCGTGTCATGGCAAATGATTGATTTAGAAAATATTTTTCAAAAGTTAATTACTTTTATTGTTTAGAAAATTGATCAATGGAAAATATTTTCATTTTTTATATTAATCTATGCTTATCTATTTTTGTAGACAATGAATACATTTTCTATTCATTTATTTTTGTAATTGATACAAGCAATTATTTTTTGAAAATTATTTTCTAAATTACTCATTTTTCGCGAAATAAACACACCCTAATGAAAATCAATCTGATGCTTGATTGAAGACCGTTTAAAGAAACAAATAATAGTTAGGCTCGTGTTTCTTTCTTTTTCTAATCCGTACTCAGTGGGAAATTGGGGTGCATGCCAGCTAGCAAGTATTGTGCATGTATTCTATGTAAAGAGAGGCGGCAACTTGCCTCTTCACTTTGCCTCTATTCACTTTGCTTTATTTTAAAATAGGGAGTGGCTTTTCACTATTTTATTGAGATTATTTAGGCCAGATGAGATTTGTTAATGGCCATAATGGCTGGCAAACTGTTGTTTTGTCCTAGATTGACAATGGTTAAATGCCCAGTTGGTGAGACAACCTCCGAACTAATCTTGACCAGATTCATTTGGTCAAGGGAAGCGTGTACTTTTGGAGAAGATGATAATATTTCTTTGGGGATCATGTGCTTGGTGCTCCATTATCGATTCTGTGAGTCACATGCTTGATTGGGAGGTGAGTATGGTTGTCTTTATCTGTTGGACTGGTCAAAAATCCATATTTCATGACCAACTTTTGCAATTTCCCATGCTCACTGTGAAGAGAAACCACCAGACACAAGAAAAAGTGGTAGCTCATTGGGAACAGAATCCAGCAGCCACGAGAAAAAGAGAGGGTAAGAACCACATGCTCTGTTACATTTAATCAAGCAATATTTCTTCAAGAAAAGAAGAATGTTAACTCAGGAGAAATAGCAAATCGAACTTCTCAACATTCTCCTGAGTTACTTGATTTAATCAAGAACTTTTGTTTTGGTGTCTCTCATCATTTTGTTGATCAGGAATTTCTGGTGTCTAAATATGGATTGATTCGTTGCTATGTTTACTTATTGGATTTAATTAAGAACTTTTGTTTTGGTATCTTTCATCATTTTGTTGATTGAGAATTTCTGGTGTCTAAATGTGGTATTTTAGTGTCTATTACACAATACAAAATAATTTCCTATCTTCTTTTCCCATGAGAAATTGGTGTAATTTGACAACCATGTGCCGAAGAGTTGGTTACAACTCCCACATTCATGTTATCTCTAATTTTACTTCCTTGTGTAACAATGGAATGACTTCCATGCTCTAGCAATTGAAGTTTTTATTTTCACCCTAAACTTTTAATTTTATATCCTCACTAATTTTGGAGCTTGAACACAACGACCTTTTTTTAATCATAACTTCCCACATGTATCCCAATATGCATATTTTTCTCGATTTGATTTATTTATTGAGAAGAAGTAATGTATGGCCTACCTTGAAATAATACATGTGCTTTCAATTCAGTTCGCTCCAAATTGTTTATGGTAGCCTACTTTGTCAAATTAATCAGAATTTTGTTAAGGGTATAGTTCCAAGGGAGCTGCTTTTGGCCTTCTCTTTTCTCTTTGCCCCCCCTCCTACTATTCCCTATGTGCTTCTTTAATAACTTTTCTAGACTGGAACTTATCGTCGTGAGAGCTCGTTTTACACCAACTTCATTCGATTGAAATCTGAAATCATGTGGTAGGGTCACGCATGTCAAGAGTCCATTGACAAAAATTGTAATGAGCAAATATTTATGCTTTGTAATATTGATGAATTTTACACATAAAGTGACAATGCATGGTTTTTTTCCCTTTCTTCATGATTTTGTAAAGATACACATCGAACCTATGTTGGGCATATTTTTCCTCAATGATTGCATAAGATTGACATTTCAATTTTTCCATGTGATCTGTCGATTGTGGCTCTTACCGCAATAAATTATGTTCCTATTGTCCTCTTGAAGATAATGTATAAAATTGTCCTTAAAGTCCTAAACCTATTGTACGGCAACTAATTGAACCCTAAATCATTCAATTGTGCGAATTAAACCCTAAACTTTTATTATGATTTGCTAATTTAGTCCTAAACTTTTCAATTGTGACAATTTAATTAAAGTCCTTTTGATGATTTGCTAATTTAGTCATAAAAATTTTGACGATTTATCAATGTAGTTTTCTTGGCCAATTATCGAAATAATAGGTCTAGGACTAAATTGATAAATCTGCAAAATTTTAAGACTAAATTGATATAATTGAAAGGCTTATGGATAAATTGACAAATTGTCAAAATGTTTAAGACTAAATTGGCATAATTGAAAAGTTTAAAATTGAGTTGCCTACCGTACAAGGTTTAAAACTTTTTGGACAATTATGCCCATGTGTTGCTTTTCATTTTTTTCCCTGAATCGAATCGCAATCTCATTGACTAATGCCATTCTCAATTATGTCTATTACTTGGATTAATTAGATATGGCAGCTGAAAAGGGCAATTGATTAGGTAAAGAAAACAAAGACATGTTATAAGATGAACATTTGTTATCGACTTCTCACATCACTGTCGCGTGTACGATGTTGGAGCCTGAAAATGTAAACTTTTTGGTTGACATGACCTTTTTCTTATTTGTTTTGAACGGTTATGTTCAGCTTACTAGATGAATTATAATTGGAGAGGCTTGACACTTCTATTAGTTGCAACATCTCATTGTAGGACATGGGTGTTTGGTATTCAATTCGTTCTTCTATTGGTTCGTAGTATGACTTGACTCATACCCTATTTATACAATCTCCAATTCTCAATGGTAAAAGTATGGAAGATGAGCCTTTTGTGTTTGAACACATGCAACCATATACTCAACGTGTTTCATGTCATTTACCAGATAGTAAATACTCCTTAAGTAATTAGTTACCCACTCTATTTAATGTGAAAACAAAGTCGTGATATGATGTCTTGTATTCAATTCTTTAAATCCTTCTTGCTGACCCATTAAAAAATCTCTCTTTTGATTGCAATGTTTAGAAAACATCATCCAACTAAGGAAACCTCGTTTCATGCCATCGACAAAAGTGGCGGTAAGAGGTAGGCGTTGCACGCATCTTGGCATTTCAGGTACTCCATCCCGCTCAAAGCATGTGAGGGATGCCAAAGTGGTGGTGAGGGATTGGAATTGAGGATTGATTTCATGGACCCACCTAGGAATCAGACTGGGTTGGGTGAATCCATAGAATCAATGGGCATTTCTCGATTCCAATTTTTCGGAATTAGTCCTTAATGGATATTCTCGATTCTAGGGTGAGAATCGCCCACTCAGACCATATTTACCTCTATTGCCACATAGGACGGTTGGTGTCCAAGTTAGCAATTTCCAACCTAAATTGATCCAATTGAAATTTTTAGGATGTGCTAGTACCAACGTAATACGTACATGACTTTTTTTTTGTACTTTTCCCCCACATGCATCTCAACATCCATGTTTAGACAAAGCACTCTTTATTGTTAATAAGTTATTTTGTAGAAATGAAGAGAAAAAAAATGGATGAACAAATTAAAGCAAATGAAAGTGAGGTGGCAACCATGAAATGAGCCACATGTCAACTTCCATAAGGCCCTCTACGGAGCACCAAAATACTATAATAGTACTAGATGAATTCAGTAATTCAAACCAAGAGAGAACACACAAACTTTATATAAAAGGATTTAGTACTTTCATTTGATATGAAAGGAAAAGAAAAAAGAAAAAGAAAAACACTTGAAATCACTTGTAGATTTTAAGTTCTCACAACATCATCCACCGGTCAAACTATGACCCATGCAAAATAGAAATCTCAACCTTTCGCAATCCTTTTATGGCAAGAATTGTCCAAAAGCTCCTGCATGAGAACGTCATGAAAAGGCTACTGTATATGCACTAAATAATATCCCTGAGATATTGAAGCAAAAGTCCCATCCAGGAATCCTCTATACATGATTGCTATTCAAAGTTGTAAGGCTCCTACTTTTATTGGAAGATAAAGCTGATATTGTAATATAGTTTATTCATAATATCTGATCACTAATGACAAACACCATCAGATGAATTAGCAATAATATTTACTTAAAAAGTCAAGAAGAAAAGAGTGTTAGCATGGAATAAAAGGTTTAATAAAAATGGAATAAAAAGGAAATGAGTATTTCCTAAATAGTTACTCGATCGTTAATACCCTTTAACTGAGAAATTCTAAATGTGACGTTAAAAGTATAAAATAAATATGAAGTGTCAAAAACAAAAATAATTTAAGAAGTGAGATCGAAGTGACTTGGCTAATGGGGTGATGACACAATAATCTTTAGGCAAGATAAAATATGGAGAGTTTAGTTTGAGAAGTAAGGAAAATTTATTTTGGGATTTGCTTTTGTAGAATCCCTTTTGCAAGAAAAAAGTTGGATTATTCATTATAAATAATATTCCAATAGATGATTTTTTGGTATCTCATTTTTCTTAAATTTTTTTTGGTCAAACCTTTTTATTAAATTAGTTGGTGGAGAATATGCTTATTGGCTTGGAGCATCAGAATTGTTCATTGGTTTTCGTTTCTATTTCTTTATTAGTAGAGAAAGCAAGTCAAGTCAAGAAAAGAAAATTAAAAAAGAAAAAGAAAAGGATACGGCATAAATTTTTATTTTTTTTTATCAAAGTTCTAGGATCATCCGTGGATACGGCATAAATTAGACGTGCAATAAATTATCCTTTGGTTTTCCTTTTACTGTTTTTCTTTAATTATCACTATCGCGTGATTCAAGAAAGTCATGGTCAACAAAGCGATATACACATGAGAGATAAAGTTACAATTCGACCAGACAGGAAGGGTCCGCATAGTAATATTTATCTTCTTTAATTTTTTTCTACTTTTTTGAAAATAAAAAAAGAATAGAAATTCATTTAGTAACGTTAACTAATTTTTCTATTCTTCAAAATAGACAAGTAACCCGGGAATAGATTTGAAAAAAAAATAAAAGTAATGTTTTCTTCTCGGGAATAATTTCTAAAAATGAGTTCTTTTCTTTTCTTTTATTCTTCTTCTTCCTCGCCATCCGCCGCCCCCGCCTATTGATCAAGATGCACCATGAGGATCATATCCATATGATTTTGTGCTTATCGACAAATATAACCTCTTTCATTATTTTAAATGGTTATTCTATTATAGGTAATGAAGAACTAGCTATTCTTAAATCTTGGATTCAAGAATTCCTATATAACTTAAGTGACACAATAAAAGCTTTTTCTATTCTTTTGTTAACTTATTTATGTATCGGATTCCATTCGCCCCATGGTTGGGAACTAATAATTGGCTATGTCTACAAAGATTTTGGATTTGCTCACAACGATCAAATTATATCGAGTCTTGTTTCTACTTTCCTAGTCATTTTGGATACAATTTTTAAATATATGTATTCCAACTAAACTATCCTTAATCTAATGCTAGCCCTTCTACACTCTGATTGGAATGACCCCGGCAGAGCCAATCTACAAAATCAATGGACCAAATGTATTTTCTGTTAAAATTCTTCTCGATTCATGATACAAAATGGTTGAACATAATCATAAGATAGACCTTAAACACATAGCTAACAATTATACCGATTATTTTAAGTCAGAACTTTATCTAAGTATTTAATAAGAAAGTCTATTATAGCTAGGTACACTTATCTCATGGAAGGGACCTAGGTCTAGTCTCCTGGCTTTTACAGACCACCTTCTCGAGGGCAATGAAGAAGCAGGTTGACCAAGCTCGTTGGACGATGGCGCACGATGGGAAAAGTCTACTTACCAGCCTAGACATCCACATAACATCACGGCACAGGCCAAGCCGAAGATGCTTTTATCACATTAAAGTTCTCGTGATGTCTACATTCTCCCATATCATTGGGCAATTATGCCCTCCCATACGTTTGATCACCATTTGAATGAAAATGGGGCTCACAAGGCACACCTTGCAATCTTGCAAAAGTATCTAGTGTTTTTGACTTCTTACATGGAATTCATGAATCTACATAGAGTTTTATTAGCTTAACAGATCGCTTAACTCCCTGAGTTATTAGAGCAGCATCACCATGCAGGGTTCAATGCTTGTTAAGCTATTAGATGAAGAAGTAAGGATCTTTTTTTCCCCATTTTGGGATAAGGTAGTACACAAGACTAATAAGGTACCGGCCTTTGAAGACAGAGGATAACCTCAGACTAACATGCGCTCTATGTTACAGCTAATAGAGAATGAAAAGATTTATATTTTAGGCAAGCCAAGCAAATATTAATGACTAACCTCATAAGTTGCTCCGGGGAGAAGCTCAAGTTGTAGACTTCTTACAACATCAGTTTCCTGCTCACAATTCAACTCTCTCCCAACTCCCTCGTGGATGCAATGATGAAGCCGTAAGATTGTTATGATTCTTGAGGACTGGACAAGCCACATCTGACACAATGCAATTCCACAAAAACAATAAGAAAAAATTCAGGATTATTAGGGGATAATTGGAAAATCTATTGTTAAAACTTCGCAAGTGCTCATGGTCTCTACACACTATCCATCACTTAGGAGCTTTGGAGACTTAATTCGTCTAAATGATGTTATGATGATATAACAACTAATGACAACCAACAAAAGATCTGTAATACTTTTTTGCCAAAATAACCAAAGATATTGGCTAGTCAAATTTGTTTAATCTTAGAAATTTGCACCAATTTCAATGGAAGAGCTAGCATATTGTAACGACCCTGACTCCATCCTCAAGGTCTTGAGCTACAAGGATTATTTTCTTGACGTTTTAGGCGCGTCGCCGTCCCATTTCTTTTTATCTTTTCATTAAGCACAAATCCTTTTGGAGGAAACGGTAACCGGTTTTAATTTGTAACCCCATGTTTCTGTTTTTTTTTTTTTTTTGACTTCTATGTCAAATAATTAAATATCGACAACAAGCTCAAATTTAGAGACAAAATCAGAGAAAGGCTCATGAAATCAATTTTCTTGAATATGAAGAAAGAAAAAATTAAATAAATACCGAAATATAAATAATTACAAGTAAAAAATTATAGCCTACTAAAATAATCATTAATGTCATTATGAAAATACATTAACTTTAACAAAAATGAAAAAACACTTAAAACATTAACTTCGCAACTAATAATGAAATTGTTGTGCAATGAAATTGCTCATCATTCCTTTTGCTCAAACCAAATTTCTCTCGAAGGACTCTTAGATGAACTAAAATTTATACAATTGACATTGATTATGCATAAAAAAAAAAATGAAGTAAAGAAAATATCAAAATAAGAATAATGAGTTAGTAGAGAATTCCAAAAACAATTAGTAGAGAAAAAAATGCATTCGCCATATAAAAAAACCATAAGAAGAGAATGATTTTCTTGTCTTATTTAAAGAAACAAATGAAAGTCATAATCTTCAAGAAAATGATTCAATGTGGCCTTCTGATTTTGTCTCTGAAATTTGAGGTTGCCGTAAGGAACCTAGAAGTCAAAAAAATGAAGAAGAACAAAACATGGAGTCAATGATTAAACCGGTTCAAGAAGTCCACTGGATTCCTCTTAGCTAAGAAATCTTAAATGTGACATTAAAAGTATAAAATAAATGTAAAATATCAAAAAAAAAAAATTAAGGAGTAAGATCAAAGTGACTAGGCTAAGGGGTGATGACTCAATAATCTCTAGGCAAGATATGGTATGGAAAAATTTAGTATGAAAAGTGAGGAAAATTTATTTTGAGATTTACTTATCTAGAATCCTTTCTGAAAGAAAAAAGTCATATTGTTCATTATAAATCCAACAGGCAATGTTTTTGCGATTGACTCATGTATATTAAGCACTATGGGCATGGGAGCATAGCTAGCTTTCTTTTCTATTTCTTTAATTTATGGAAAAGGCAAATCAAGTCAGAAGCACTATATGTAGGATGGTTCCATGCCCCTTCTGCAAAATGTTGCTTTTTATTAAATTAATTGGTGGAGAATATGCTTTACCGACTCGGAGAGCAATTATTCGTTGGTTTTTGTTTCTATTTCTTTATTAGTAGAAAAAGCAAGTCAAGTCAACAGAGGAAAAGAAAGAAAGAGGACACGCGTAAATTTTATGCACCTTCCGTGGAAATTATCGCGTGCAATAATCACCCTTTACTTTCTTTTCTATGGCTTTCTTTGATTATCACTGCCGCGTGATTCGAGAAAGTCCTGGTCAAAAAGAATAAAGTGATATACACAGGAGAGATAAAGCTGCAACCCAACTAGACAGTAATAGCCGCTTCTTTGAATATATGCATTCTGCAGAAGCACATCGACTTTCATCTCCTCTAATAGCCGCTTCTTCGAATCTGAAAGGGAAGTTCTTTCTAGGGATCTCTCACGCTCTCTCAAAAAGACACAATTTCCCATAAAAAAAAAAAAAAAAAAAAAAAAGGCAGGGTGTTCACGAAAAGGGAGGAAGAGGAGAGCACCATCTTCAGGGACATTTTTCTGGAAAAAAAAAAGGGCATTCCCCACCCTTTCTCCTGAACTCAACCGACCAGCCACCTCCACCATCTCCGTCCGACTACCTCCTGCCGGCGACTGCTCTCGCATCCCATTCCCGGAACCCTACCTCACTCCTTCACCGTCACCTACTTCTTTACTCTCACGAAAAAGGGGAAGAAAAAAAAAAAAAAAAAGCATCTTGGTCTTTCTCTACTCCGGGAACGGTCGCCATTGAAGCCCCACACAAAACCTCGGAGCCACAGCCGATCGACGTCGTCCGCCACCTCCAGAACATCCTCCGCCCGCTGCCATTCGTCGTCGCGGTCCCTGACCTCGGTGGAGTCGACTGAAGCCTGACACGAGTTTGGAGTCGCTATTCTCAACCTTCGCCGCCGACGATGCCCACGGAATCCAAGCCAGGTAGGGCCCCCATGATTGAATGCTCGTTCCTTCTTTTTTTTTTTTTTTTTGCCTCGTCCTGCTTGATTTTAAAAGACCAAAGCAAGCTCGATTTCTTTAGTCCTCACTCGCGTCGGACCTGAATGAGTCGGTTTTTCTTAAGTTTGAACGTTGCTCGCTGATTTCTCTTGAGTTTAAGTGTGAGCTCGAGCTCCGAATAGGTCCATATTCGCTCTCCAACTCGCTGCCCACTACGTGTTTGAAGAAATGCCTGAACAGATTCGAATTTGTTCTGTTCAATGCAAGATATGGTATGGAAAAATTTAGTTTGAAAAGTGAGGGAAATTTATTTTGGGATTTGCTTTTGTAGAAGCCCTTTTGAAAGAAAAAAGTCAGATTGTTCATTATAAATAATATTCCCACAGGCGGTGTTTTGCGATTGACTCATGTATATTAGCACCCGGAGCATGGGAGTACTGCTAGTTTTCTTTTCTATTTCTTTTATTAATGGAAAAGGCAAGTCAAGTCAAGAAGCACCTATATAGGATGGTTCCGTGCACCTTATGCAAAATGCTGCTTTTGTTAAATTAGTTGTTGGAGAATATGCATATCGACTCGGAGCATCAGAAATGATCTTGGTTTTCGTTTCTATTTCTTTATTAGTACAAAGTGATATCCACATGAGAGATAAAGCTGCAACCCTACCAGACACTAAGCATTCTGAGGAAGCACATCAAACTTCATCTCCTCTAATGGCTGCTTCTTCAGATCTGAAAGGGAATTATGACGTCTTCCTGAGTTTCAGAGGTACAGACGTTCGAAAAGAGCTTCCTCAGTCATTTCTACGCGGCGCTTGCCCAAAAAGGAATCTACAGTTATGTTGATAGCGAGGAGCTTCGGAAAGGTGACTGTATAAAGCCGGCGCTTATGAAGGCGATTGAGGAGTCATGTATCGCAATCATCATTTTCTCCGAGGACTATGCTTCCTCACCGTGGTGTTTGGAAGAGGTGGAGAAAATCATGGAGTGCAAGGAGCAAAGAGGACTCACGGTATTTCCGGTGTTTTACAAAGTGGATCCTAGAGAAGTGAGAACACCAAGAGGGAGCTACCGAAAAGCTATGGTTAAGCATGAGAGAAAGTTTGGGAGAGATTCGGAGAAAGTGAAGAGATGGAAAAAGGCTCTCCTTGATGCGGGTAGCTTGTCCGGGTGGGATTTGAAGGATAAGTAAGTACTAAGTAGTGATTGATGTGACACTGCTTTGTTTTTTCTTTTTTATATGCTGAATCTCTTCTTCTTTTTCCATGAAAGTTAATTATCTTTGGAAATTGATGTATCTAGTACCTTTCCGGATTTTGTCAGAGATGAAGCAGATCTTATCAACAGAATTGTGCGGGAGATCTCTATGCAGCTGGACCGAAAACCGTTACACGTTGCCAAGCATCCGGTTGGAATACATCGACAAGTGGTAAAGCTGGAATCTATGTTAAATCTTGAGTCTCGTGATGATGTTGTCATGATAGGATTATGGGGACAAGGAGGCATAGGAAAAACAACATTAGCCAAAGCCCTTTATAATGATATATTTAGAGGATTTGATGCTTCATGTTTTTTGGCAAACGTTCGTGAAACTTCAAAAGATTCCAAGGATTTAGTTCATTTGCAGGAAAAATTGTTGTCCGAGATATTATTGGGAAAAGAATTAACAATGTTTAGTGTTGATGGAGGTATTAATTTGATGCAACATAGACTTTGCCGCAAAAGAGTCCTCCTTGTTCTCGACGATGTCAATGACGTAAAACAATTAAATGCTTTAGCTGGAGGGCGTGAATGGTTTGGTAAAGGAAGCAGAATCATCATTACTACGAGAGATAACCATCTATTAACTGTCCATGGGATAGATGAAGATCATATCTATGAAGTTAAAACTCTAGATGATTTGGAAGCTCTTGAACTTTTCGATAAACATGCTTTTCTTGGAAGTAAGGAAATAGTGATAAGCAAGGATCTTATGGATAGTGCTTTGCATTATGCTGATGGACTTCCTTTAGCACTTGTGGTATTGGGCTCTTTCCTATGTGGTAGAAGAGAACAGGAGTGGGAAAGCGCATTGAATAAACTTGCTAAAAGTCCTGACAAAACCATCAATGATGTTCTCAAGTTAAGTTACGATGGATTAGAGGACTGTGAAAAGGAGATATTCCTTGATATTGCATGTTTCTTCAAGGGGCAATCTATAGAGTACATCATGGAAGTCCTTAACAGTTGCGACTTTGACACAACTATTGGAGTAGAAGTTCTTGTTGAGAAGTCCTTAATAACTAAAGAATGGGATACAATACAAATGCATGACTTGATTCAGTTGATGGGCATGGACATTGTTAAACAAGAATGTCGCGATGATCCTAGAAGACGCAGCAGATTATGGCTTTGTGAAGACATCCATGATGTTCTGTCAGGGGATATGGTAAGTTTTGGTGGTTTAAACACTGATTTTACTCCCTTCTTCTCTGACTTCGTAAACTAATTGCAATGCAAGTTATATAAATGCAGGGCACAAATGCAGTAAAAGCCATAGTTTTGGTTTTACCCCAGGTAGAAACAATATACATAGGTCCCAATGCTTTCACAAACATGAGAACGTTGAGGTTGCTTGTCATGATTAATGTGCATAACTCTTTCCAAGGTCCTATCTGTCTTCCTAATGCGCTGAGATGGTTTCAATGGCCTGAATGTTCTTCTTCGGTTCTTGAATTTCTCCCTGGCCCAAAGAAGTTAGTCAAACTTGATATGCGGAAAAGCAATATTCAAGTCGTGATGGACCAATTTAAGGTGCGCATTCAAATGAATTGTCCTTATTTACTTATCTTTTACATATCTATATCCGTATGCATATGATTATGATTATATATTATATATATATATGTCTTATTGAAAACTTTGGATGCAACAATTACTAACTCTGATGATGCTCGTTAATTGTGCTTAAGAAACATCTGCATCTATTAAATTGTTTATATCTGATTAAAGCATTAAAAACAAGATGTCGATCTACTGCATGAACTAACATAAGCAGATTCTTCCAGTTTTAGGGGAGTATTAAACACTTTCCTATGTAAATTTTAATGTCAATTCGAACAAAAGATACTCACTAAAAAAGTTCAATCTCATTTCTAAATGTTAGAGGTACTGAAATTATAAGAAGAATGGACTTATACGGTCAGTAACTTTGATACCGAAAATTGGAACAAGAACTTATTGGTGACATAATTTAACAATTGAATGGTGAAAGTGCTTAGTGTTCTAATACACATGAATGGAGGATTCAATTTGTGTGCCTCTGAAATGATAGATACTGAAAATTCTATCAAAGATTCTATATTTTATATAAGAGACGAGCTTACTAGATTCTTTTCGAAATTGCATATGAAAATAGAATGAGATATTTCTTGCTTATTTGCCTTACCATTGAAGTGACGAAATTGCATATGAAAATAGAATGAGATTTTTCTTGCTTATTTGCCTTACCATTGAAGTGAATGCACGCTAAGTACTTTTGATTGAACCTCCCATTGTTGTTTCTATGATAGAATGCAGTTAATAATGAAAAGAGAGATGTAGAAATCATGTAGTAAAGGATCTTTAAAGGAGTTGAGACTTTACTGTAAGTCAGCCCCAAAAGTCCCGTCTCTTTTTATTGTACCGACCTAACCAGAGATTTCTGGCAAGTATTTCTTTATTTTTAGGAGGAATAAGCAGAACTCCAAGAAAGTTATCTTCATCTTTACGGATAAAATATTCATTTTCAAATATAACTGGGAGTTTATCCTTCTCCTTCCAAGTATGTAACATGTTCCCCTCCTTTCCATTCAATCGGCCCATTCGGTTGCGCCCTTACTCCATTTATTCCTAAGTAAGAAATCACAGGACGAAAAGCAACTCTTGGGGGAGATAGATTGACCAGCCAGTCCTCTCGCTTTTTTAAATAAAGGCTTGTGGAGTACAATTCCATGGAAGAGTCTTACTTTATAGAGGCGCTAGCGCACCACATCTAGGACGCTGGTAGCGCGCAATGGCTTTCACGCATGACTAATAAGGCTTTCTAAAGAGAAGTGAAAAAGGGGCTCGTTTTGCTAATTTAAATATATTTAAACCTAAATCTAATCTAAAGTTATGTACGTATGTATTATATTTATATTAATATTTATACTACTGCACAAAGTAAAGGTGACCTTCCACAGGATCTCAATTTAATTTCTTCCCCAAAATGTCTTGATTACTTATTTTACAAATATTGTATTCATAGAGAGGTGCGTAAACTAGAAATTTATTTGATCTCTCACATGTTTCACAATCTAAATATTAATCTTTTCTATGCTACAACGAATTTCTTACTGCAAATTTTAATCTTGAAATATTTGACATATATTCTATGTTTGTGTATTGTGTATTACCAACAATTTATTTTCATTAAATATTTCTAATTTGGTGGTTTTGCTCAATTTTTCAAATCTTGTGCATACTCTTATATTTTTCTCTTCCTATGCCTCCTATGAGACAAACTTTGTGGGCTTTCAATTTTGCTGTCGTGCTCGTCGGCCACACTGATGTCGGAACGTGTTGAACGAACAAATAAATAAAAGGGTTTTTCAATCTTAATGAAGTGGAAAAACCCCGCTATGGAGGATAGGAAGAGACTACCTTAGGAGGCCAGTCCAAGGATGTAGCACCCTCTTGATCACTCATGAGTCAACTAAAAGGAAGGAGAGAAAGACAAAGAAAAGATAGAATAGATAGTATGAAACTTCATTTAATAAATTCATTGTGTTTACTATATGAGAGACCGAGAGGGCACTTATAAGTTGGAGCCTAAGATACCTTTGAGTAACCTCCAAGTAAAGAAAAATGAACCCAAAATACGAAATTTAAATAGGGCTACAATTAATCACATTGTAATCGAGACTAAAGCAATCCTAAAAAGTATGAAACAGGCTCACTGATCAAGAAAATATATTTTAGACCCATTATTCTATTCCCGAGAGAGAATCTTGAAATCTTAAAAAAAACCCCTCCTAGAGGCCAACTTCATAGTGATAGATTAGCAACATTGAAACTAGTGGAAACACCATTTTCTCCGCAAAGCTCACTTTTGTAGACATTATTATCGGTGCGTTCCAAAACTAGAAAAGAACCATCCGTAGCACAAAGACTAGGTAGAAAGCGCTCTTCTCAAATGAATCCAGACAAAATCACCTTCTTTGAAAACAGCAGGCTTTTTCTATGTTTTTTTGCTTGACTGGATATTTGACAATTTGCTTCGGACTTCTCTTCCTCACGTAACTTATTGATTGTCTTAGCTCTTTCTCCATATTGGTGGTGGATAGTGGTGTAAGATCCAAAGGACTTAAAAGATGCTTTTGCTACACAACATAAGGGGTTGTCTTTGGAATATCATGTAGGTGCACAATTTCTCTTATATAAAGTTCAGCAACATATAACGGATCAAGGGTCTACTACATTCAACAAAATGTGCGATTCTCGAAAATCAATCAACCAAGCGCCATGACCTAATAAGAGATGACACGAGAGATTCCCGAGCCTCCACCGCCATTATGGCAGGTTTGCGTATCTTTGCATAAGATTGTAGATCCATCAAGTGCCACCTATGTTAGCTTAAATTCATGTCATGAATTAGCTAGCAAAGGATTTGACCGTGGCTCATGTCCTCACACTTGAGGTTACCCTCTCTCTGAATTACATGTATTGTTTCTGAACATAAACATAGGAGAAGTGGCCACCCACTTAGCATTGGAATGATTTCTCTTGTATGTCGCTTGATAGAGCTCTAGTGTGTGGTGGAATTATGAGTATTATTCTTTTTTTATCTTCTCTTTTGGCCAAGGATTGCTCAATAAACTCATATTTAAAAGGGAGAGGGAGTGCTCTATGTACACCATATGATCAACTAATTTCTTATCACACGGGGCTTGAATGATGATCATGTGTTTATCATTAAATATTTTTCTCTTCATTTTTTTTTCCACAGGACTTTAAAAATTTGAAGTTCCTTAACTTCAGTAAATGTCCGTCAGTGGTTTGTATGCCAAACCTTGATTTGACTCCAAATCTCGAGGAATTGGATCTTCATGGGTGCAAAAATTTGGAGCGTGCTCACGAATCAGTTGCATATCATGCCAAGTTACGGTTGTTGAATTTAAAAGGGTGTTCTAACCTTTATCATTTCCTTGATGTGCTCCAATCCAAGAATCTTCAAGTTCTCAATCTTATTGGTTGCTCAAAGTTACAAAGATTCCCTGATATTCCGGATAAAATCGAAGGCTTAGAAGAACTTTATTTAAGAGGGACTTCAATTGAAGAACTTCCTACATCCATAGAAAATCTTGTCTATTTGGAGAAATTGAATTTAATTGATTGCAAGAAACTGGCAAACCTCCCACCTAGCATTTACAAGTTGTCAAATCTTGAGCGCTTGATACTTAGTGGTTGTTCAAAACTAAAAAAGTTCCCCATAAAGGAGGATTTGTGTGATCTGCATAGCAAGATGGGATTTCCTAAGCTAGTGACCTTGAGGCTTGAGGGATGCAATCTATTGGAAGGAGAGTTCCTGAAGAATCATTCATGTTTTCCACGGTTAAGAAATTTGTATTTGTCCATACACAATTTTGCTAAGCTTCCAACGTGCGGGCATCTACATAAATTGCACAACTTGCGTGTTTCGGAATGCGGACAGCTACAAGAGATTGGCAAGATTCCAGGGCAATTGCAGCCTTTATCGGCAATGAATTGTGCATCTCTAAGTAAAATTCCCTCCGACATGTGGGCTGTTAACCATATTGATGAACTGCTGCTTAATAAGGTTAGACTCTCTCTCTCTCTTCTCTCTCTCCCGCCCCCGCCCGCCCCCCGGTCCATGATCCCCCGGTCCATGATTAATACGGAGTGTACATGTATTGCTAACTATAGCTAAACTTGCCGACCCACTTAACTCATTGAAACTCCTATTTTTCAAGTGCCAAATTCGAAGTACCATTTTAACAATTTTCATCTACAACAGCAATTTCATTTTCATCCCAGAGAGTATTGCTACATTCTTCTACCTGGAGGAGAGATGCCGCAATGGTTGCTCCCGAATAAAGAGGGTTATATATCTTTCCCGGCTTCAAAGGACTTGTATAAGAAATTCCTAGCATTAACAATCTGCTTTATATATCGAGTGAAGGAAGGGAAACGAAATGCCTCATATCGCTGTCATCAATACGTGAATGGCAAATTCGATCATATCGAGGGAAACAGACTTCCTTTAGTGTATTCGGATCATGTATGGCTTAAATGTCGTAGGTTACACAAAGTTTGGCAAGGAGACCCTTTTGGTCCAAATGACTGGAGTTCTTTCCAGCTTGGCATTAGAGTATCAAGTGGCGTAATTGTAAAAAAGTGCGGATTTCGAATAATATGCAAGTCATTAGAGGATGATTTGGAGGCTTTGTATCAAGAGGAAAAGTTGCAGGATCCAGGTTTGATCTATGAGATTTGGCATAGCGATGAAGAAACAACCACAGAGGAAGAAAGGCACCCGGCAAATAAGGTCTCTCTCTCCCCCTTCCCCCTCCGTGATTGTGGGGGGTGTGTGTGTTTGATATGGGTGCATTGTGTTTGTATAATGCAAATGCTAGTAAACAAAACAAGCTAATATATTGTGATTTTGCACCTGTATGTGATAGCTCGGGCGATTCCATGAAGAGGATGGAATCTTACAACAAGACCCTATATCTTCTGACGACGAATACGACGAGATGCTGCCTAGCAAGGGTGACGAGGCTTATATTGATCTCATGCCTAGCTTCCCACGCAACGATATCATGGCTGACTTTTCAGTTGAGGTCTCTCTCTCTATCTCTCTTTCCCCCCTCCCCCCCCCCAAAAAAAAAAATAGTCATAAGTGCATGTGTTGGTTTGTTGGAGTGTATGTCGGCCACACTATGTTTGTATAATGCAAAAACCGAAAATTCCAAACAAACAAGCAAATCTAACATAAAGTGATTCTGCAGTTACATGTAATACACTCGCAAGTGAATGATTTCATGAGTATTACATATAAGGCAAGGAAGGATCAATATGTTTAATTATTATAAAACTCCGGCTTTGGTTAAATTACGAGAAAAATTCTTAAATCAAACTCTTCTATTTGAACTAATTATCAACTTGAGTACATCTAACAATTTATTGGTATAACAGAGGTATCGCTATCCCACGATTTCTACTTACTCCAGAGATATTCTCCCTGGAGGAGATATGCCAGAGGAGTTCATCCTTGTTGAAGGCAATACCATATCTTTCATGGTTTCACAAGACTTTTATAATAAGTTCATGGGATTAGCTCTCTGTGTTGTTTTCAGTGTAGACAATGGAGAAAAGGAAATACTTTTTGACATCGTGCCCCATGTTAACGGCCAAAGACGAAATAGGCTATCAGGATCTCTCGGTTCATTTGATTCGGATCATATGTGGATTCAATATCTCAAACCAAATGTGCTGTGGGGAATGTTGGAGGGAGCAGTTGATTTTCTTAAATTTGACGAGGATCGCTTACGATTTAGCCTCACACTTAGCGTATTGGGTGGAACTATGAAAAAGTTTGGATATGTGCTAAGATGCAAGCAAATGGATGATGATTTGAAGGTTGTGCTTGAAGACAATCAATTAGTGGATCCAGCTTCAATCTATGAAATGAAGTTCGAAGAATTCTTTTACAAATTTCTCCCACGCCAAAAGGAGGGATTGGAATGCCAAAGGGAGGAAACGAAACGCCTAATGGAGGAAACGGAATGCCAAGAGGAAAGCGCAAGGGAGAAATTGAAACAGCAAATGGAGGAAATGAACGCCAGTGACAGCAGTGACAACGAAACAGATTAAATGGGAAGAGGCGAGTATAGTAGTGTTGGCATGCAGCTCTAAAGGAAGCAATCATTAAGCCGGCTAAACAAATTGAGGGTTGGCATATGTTTCCCGATATGTCGGAACATCTGTGTTTGTCGTTGAAGTAAGAGATGGCGTTCAATTTAATATCTAATGTCAGATTCGAAAAATGGAAAGAGGGTGACTTGGTACGCAAGGCACTTCAATCCAATAGAACGTGGCATCATGTTTGCTTCAAATATCTCTAGCACGTGTAGTCAAATCATATCAATAAATGATATATCAGTGTTTTCATTACTCAGATTGGGTGGAGCTAACAAAAATACTAAATTGTATTGATTGGACAGATTTTAAGACTAGATTTCACTTTTTGAAAGTTTTGGAACTTAATTATACTTTCGCAGTAAATTTTACGACTTATGGAGTACTTATTTATAAACAAATTGTATTCATATTTCATTTTCCCTATGCATTGTTTCCCTTTACTTGGGTAATTTCAATTTTTTTTTTTTTTTTTTGTAGTTTATAGATGAAGCAAAAAGGTTTGTGGTACTAATGTGTTTCTATACATATTCCTGTTATAGCCATATGTTAATCTTTGCTCATTGCCAAAAAATAATCTTTGTTATGCCCTTAGTCAATGTTAGTCGTTAGTGAACTTGAATTAATATAGTAAATTTCATCAAATAGTCATAATAAATAACAAAATTTCTCAGTAAATATTCCAGAACAAGTGTAAATCACCCGAAATCCTCAAAATATAGTTATTAACTTCGCAGTATAACTTTCCATCACGATCATCCCTTTCGTTATTTTAATTTGTGGACATCATCATTATTCAGTTCTCCATTTATATATCAATTCTCGTCTTTATTTGTAAATGATAGTATTTGTGCATTGTAAGTATTTTTCCGACAGTCATAAGTCCCGTGAAGTCCTCATGATCATTGCTACGTATGTAGTTAGTAACTTTCTTTTAAGGTTAGCAACTTGATTGTAGAGTTTATATCTTGACGATCCTATCACTTAGGAATTATCCAATAGTATGGTAAATTCCTTGATCAAACTCGTAACTGAGAGTATGGATATTTAGTAACTACAAAGTGCATATCAACAGCGGTACCTGCTAGAGAGTCCTTGCAACTTTGAGTGATGATGAGTAGCATTTCTTCAAAGGGAGTAGGTTTCCTCAAAGTTTTTACAGCTTGGGAGTTCTAGCATTCAAAAACTTTTCGAGGACCATCCTCTTGTTTGAGAAAATTATTTTATTCCGCAGTTAGATCGCTAACGACTAACATGATATAACTAGCCAATCAAATTGATCGTATAAAATGCTGGTTCTCTTACATGACACTTAAATTTTGAAATTTATTTGCTTGCCGCACCACACGTCTCTATCGCATCGTATAACATTATGACCTTGACCCTTGTACTAACACGCCTCTTTTTGTGGTGATTCTAAACTTTCTTTTTTTTTTTTTGCTGAAAGGTGATTCTAAACTTGACTAGCACTCTTCGATGATCATCCTCTTACACCACACACACACACACACAAATAGATCATATCTTGTAAATTCTCTCCTTTCTTTTGTCAATTGTCCTTTCTTTTTCTTTTTCTTTTTATCTTTTCTTTTGCTTTTCTTAATGATCAAAGGCAAATGATTGATTGGATCTCTTATAAGGATAACTTTTTTGCTTGTTTTGCTACTCATTTTTTTTTTATCAATACATTAGGTTTTGAATTTATGATTGGTAGATCTCAATATTCTTAATAAATCTCTCTCCGATTTTCCTTGATTATAATTGTGGGTAGCCAGCCTTTTTTTTTTTTTCGGAAGATTTTCTTTTTTGATGGAAAGGACAAAGGGAGTTCTTTTGGCTTAAAATTCGACTAATATTCATTACTTGCTTGACTTGATTCTTTCAAGCATTCTTCAAAAAGGGCTTCAATTTGATCAATTCAATTGAGGTATCTGGAAACAAGATTTTTTTCTTATTTCTTCATTTGAAACGGGCTCTTATTCTATTTTTGTATTCTTTCTAAATTCAAGGACTAACTACTGAATCACAAATAAAAAATGGGGAATGGATTCATATGTCCAATGCCTTGTTATAGAACTTAGGGTTAATAGAAATAGTAGATCACAGAGATTCAACAAACGAGGTGGGTTCATTAACAATTCAAAGATGAAAAAATGGTAAAAGAGAAAGAATTCTTCCTCTTCTATATATTACATCCATAGTAATTTTCCCCGGTGGATCTCTCTCTCATTTAATAAAAGTCTTGAATTTTGGATTACTAATTGGTGGAATACCAAGCAATCCGAAACTTTTTTTTACTGATATTCAAGAAAAGAGTATTCTAGAAAAATTCATAGAATTAGAACTCTTACTCTTGGACGAAATGATAAAAGAATACCCAGAAACACGTCTACAAACACTTCGTATAGGAATCCACAAAGAAACACTCCAATTGATCAAGATACACCATAAGGATCATATCCATATGATTTTGCACTTATTAACAAATATAACCTCTTTCATTATTTTAAGTGGTTAGTAATGAAAAACTTGCTATTCTTAAATCTTGGGTTCAAGAATTCCTATGTAACTTAAGTGACACGATAAAAGATTGTTCTATTCTTTTATTAATTGATTTATGTATCGGATTCCATTCACCCCATGGTTGGGAACTAATGATTGGCTATGTCTACAAAGATTTTGGATTTGCTCACAACGATCAAATTATATTGAGTCTTGTTTCTACTTTTCTAGTCATTTTGGATACAATTTTTAAATATATATATATTCCACCTAAACTATCCTTAATCTAATACTGGCCCTCCTACACCTACACTCTAGTTGGAATGACCCCGGCAAAGCCAATCTACAAAATCAATGGACCAAAGATTTTAAAACAACGCATCATTTATTTTTCTGTCAAAATTCTTCTTGATTCATAATCCAAAATGGTTGAACATAACCATAAGATAGATCTTAAACACATAGATAACAATTATATCGATTATTTTAAATCAGAACTTTATCTAAGTATTTAATAAGAAAGTCTATTATAGCTAGGTACACTTATCTCATGGAAGGGACCTAGGTCTGGTCTCCTAGCTTTTACAGACCACCTTCTCGAGGACAATGAAGAAGCAAGTTGACCAAGCTCGTTGGACGATGGCGCACGATGGGAAAAGTCCACTTACCGGCCTAGACATTCACGGAAAATCACGGCACAGGCCAAGCCGAAGATGCTTTTATCACATTAAAATTCTTGTGATGTCTACATTCTCCCATATCATTGGGCAATTACGCCCTCCCATATGTTTGATCACCATTTGAATGAAAATGGGTCTCACAAGGCACACCTTGCAATCTTGTAAAAGTATCAAGTGTTTTTTGACTTCTTACATGGAATTAATGAATCTACAGAGAGTTTTATTAGCTTAACAGATCGCTTAACTCCTTGCGTTATTAGAGTAGCATCACCATGCAAGGTTCAATGCTTGTTAAGCTATTAGACGAAGAAGTAAGGATCTTTTATTTCCCCATTTTGGGACAAGGTAGTATACAAGACTAATAAGGTACTGGCCTTTGAATACGAAGGATAACCTCAGACTAACATGCTCTATGTTACAGCTAATAGTAGGGGTGTGTAACCGGACCGGTATACTCGGGAACCAGATTGGCCCACTCGAAAAACAGGGTCGGGAACCGGTTCCCGTTGAAACCGGTTTGGGAACCGATCCAAAATTCAGAACCGATCCAGGAACCGTTTCCGAGTGATTACCCACTCAGGAACTGGATCGATCGGACCGGTTTGAGAACCGGTTTGTAAGTCCAACCCAAAAGTCCAAAACCCTAATTTGTTCCCCTGTTTCTTTCTTTACCTCTTGCACTCACAGATTTCAGCGTTTTCCTTCATCGTTCATCTGCTTCCCAAACCAAACCGACCCTCTAGCTCCAGAGTTCTCCATGCCCCACAAGTTCCATCGAAAATTTCCCAACTTCTTGGGAAAGTTCTTGTTCAGACTTCTGTTAGGGACAAAGACACGAAAAAGACCTCTTCTTCAAGCTCGCCTTGGATTAGGGAGGACTAGGCAGGGTTTGAAATCGGCATTTTCCTTCATCGTTCATGTGTCTTCCTCCTCGCTTCCATCCATCATCGACTGGCTCATAGTCGCTCCATCGCCAGCTCCCCGTTGCTCTATTTCATCCATCACCGTCTTCCCCATTTGTAAGCTCGCAAATTTCCTCGTTTTTCTAGAATTTTCTTTCAGATTGAAGCTGGGTTCTTCTCGGTTTTTCTCAATGTTTGGCCTGTGTCGGGCTGTAAGTATACATAATTAAGCATCAGTTCTCAGGTTGACTTTGTCCCTTTCATCAGCACTCTCTATCTCCAAAGTTATGTTGAGAGATTTAATTTACATGAAATAAGCATCTGCCTATCAGTTTGGATTTTGAGATTCATATTTACGAAAATAGCCTGGCCGCTAAAGCACCTTGTAAGTGCCTTCGAGATCTGCCTCTGCAATAGAGAGGTTCTAGTTACATCAACTTTCTTTGAAAAAGAAAAATGGAGGTTCTTTCATCATGTTTATGCTTTCAAAAAATATATTTACCCACGTTAGTTCACGACTTGTGTGATGGCTGATACTTGTTCTTTTGATTCTGCTACTCGAGATCTTTTTCTTTGATACGACATTGCTTGCTAGCCTAAGTTGCTTTGCATGTGCCTCTATTCTCTATACCCCGCTTGTTTTATATATCAATTATGTACTTGCATACCTATATAACGGTGAAATTCTTCTTGTTAACTGCCTCTATCTTTATTTACAGGTATGTTGCAACCGAGCTGGCAACTGATATTGTGATAAGCACTGGGGATATCAAATTTTATCTGCACAAGGTAAGGGAGTCAAATCGTGATTATTTAGATGTACAATTTGCTGTATATTGACTTGCCATGTGGTAATAGAATAAAAATGGGGTCCTTGAGAAGTTTTATTATGAACCGCAAATGGAAAGTAAACTGTAGTCCCCGGTTTTAATTATCAATTGGAAATCAGGAATAAAATAAAGCTTGTAAATCATCTGTATGGACCTTTACAAACCACACAATTCGGAGTTCCTTTCATCGTAACTAGGAAAACTAATTTGTTTTTGTAGAATCCTAATATTATATAATTTGTTTTCAGTCAATGGATCAAGACAAAAACATATCGATGGAAGTGGAGGGACATAATGAAATGAGTCCGCTCATGGAATTGCCATTCCATGGAGTTGATGAAGTGGAATCTGCGACCATGGGTGCGACAAACAATGTGAGGGTACCTAACTCTCATCCTCTTTTGGGTAAAAAGTGAGCTAATCAATTAGAGACTTAGAATATTTTTTCGAGAATCATAGATGAGAAAATACAGAAAACAGTTAGTGTGAAGTGCATTAATTGCGGGATTGATTATGTGTATAATGTTGATCATGAAACCTCTACTATGTGGGAGCATTTGAGAAAGTGCAAAAAGTATCCTCATGTAGATAAAAAGCAAATGTTGTTTGCATCATATGACAAAGATGTGGCTGGCGAGGTAGGGAAAAATACTACTAGTGCTGGTAGTGTCTTAACGACATGGAAGTTTGATAAGAAAACGTTATAAGCATATGCTTGCTCAAATGATTATTATTGATGAGCAACCATTTTCCATGGTTGAGTGTGTTGGTTTTCATAATTTTGTTACTGAATTGCAACCTATTTTCCAACATCTTTCACAATTTACGGTGGCAAGAGATTGTATGAAGTTATATCTAAATGAAAAAACTTGTTTGAAAGCTTACTTCGGTAAGCTTAAATCTAGGATTGCACTCATAACGGATATGTGGAGTTCCATTCAAAACTTGAATTATTTGTATCTCACTACACATTTTATTGATGAAAATTGGTAGTTACATAAAAGAATAATCAATTTTGTGGTGATACATAGTCACAAGGGTGGAGAGAATGGGAAAATGATGGAAAAATGCATTTGTGACTGGGGAATAGAAAAAAAAAGTGTCCACAATAACCGTGGATAATACTAGTTCAAATGATGTGACCGTTGGTTATTTGAAAGAAAAATTTTCAAAAGAATGAATTTGGATTTTGAATTAAGATGCTTTACATATGAGATGCACTGCTCATATACTTAACTTGATAGTAAGAGACGAATTGAATGAGGTGTGTTATTCTATTGCACGCATTCAAAATGTAGTTAGGTATATGAGGAGTTCTCTGGCAAGAGCTAAGACGTTCAAATCTTGCATTGAGAGTGAGAAGATTGCATATAAGGGTTTGGTCTATCTTGACGTTGCCACTAGATGGAACTCCACTTACATGATGTTAGACACTATCATAAAGTTCAAGAAAGTTTTCCAAAGAATGGAAGAAAATTTATTTTTCTTAAGGGAAATCGACAATGATTCTCCTCAAGATGAAGATTAGGAAGAATATGGTTTTATGATGCAACCAAAAGGATGTCGGATAGTTCATATGTTACTTCAAATGATTATTTTAAGATGACAACTATATTGTATAAGTATTTAAATAATGCAACGAATTCTTTTGATGTACTAGGTCAACATATAAAATCTTATCTTTGATGGCTCGAAATGTTTTGTCTATTCGCGTGACTATCATTGCTTCAGAGTCAGCTTTTAGTACATCAGGACGTGTACTTAATGGCTTTCCTCCTAGAATGGTGGAAGGTTTGATTTGTATTCAAGATTGGTTGAGAGCTATTCGCGTACCGATTAATGTTGAAGAGTGCATCGAGAATGCGAAAGAGTTCGAGGCGGATAAGTCATATATATTTCTTTCTATCTTGTAATTCATTCGCATCACTGTCACACCCCGAATACCGAGCGCGTGAACAACCCGCCATGATCATGCAAATGCGACATTTCCAAGTAGTGTCGCTGACCCCATTCATTTATTATGTGCATGCAGAACGTATTATAAAACTCCTGACAAGACTTACAGGATAGGAAAGCATAAAACCAATTCATTCAAAAAAAAACAAACATACTTTCATATATAATCACACCAGAGTTTACATACATCAAAAGGGGTCAATCTACCAAAAACGGGATTAATCCACCAAAAAGAAGGAATAGTCCTATGACTACTAGTCGGACTCGTTTGTCGATCCTACTTCTGACTGATCAGCCTCTAGAGACGATGGGTCCTCCACCTTGCCATCGAGAGGGTTAACTATGCCCTCACCTAGGATAGCCTCAATCACAGCAGGTGAAATATCAAAACTACTAAGAGGACCAATCTTGAAACCATTGGCTCTAACTCGAAACCACACCCTATATCGATGGGGCACCTTGACAAACATGGCCTCCTCGATCCAAACCGTGGTCCTGATAAGCTCATAGATCCAATGACTACCAGGATTAGGAAAACTATGCACCTACTCGGTAATCTGCACTGGGATACCATATCACTCCGGGGGTAACACCATCTACGGTCCTAAAATTTTGGTCTACAACGGGGTGAAACATTGTCTCAGCAAGTTCACCCCCTAAACCCCTATTAGAAAAAAAAAAAAATACACCCAAGGGTGGCCTAACCACATCACACAGAAGACTTACCTCACCTTATTTCCTTCCTGCAGGTTAGTACAGTTCATATCACTAAATCATAGGTAGTAATAAGAACTTAAACAACTGGAGCGCAATCACTTTCACATAATCAACAACCACAGCATGCGATCCAATTTTTATTCACTACCACACATGAACATAGCTTGCTAGCAATTCAACTATCTACTGGCATCTAGCTAGGCATCGTCTCCCCACCTTAGAGCACGGCTTCGTCATTACGTCGACGGCGTTCCCGAACGAGCATGGGCCCAGAATCTATTGCGACTCGCATTCGTTGTAAGGGGCATCCCATATAGGGGCGAGTCCGGCTCAACAACCTAGGACAATTTCATCTTAATTATCACACAATAAATTCACACTCGGCCTAGGACACATTGCATTTCACTCAATGCTTCAATTTAAAATAGTGATCCCGACCTCTTTTCTTTATATTAAAAATATTTCAGAAATTATTCACGTGTGTGGGGGCACGTTAATTTCGAACCAAAAACCAATATCTCACTTTTTCAAACCCCACCATTTAATATAATCCTTAAAATCAAATTTTGGTATCAAGACTCGACACCTTTGATTTTTTGAATAATATCCACATTTTTTCACAATCAACACTCAATTTGCAATATCCACTCATCAAATTTATAATCTCAATATATAGCAGCGATCAACGCGAAATTCTGAGAATTTAAGGTCTCGAAATAATTTTCAAAATTTTTAAATAATTAAATTTATTACGAAAATTAATTAAATAATAACATTTTAATAATTTATATAAGGGAAAATTTCAAATAAGGACCTGAAGTGGGTTCATTTTCTCAAAAAAGGACCCAAAGTGGACACCGTATCAAATAAGGACCCAAAGTGGCTAATTTTGTCTCAAATAAGGACCCAAACTTTCAATCTTATTTGTAGCTTGGGGTAGTTTTGTCCAAGAACATTTTTTCTTTTATTTTTTTTTCTTTCTTCATCTTCCTCACACCTCCTCCTTTGCTCAACATTGCCTCCTTCTTCAACACCATAATTAGGGCCCCTACTAGTGACCTCGTGAACTTCATGTTATCACGTAGTTGGTCCTAGTGACAAGAAGTCGGATTGGAGTTATTTGCTACTAGTCACCTTCTCGGATGCTAAAATCCTCAGTTCCTCAAGATGCATCAAATCTTGGCTCGCTTGTGCTTAACCTAAAGCTCAGATTGACCTCAATTTGACGATGACGATGCTAGATTTTCTATTAGGGGCAGTGGTCGATGAGGTCGAGAGCTCGAATAGGACTTGTCAATGGCGGCAATGGGGCAACGAAGTACAACAATTTTTACAGTTAATGATGTCAAATACGACTAATGATCAATCTCAAGATAGGATATCGATTGAGGAGAAGAGCTGTGTTGATGAGAATGGCAAGAGTGTGAGTGGGTGTCTCCGGACTAGGGATTATTGAAAGGAGCCATTGGAATTGCAAAGGGGAAGGGGATCTTTGAAAGATTGAATTTACGTAAGAGAGGCAAACCCAAATTTGAAATTGATGAGGCAAACTCTTGCTGAGGTTGAAATAGTCACCAGCTACAACAAAATTGTTCTCTAGCGTGAAATTGTTGATCACCAAGTGTTAATTGAATAGAGGCATAAGTTAGTCAAACAAGACGATCTAGCGATGCTTGGATATTGCTACTATGTTGTTGGCAAGCTGGATCGAAAACAACACAAAAATTGCAATTGTTGGGTTAGCGAAAGGCTCGGAATAAGTGGAGTTTGATGTACTCTCGAGGTGAGAGAAATACGTCGCCAAATGGATTAGTTGCATAGTTTGGGAGTTGGACAAGAAGTTGAGTCTCAGCAAAAGCATATTCATATTATGGCTTTGAGATCAGAATTCGCAATGAATGTTGGAATAAAAATAACTTATTTTTTAAAGCTCATTTCGGCTTCATGGAATTGTCTACAAACCATTTTGAGGAGCGAAATTTAAAATTTTGAACGAGTTAGACTACGTTGTAATGGCTCGTGTTAAAGAAAACCCAATTTTGATCATACAACGAGATGACACAAATAGTCATTGAGGGGCTGATAATGGAGGTGATGTAAAGAGTGAGAAAGATGAAGAAAGAAAAAGAAGAAAAGAGATAAAAAATAAACAACAATGTTCTTGGACAAAAGTACCCCTGGTTGTGAATAAAATTAGAAGTTCAGGTCCTTAATTGAGAGTAAGTTAGCCACTTCGGGTCCTTATTTGAGACAGTGTCCATTTTGGGTTCTTTTTTGAGAAAATGGCTCTACTTCAGGTCCTTATTTGAGATTTTCCCTTTATATAATATAAAATAATATTAATTAATTAATTTCGAAATATTTATTTATTCAAAAATAATCAATTAAGGCCAAATCCTTACTATACTGATATAAACATCTATTTAACATTAATTAAACATACACTAAACTAATCACACCTCTTAATCTAATCCACACTTAATTAAACTAATCTAACCACCTAAACTTACTTAGCTTAGACTAAGCACGCTTAGGGCATCATTAACCCTCTAATCAAGGTTTAGGAGGCTAAACTCACTGGAATTGCTTTCCGATGAGTTCCCAGCGAAGATAACGGCGAGGCAGTCGACAAATCTCCACGAGGCAGCACCAAAAGAGGATCGGAAGGCACCTAAAATGGGCCTTGAAGGTCTGGACTTGAGTTAGAACTCCAGTGGCTAACCTTGGCCAGAACTAGCTAGAACCGGCGGCTGCTTGGACGAGAACGGGCAAGGACGAACGGCGATAGCTCGTGCAGTGGCTCCGGAAACCAAGTGAGACCTCCGGCGACCCTAGCGACGACAAACAACAGCTGGACAGTCGGATGAAGGTGCTAGAGGCTCGAGTGGGGGGAGGCGGAGCGGAGCGGCGAGCTGGCCGACAAGCGGGCGCGCAGGGCGGCGCATGCGGACGAGCAGCGACAAGTGAGCGAACAAAGGGGGCGTGCGGGCTAGCCTGGTCACACCTTCTCTCTCCTCTCTCCCCCAGTTCCAAGACACTCCTTGATTCAAGGAAGGAGATAAAGTGTGATGTGAGAGCCCACCTTTTTTAGAGCAAAGGAGCATCATACACTTGTCTAAATCTCCTCCACTTTGGCCCCACCATGACCTCACATGAGGTCACCTTCCACTCACACCAAGCTTCCATGACAAGCTTCTAATGGGTCCATTTTGCCTCATACACCATGGCATACGAATTTTGCAAAGTTGTACATCACATTCTTTCAATTTCATTCAATCCTCTTCCAATTAAGCCAAATTGAAGTCCATAAAATTAATCCAATGTCACCAAACTTTAATTCACATTTTTACTTGACCATAGAACCATCTTGGATCCCAAAAGAATGACCAAAAACGGGCCTACCAATTTTCCCGAATCAAATTAACCATACTTTGATTATTTTGCCGAAAAACTCAGTTTGTATGAAATATCTTCTGAAGATGAGTCAACTTATGAGACACCAGAACTTCCAATTTCTAAATTCGGTCTCAATTTCACGGTTAATTTCACTTCGGCACGATACTAGCGTGTCCTGATCTACTGGGTATCTTTTAGAAATTTTCATGTATTTGACCTGTGGTTGATCATTTTCAAACCACAATGTACATCTTCGACACATTGGTGACTCTTGGTTATTGTGGTAATATTAAGGTTTCAAATACGGACATAGAGTACCAAAACGACAGAAAAGCCGGTCCAGTGTCGATCGACAATAATTGTGTGATCTGGTGGAATCACCCACACTTGATCACATGCCTTTGTCCAGTCGACGACCTATCTCCGGTCTCTAATCGATTTTTAACTATACCATAATAACCCTTGCAGATTAGCTCGGTCGAGAGGTCACTTCCTGGTCAAATTCTCAAGTCTGATGCATTAGAATCCCTTAACGGCTTAACTTGATAGACTAGTCTTCTTGTGAGTGGCCTACTCAGAAAAAAGAACTATATGCGCATAGATGAAATGCCCGTCTCATTTTACTGAAAACAAAATTGGAAAATCAGGATGTCACAACTCTTCTCCTCTTATAAAAATTTCGTCCTCAAAATTTAAACCATTACAAATCTTAAGCAACAAGGTGGGGGTACAATTGTCTCATCGATTCTTCGGTTTCCCAAGTTGCTCCTTCAGTGTCGTGGTGTTGCCAAACCACTTTAACCAATGGGATAGTCTTGGTGTGCAAAACCTTCTCCTTGTGATCAACGATCTGAACCGGGCTTTCAACATACGATACCTTGTCGTCCACGTCTAATTCTTTAAAATTTAGAACATGTGTCGGATCAGGTTCATACTTCCTCAACATCGACATGTGAAAGACGTCATGCACTTGTGCCAACCTCGGCGATAGTGCAAGATGATACGCTAAAGTTCCTATTTTTTCCAAAATCTCAAAGGGACCTACGTACCTCGAACTCAGTTTCCCCTTTTTGCCAAAGTGTGAAGTACCCCTCATTGGTGACACCTTCAGAAAGACGTGCTCACCAACTTGGAACTCCAATGGCCTTCGACGCTTATCGGCATAACTCTTCTAGCGGCTCTGAGCGGTCTTTAATCTGCCTTTGATAACTATAACTGCCTCCACTGACTGCTGAACCAACTCTGGGCCTGTGATCTTTTTTTCCCCGACTTCATCCCAACACACTGGCATTCTGCACGCTCTGCCATACAACGCTTCAAAAGGGGCCATATGAATACTCTGCTGGTAACTGTTGTTGTAGGCAAACTCGACCAAATGAAGCTGTTCTTCCCAGCTTCCTTTGAAGTCCAAAACGCAAGCTCGTAGCATGTCTTCGAGGGTTTGAATTGTCTATCCGACTGGCCATCAGTCTGCGGATGATAGGCCGTACTGTACTGTAGTTTTGTTCCTAAAGCACTCTGCAAGCTCTTTCAAAAAGTGGCGGTGAACCTCGGGTCTCTGTCTGAAGTAATCGTAACCGGCACTCCATGCAGACGTACGACTTGACGCACATACAGATTTGCGTGTCTATCCAAACTCAAGTCCTTTCGAACTGCAATGAAGTGAGCCGATTTTGTCAATCTGTCGGCTACTACCCAAATCGAATCATTTCCTCTCTGGATTCTTGGTAGTCTAGTCATGAAATCCATCGTGATATGCTCCCATTTCCACTCTGGGATATCGAGAGGTCACAAAAGTCCTCCCGGTTTGCAATGTTGAGCCTCGACCTGTTGACATGTCAAACATCTGGCAACATGCTTGGCGATGTCCGCTTTCATACCTGACCACCAATAGTGTTGACGCAGATTCTGATACATCTTGGTACTACCAGGATGAATGTTGTAACTGCTACGATGTACTTCTGATAAAATCTCCTCCCTAAGCTCCACATCGTCAGGTACAATCAATTATCCTTGGAATTTCAATGTTCCATCTTCAGAAATCTGAAAGTCAGCTTTCCTTTTCTCTGTATCCTCTTGCAGGATTTTCTGAACATCCAGATCTGTCTGCTGAAGCGTTCCGATTCTGACCTGCACTTCCGGCTCAATTCTGAGGGTGGCCATAAAATTCGAAAGGTAGCCTACCTCAAATTTAAAACCCGAATCTCGTGCTCTCTCGAGTAGACTCCACTCCTTGAGTACCATTTGCACAACTGAAGAATTTCTACTCAGTGCATCAGCGACCTTATTCGCCTTTCCGGGGTGATACAAAATCTCACAATTATAGTCTTTCAGGAGTTCCATCCATCTACGTTGTCTCATATTCAACTCATTTTGAGAGAATAAGTACTTGAGACTTTGATGATCGGTGAAGATTTGGAATCTTTCTTTGCATAGATAATGCCTCCAAATCTTCAGGGCAAAGATGATCGCTACGAGTTCTAAGTCATGCGTTGGATAATTCAACTCGTGAGGTCTCAACTGACGAGACGCATATACAACAACCCTACCATGCTGCATTAATACGCAACCCAGTCCTTTAAACGACGCAGCACTATAGATCTCAAACCCTCTTGAACCAGATGGAATAGTAAGCAAATGTACAATAGTAAGCTTATGCTTAAGCTTTTGGAAACTACTCTCACATTATCTGACCACACAAACTTTTCTTCCTTCTTCAGAAATCTTGTCAACGGCGATGCTAACACTGAAAACCCTTCTGTAGTACCTTGCTAAACCCAAAAAACTTCTGATCTCTATCATTGTAGTTAGTCTTGGCCAGTTGATTACTGCTTCAATCTTGGCTGGGTCCACTGAGATTCCTTTTCCGGAGATAACGTGACCTAGGAAAACCACACGAGTTAGCCAAAACTCGCACTTACTGAACTTGGCGTACAGCTCGTGATCCCTCAAAGTTTGAAGCACTACCTTTAAGTGCCTTTCGTGATCCTCAGTACTCCTCAAATACACTAGGATGTCGTCGATGAAAACGATTACGAACTGATCCAAGTACTCTCTGAACACACGGTTCATCAGATCCATGAAAGCAGCTGGGGTGTTCATCAACCCAAACGGCATTACAGTGAACTCATAATGGCCGTATCGAGTGCAAAATGCCGTCTTCGGTATGTCTCCTTCCTGATCCTTAGCTGATGATACCCTGTCCTCAAGTCGATCTTAGAGAATATCAATGCTCCTTGAAGCTAATCAAACAAGTCATTGATCCTCAGCAACGGATACTTGTTCTTGATAGTCACCTGATTGAGTTGTCGATAGTCGATGTACAAGTGCAAAGAACCATCCTTCTTCTTCACGAACAGAACTAGTGCTCCCCGGGGTGATGCACCAGGGCGAATAAATCCTTTATCCAACAACTCTTGCATCTGCACCTTCAGGTCCTATATTCTAATAAGGCCATCCGGTAAGGAGCTTTAGAGATTGGCTCAGTCCCAGGGGCTAACTCAATCATGAACTCTATCTCTTTCTCCAGTGGCAACCCTGGTAATTTTTTTGGGAACACGTCTGGGAACTCTTGCACCACTGCGATGTCTTCTATCTTCAATTCCTCCACTGTCGTATCCACGACAGTCGCCAGGTAACCTTGGCAACCCTCATCTAGCAAACGAGTTGCCTCAAGCAACGAGATTAAGGAAATCGAGGTCCTCCCCGACTCGCAATAAATTCGAAGCTCTCACCCCCTAACGAGTTAAACTGAATCGCCTTGTGATAACAGTCCATCTTAGCTCGTTGCTTGGTGAGCCGATCCATGCCAATTATCACATCAAAATCAAACATGGCTAGGACTATCAAGTCTATCCTTCCCTCTCGCTCACCAATCACTAACTTGCAACCAAGACAACCCACTGAAGCTAACACCTTATCCTTCAACGGCGTACATATACTAATCACTGACTCCAACAACTCAAGAATCAATTCTACCAACTTTACATATCTTTAAGCTATAAATGAATGTGTAGCTCCAAGATCAAATAAAGCATAAGCAGGTTGGTCGTTCAACGAGACCATACCTGTGATCACATTACGCGCATCTTCCGCCTGTCCTCTGGTGGTCGCATACGTCCTTCCTTGAGCTGGAGGTCAGACCAATCCATCCTGCGGCATATTCTGCGATGCGATTCCTCTATTCTGACCCAACGGTGGCGGTGACGGCAGCTGACGCTGTCCCATCAGTCTCCTAGGACAATTCCTAGCTATGTGACCCTATTGGCCACACTCATAATAGGCACCCGTCCTAGAGAGACATGGGGCTAAACCATGTCATCTTCCACATGAACGACACACTCCATTATAGCTCGACGACGACTTCCCTATCCCACTCTTCCTGTTAGGTGGAACAGGATACCTTCCCCCAAACATCGGCCTCTTCCCAAACCGATTACCTTCTCTGTTCGAACCAAACCGCAACCTAGATGCGACAACTCTCTCATTCTGGTCTTTCTCAATCAGCTGGGCCCGTTTATAAAGGTCTTTGTACTCCTTCAAATCTAATGATACCAACAAGCTCTTCACATTCGGTCGGAGCCCGTCTCTAAACCTTTGAGCTCGGTCTGACGGTCTCTAAACTAGATCGGGGGCATATTGTGACAGTTCAGCGAACTTTGCTTCATACCGATCGATCGACATCGTACCTTGGTGAAGGCGCTGAAACTCCGCCATCTTCATCTCTCTAGCGCAATCAGAAATGTATTTCTCATTGAAAACCTCGTGAAAGGCATTCCATTCTAAAACCACACTTTCAGGGAACGCTATCCCTTTAGTAGTCTTCCACCATGTACCTGTGATCCCTTTCAACTGATAGGCTGCCAGGACAACCTTCTTTGCCTCAGTGCACATTAGTAAATCAAAGGCGTTCTCTAACTCCTAAATCCACAGTGTTGTAGCTTCGGGATCTCCTGCTCCCGTGAACATCAGCAGATTCAACTTCAGGAATTGCTCTACCAACTTATGCACAGGCCTCCCAACGGCCACGTTCTCGGGTGGAACTTCATCATGTGTTACCTCGTTCGATGACTAGTGCGGCGGCAAAGGCGACGATAACTACAACAGCAATATCATTGGCGGCGTTATCGACATTAGTGGCAGTGGCGATGGCGACGGTTGAAGCGACGGCCTATTGATCCATTATGTCACCCATCAACTCAAGCATCCTCATAATCCCAGCAAACCTTAGATCCTTAGGGGCTACTACCCCAGCATCAACTGGAGGCGATGCTGCACCACTCGTGCTAGCCTTAGCCTGCGCTCTCCCCAAGGCAACTCAGGCACCAACTCTCGTCGATAGCCCACCCCGAAACATTGGGCCTCCTGCCCTTCTTCCTAGCAGTCCTTGGCACTCGGTCACTCATGCTACAAGCTCAGTATAGATACCCGTTATCAACTTCTAATGCCATATTAGAATCTGAGTGGTCACACCAACAAGTTAACAAATAGCTATCAACCACACGCATCAGCATATTAAAAAGCCTTTCCTACCAACTATCCCATGGCTCCCTTGCACCTTATCACTCTATACACAGACCATGCTCTGATACCACTTAAACGGGATTGTCACGCCCCAAACCCCGAGCGCACAAACAACCCACCTTGGTTATGCAAATGCGACATTCCCAAATAGTGTTGCCGACCCCATTCATTTATTATGCACATGCGAAATGTATTATAAAATCCCTGACAAGACTTACGAGATAGGAAAGCAGGAAACCGATTCATTCAAAAAAAACAAACATACTTTCATATATAATCACACTAGAGTTTACATACACCAAAAAGGGTCAATCTACCAAAAAAGGGATCAATCCACCAAAAAGAAGGAACAGTCTTATGACTACTAGTCGGACTCGTTCGTCGATCCTACTTCTGACTGATCAGCCTCCGGAGACGATGGGTCCTCCACCCCACCACCGGGAGGGTCAGCTATGCCCTCACCTAGGATAGCCTCAATCACAACAAGTGGAATATCAAAACCACTAAGAGGACCAATCCTGAATCCATTGGCTCCAAAGTGGAACCACGCCCTATATCGATGCAGCACCCTGACAAACATGGCCTCCTCGATCCAAACCATGGTCCTGATAAGCTCATATATCCAATGACTACCAAGATTGGGAAAACTATGCACCTTCTCGGTAATCTGCACTGGGATACCATATCACTCCAAGGGTAACGCCATCTACGGTCCTAAAATTTTGGCCCACAACGGGGTAAGACATTGTCTCAGCAAGTTCACCCCCATAAACCCCTATCAGAAAGAAAATACACCCAAGGGTGGCCTAACCACATCACACAGAAGACTTACCTCGCCTTATTTCCTTCCTGCAGGTTAGTACAGTTCATATCACTAAATCATAGGTAGTAATAAGAACTTAAACAACTGGAGTGCAATCACTTTCACATAATCAACAACCACAGCATGCGATCCAATTTTTATTCACTACCACACATGAACATAGCTTGCTCGCAATTCAACTATCTACTGGCATCTAGCTAGGCATCGTCTCCCCACCTTAGAGCACGGCTTCGTTATTATGTCGACGGCGTTCCCAAACGAGCATGGGCCCATAATCTACTGCGACTCGCATCCGTTATAAGGGGCATCCCATATAGGGGCAAGTCCAGCTCAACAGCCTAGGACAATTTCATCTTAATTATCACACAATAAATTCACACTCGGCCCAGGACACATTGCATTTCACTCAATGCTTCAATTTAAAATAGTGATCCCGGCCTCTTTTCTTCATATTAAAAATATTTTAGAAATTATTCACGTGTGTGGGGGCACGTTAATTTTGAACCAGAAAACCAATATCTCACTTTTTCAAACCCCACCATTTAATATAATCCTTAAAATTAAATTTTGGTATCAAGACCCGACACCTTTGATTTTTTGAATAATATCCACATTTTTCACAATCAACACTCAATTTGCAATATCCACTCATCAAATTCATAATCTCAATATATAGCAGCGATCAGCACGAAATTCTAAGAATTTAAGGTCCCGAAATAATTTTCAAAATTTTTAAATAATTAAATTTATTACGAAAATTAATTAAATAATAACATTTTAATAATTTATATAATATAAAATAATATTAATTAATTAATTTCGAAATATTTATTTATTCAAAAATAATCAATTAAGGCCAAATCCTTACTATACTAATATAAACATCTATTTAACATTAATTAAACATACACTAAACTAATCACACCTCTTAATCTAATCCACACTTAATTAAACTAATCTAACCACCTAAACTTACTTAGCTTAGACTAAGCACGCTTAGGGCATCATTAACCCTCTAATCAAGGTTTAGGAGGCTAAACTCATCGGACTTGCTTTCTGATGAGTTCCCGGCGAAGACAACGGCGAGGCGATCGACAAATCTCCACGGGGTGGCAATAAAAGAGGACCGGAAGGCACCCAAAAATGGGCTTTGAGGGTCCGGACTTGAGCTAGAACTCCGGTGGCTGACCTTGGCCAAAACTAGCTGGAACCGATGGCTGCTTAGACGGGAATGGGCAAGGACGGACGGCGGCAGCTCGTGCGGTGACTGGTGGTGGCTCCAACGGCCAGGCGAGACCTCCGGCTGTTAAATTATGTCTCAATTTTGAGAGTTTGTAAAAACGTGATTCGCTTGGATAAAATAAAAGGGAGGAAAGTTCTTGTTTGCTTCGAAGCCTACGGAATCCCACAGTATGGGCTTTCTTGTTTTAGCCGATGAAGGAAGAATAAAATAAAAGAGGAAAGAAGCTTGGCCGAAACCTATCTGCCCATGAGTCAAAAACAAAGTGGGCCCAGGTCTCCCTTTTGGCGTGAAGTCCCTCTGCACATGAAGATTGAATTCTCGTGGGGCCAAAAAGTCAAGCTTTGACTTTTGGGGCACACTCACATATACATATAAAAAGCGCACGTCTCAGTGAGGGTTTTCTCTTCCGCGGTTGCTGCACTCGTATAAGAGAAGGAAGAAACCTTATGAAGCTGCAAACGTTCACAATCCTTGAAGCCGCGCGAATCTTGAACGCGCAATAATTTTGTGCTGTGAGTTTATTCTCAAGTGAGTTGCTTATTTATAAGCACTTTGGGATTTTGGTTAAATTTAAGTATGGGAAACACTTGAGCAATTGTAAACTCTGATTCTCCGATTTTAGTGGATTATTTGCTGCTGGCTCTCCCCATGAATGTAAGCACCGATACTCGGATCGAATCACGTAAATTTCTGGTGTCCTTATTTTTCTTGTTTATTTCTCTGAGGTGATTTCGCATTGACGTAAATTGCAAGATTCTGTCGTTTCCGCGTATTATATCCCAATAATTGGTATCAGAGCTTGGGGTTGGATTTCTTTAGTGTGATTTGGGGCTTTGGCTTGTCTGATTATTATCTGGAAATTCTGTTATTGCAATTATGTCTGAGAGGAAATCTGATATTGAGAAATTTGATGGGAGAAATAACTTTATGTTATGGAGCATCAAGATGCAGGCTTTATTGACAACACAAGGTTTGGCCAAGGCACTAAATGGTGAAGATGAGTTACCGATTATAATAAAAGCTTCAGAGAGGGTAAAGCTGATGGAAAAAGCAAAGAGTATAATCTTATTAAATTTGTCGGATGAGGTCTTACTAGAGGTTATTGAGGAGAAGGATGTCGCAGCATTATGGGCAAAACTTCAAACACTCTATGTGAAGAAAGGTTTGAACAATTGCTTATACATGCTGAAGAAGATGTTTCAATTTAGATATACTGAAGGTACGTCTATCAAAACCCACCTAGATGAACTTAATAAACTCATGTTGGATTTGAAGAACGTTGGTAAAATACTTGATGATGAAGAACAGGGCATGATATTATTAGCCTCTTTACCAGAGTCATGGGAGCACTTTACTGATTCACTGTTGCAGGGGCGTACTACAATTACCTCAGAAGAGGTAAAGCCCGCCTTATTCTCTAAGGAGTAGCAAAGAAAGTTGCGAGATGACGGTCAAGCGCAAGGAGTATCGCAAGCATTAACGATTCAAGGTAGAGAACAACATTGAGAGCCTAGTAGCAGCAAAGGTAAAAGCAGATCGAAATCACGCAATAGAAAGTCCAAGGGACATGTGAAGTGCTTTGAGTGTCACGAGGAGGGGCACATCAGGAGAGATTACCCAAAGTGGAGAAATAAAGTGGATAAGCAAAATGCCACAAGTAATGTGGCAAACGTTGCTAAGGGGAGCACTAGTGATGCAGAAGCTGTTTTATGTGTGACTGCTACTTTGTCAGGAGACAAATAGGTGCTAGATTCGGGGTGCTCTTATCACATGACGCCTCATAAGAATTGGTTTACTACTTACCAAGTTGCAGATGGTGGTAGAGTTCTTTTGGGGAATAATGTAGTCTGTAAGGCTAGGGACAATTCGGATTCGAATGCACAATTGGGTGGTTTGCACATTGACAGATGTGAGGCACGTACCAGAGCTCAAGGCTACCGGCTGTGGTGCACCGATCCCAGATCACCCAATTTTCTAATCAGCAGGGATGTGATCTTCGACGAGATTGCAATGCTTCAACAGAGGAGTTCTGAGACACAACCAGTAGAAAAGACAGATCATGGTGTCATAAGTGAGGTGGAGCTTCAGGTGGAGACTCCGGAGACCTCGAAGGTAACAGAAGTTGAGCTGCAGATGAAGCTGTAGTTCCTTAAGTCGGTGATAGTGAACAACCAGCAAAGTCGCAGCAGACTATAATTGCAGGTAGACAGAGAAGGCAAATTAAATCACCGGTATGTTATGGTTATACAAATATTGCTTATGCATTGACTGTAGGTGACGAGGTGGAGACAGATGAGCCTTTGTCTTACTCTGAGGCGATGGCTAGTTTAGAGTCGTCGCAGTGGCTAGGGGCAATGAGTGAAGATATGGAATCACTCCATCGAAATCAGACATGGGAGCTAGTCAAAGTACCCAAGAGTCAAAAGATTGTTGGAAGTAAATGGGTCTTTAAATGGAAAGAGGGCATTCCCGGTGTCGAGGCAGCAAGGTATAAGGCGAGACTTGTGGTGAAGGGATATACACAACGTGAGGGCATTGACTACAATGAGGTGTTCTCTCCTATGGTAAGACATACTTCTATTCGTGTTTTACTTACCTTAATTGCTTCGCAAGATCTCGAGTTAGAGCAGCTAGATGTGAAAACTGTGTTTCTTCACGGTGAGTTGGAGGAGAAGATTTACATGAGGCAACCAAAGGGTTTTGCTATTCCGGGTAAGGAAAATCATGTTTGCTTGTTAAAAAAATATTTGTATGGGCTAAAACAGTCTCCTAGACAGTGGTATAAACATTTTGATGCTTTCATGGCTAGTCAAGACTATTCAAAAAGTCAGATGGATAGCTGTGTTTACTTTAGGAGATTAGAGGATGGTTCTTTGATTTATCTACTCTTATATGTTGATGATATGCTAATAGCAGCTAAGAATATGTCTGATATTGATGTGCTGAAGAAACAATTAAATGTTGAATTTGAGATGAAAGATTTAGGTGCTGCAAAGAAAATATTGGGTATGGAGATTTTGCTTGACAAGACTACAGGAGTTTTACGTCTATCTCAAAAGAAATACATTGAGAAGATTGTTGCATGTTTTAATATGTTGTCAGCAAAATATGTAAGTACACCTTTAGCGAAGCACTTTAAACTTTCAGATAAATTATCACCGCAGACTGAGAAGGAGGAGGAGCATATGTCCCTTGTTCCTTATTCTAGTGTCGTGGGTAGTATTATGTATACTATGGTGTGCACTAGGCCTGATATTTCACAAGCTGTGAGCGTGGTTAGTCGCTATATGAAGCGTCCTGGTAAAGCTCATTGGGAAGCTGTGAAGTAGGTCCTCAGATATTTGAAGGGGACAACAGATGTGGGTATAGTATATCGGAGGGACAGCAATGGCGGTGAGACCACTGGTTTTATGGATTCGGATCACGTTGGTGACTTGGATGATGCAAATCTTTAGCAAGGTACGTGTTTACGCTAGTGGGTGGTGCAGTTAGTTGGAAAACATCCTTACAGGATCACATTGCATTGTCTTCGACTGAGGCAGAGTACCTGGCACTAACCTTTGTAGCGAAAGAGGTGATATGGCTACAAAATTTGCTCTCGGACTTTGGGTTAGAACAGAAAAGTGTGGATATACACTGTGATAACCAAGGTGCGATATATTTGGCGTATAATCCAGTTTATCACGAGCGAACAAAGCATATCAACATCAGGTACCATTTCATCCGAGATGTCTTAGCTTTGGGTATTGTTATTGTTAAAAAGATTGCTACAGCAGATAACCTAGCAGACATGATAACTAAGTATGTTCCTTTGGCGAAGCTCAAGCTCTGCTTGAGCTCTATTGGTGTCTGTGGAGAGTGAGCACCCGTCGGGGCGTTGGGAGAGCAGCATGGATGATAAGCACTATAACTTGGTTTCAAACATCGAGCCAAGGTGGAGAATTGTTAAATTATGTCTCGATTTTGAGAGTTTGTAAAAATGCGATTCGCTTGGATAAAATAGAAGGGAGGAAAGTTCTTGTTTGCTTCGAAGCCTGCGGAATCCCACAGTATGGGCTTTCTTGTTTTAGCCGATGAAGGAAGAATAAAATAAAAGAGGAAAGAAGCTTGGTCGAAACCCATCTGCCCGTGAGTCAGAAACAAAGTGGGCCTAGGTCTTCCTTTTCGCATGAAGTCCATTTGCACGTGAAGATTGAATTCTCGTGGGGCCCAAAAGTCAAGCTTTGACTTTTGGGGCACACTCACATATACATATAAAAAGCGCACATCTTAGTGAGGGTTTTCTCTTCCACGGCTGCTGCACTCGTACGAGAGAAGGAAGAAACCCTACGAAGCAGTAGACGTTCACGATCCTTGAAGCCACGCGAATTTTGAACGCATGGTAATTTTGTGCTGTGAGTTTTTTCCCAAGTGAGTTGTTTTTTTATAAATACTTTGGGTTTAGAGTTAAATCTAGATGTGGGAAACACTTGAGCAATTAAGCGATTGTAAACTCCGATTCTTCGATTTTAGTGGATTATTTGCTGCTGGCTCTCCCCGTGGATGTAGGTACCAATACTCGGACTGAACCACGTAAATTTCTGATATCCTTATTTTTCTCGTTTATTTCTCTGGGGTGATTTCGCATTGACGTAAATTGCAAGATTTTGTCGTTTTCGCATATTATATCCCAACATCGACGATCCTGATGACAACGAGCAGCGGTTGGACAATCGGATGAAGGTAATGGAGGCTCGGGCAGAGGCGAAGTGGAGCGACGAGCTGGCCGACAAGCAAGGGCACGGGGCAGCACGCAACGATGGGCGGCGATGGCAATGTGCGAGCGGCAACGAGCGGGCGAACGAAGGGGGCGTGCGGGCTGGCTTGGTCGCACCTTCTCTCTCCTCTCTCTCCATGTTACAAGACACTCCTCGATTCAAGGAAGGAGATGAAGTGTGATGTGAGAGCCCACTTTTTTTGAGCAAATGAGCACCCTACACTTGTCCAAATCTCCTCCACTTTGGCCCCACCATGACCTCACATGAGGTCACCTTCCACTCACACCAAGCTTCCATGACAAGCTTTTAATGGGTCCATTTTGCCTCATACACCATGGCATACGAATTTTGCAAAGTTGTACATCACATTCTTTCAATTTCATTCAATCCTCTTCCAATTAAGCCAAATTGAAGTTCATAAAATTAATCCAATGTCACCACACTTCAATTCACATTTTTACTCGACCATAGAACCATCTTGGATCCCAAAAGAACGACCAAAAGCGGGCCTACCAATTTTCTCGAATCAAATTAACCATACTTTGATTATTTTGCCAAAAAACTCAATTTGTATGAAAAATCTTCTGAAGATGAGTCAACGTTCCTAAAATGATTTGTGACACACCAGGACTTCTAATTTTTGAATTCAATCTCAATTTCACGGTTAATTTCACTCCAGCACAATACTAGCGCGTCCTGATCTACTGGGTAGCTTTTAGAAATTTTCATACATTTGACCTATGGTTGATCATTTTCAAACCACAATATACATCTTCGACACATTGGCGACTCTCGGTTGTCGTGGTAATTTCAAGGTTTCAAATACAGACACAGGTACCAAAACGACAGAAAAGCCGATCTAGTGTCGATCGACAATAATTGTGTGATCTAGTGAGATCACCCACACTTGATCACATGCCTTTGTCGAATCGACCTATCGCTGGTCTTTAATCGATTTTTAACTATGCCGTAATGACCCTTGCAGATTAACTCGGTCGAGAGGTTGCTTCCTAGTCAAATTCTCGAGTCTAATGAATTAGAATCCCTTAATGGCTTTACCTGATAAACTTCTCGTGAGTGGCCTACTCAGATAAAAGAACTATATGCACATAGATGAAATGCCCGTCTCATTTTACTGAAAACAGAATTGGAAAATCGAGATGTCACAATAACTATCTATTAAGTGAATGCCTTATTTAAATTTTTTTTTTTTTTTTAAGATTTGGATTGTCTTACCGAGGACATTATCATTGGAAAATAAACTTCATTTTGTGGAAACTCCGATTTTGTGATAAGTAAATAGACTTGATTAAATCATAACTTTTGCATGTCTCTAGAGCACGGTTTCTTGTTGATTTTTATTTATATATGAATTTTAGGTTTTTGTCAAAGATTTTGTACCACGTGGATTGGCTCGCCTGATTTCACTTTTGGAGGAGTTATGCTTTCGCCAAAGATTTATTAATGATTTTAGACAAATGAAAAGCTTCTATATGTAGTATTGTTGCTCATGACGAAGAAAGGGAAGAGGTTCAAAGGATCGCATGAGAACGCGAGGCCGAAGAAGGAGAAGAAGATCGAGCACATCAAGGACAAGGTTGAGGTCCCCAGGTCCACTCCTTGGCCTCTTCCTTTCAAGTTCATTTGAAATTCATCTTGCTCTCTCGTGCTCTCTTTCTCTCCAATTTCGTTCGTTCGTGTAGTTGTAGTTGTACTTCTGATCTACCGATTGGCAATGGAATATGGAAGCTGTTTGTGTAAATCGTCAGCAAATTTTCGATTGTGATTCACTTTGTATTTCGGTTTTGAGATTAGAGAAGTTCTATTTTCTTTGAGATCGATTGTTTTGCTGGTTTGAAAGCGTGCATGGTGATACTTGGGAACTTTTGGATAAGAATGAGAGTCATTAGCATTTCGATTGACAGTGTTTTTAATCGCTAGTTCGCGGTTTGCTGAAAATGAGTGATTTGACTGTTGATGACTGGAAAAATTGGAGAATAAGTTTATCTTTGGTTCAAAGCGAGGATAAGGGACCTAGGTTAGCTCGTTGCTATGCTAATATGGTGTAATGCAATTAGAGGATATTGGTTAAGTATGTGGTTTTGATTAGCTTTGGATCTGAGCTGTTAAGAAATTGAGGAACCTGACATGCCAAAAAAGGAGAGAACTTGTTTTCAAGAAATTGATATGTGATGTATAGCAATTTTTATATAAAATGAAAATGTGTGTATAGCTAATCCATCAGTAACCACTAGGCTCATTAGGGGGATGGAGATCATAGCCATCCTAAAATTTTCATCATTAACACAGTAGATTATGCTGCTGACAAAACTCAAGTCTCACTACAAGCACATTGATCGTCATTAGTGCTTTTGCTGGTGAGAGTTGATTGTAACACAATTAGATTGTAGAAAGGAGATATTTGGCATTGCTACTGTCATCATCATGGATGGCTCTACAATTTCTGTATTGTGACATGCCTGACAAATCCGGGGTTAGCTCCACAAGGTCTAGTGCAGTAATAAAATAAACTAGACAGAAGAAAACAGTCCAACTGAAATTGTTAGAGCATGAAGAATTATGTTGTTTTCTCGCGTAATAATATAAAATTCAAATTCATATAGGATGGGTGGTTGCAAAACAGGTTCCAATATAAACAGGGTTAACCTTGAAACCGGACCAAAAAAACAGGGTGGGTCGAATACAGGGTCCAATGCAAACAGTGTCGGGTACAGGGTCCAAAAAAGGGAAACCGGTTATAATAGAGTCGAGTACAAGGTCCGGGTCTAGAACCTACCCACCCTGGACTTGATCACCCCTAGCTAATAGATAATGAAAAGATTTATATTTGAGGCAAGCCAGGAAAAAATAATGACTAACCTCATAAGTTGCTTCAAGGAGAAGCTCAAGTTGTAGACTTCTTACAACATCAGTTTCCTACTCACAATTCAACTCTCCCCCCACTCCCTCGTGGATGCAATGATGATGCCACAAGATTGTTATGATTATTGAGGACTAGACAAGCCATATCTGACACAATGCAATTCCATGAAAATAATAAGAAAAAATTCAGGATTATTATGGGATAACTGGAAAATCTACTGTCAAAACTTCACAAGTGCTCATGGTCTCTACACACTATCCATCACTTGGGACCTTTAGAGACTTAATTCGTCTAAATGATATTATGATGATATAACAACTAATGACAACCAACAAAATAATCTATAGTGCTTTTTTGCGAAAACAACCAAAGATACTAGCCAGTCAAATTTGTTTAATCTTAGAAATTTGCACCAATTTCAATGGAAGAGCTAGCATATTGTAATGACCCCGACTCCATCCTCAGGGTCTTGAGCTACAAGGATTATTTTTGCGACGTCCTAGGCGCGTCGCCATCCCGTTTCTTTTTATCTTTTCATTAAGCAAATGCGGAAAACGTTACAAAAAACACTTAGAAAATAACAAAGGAAAATAAACATTTACAAACATACGATTATATCAGTTACGTTTACAAACCCTTCTATCATGAGCCATTATATTTATAACAACTACATCTTCTATGCTCAAAAGACCGAGGTAAACCTCAGCTCCTCTAGCGAGACTCTACAATTCTGAAAAAATAACGAGGTGAGTCATAGACTTAGTAAATAAAACCCCTAATTCTCTATTAGGAGAACATCTCATCATCAAAATCTAATAGGTACGATACTTGCAATGCAATGTCAATAGCAAACTTATTGTTGTACCTCGATTACATGCAGATGTTCATTATAGCATACTTTAATGCATGCTTACCTTCAGCTTGTCAATGAACATATCAACATATCATACTTATGTACATACTGGCACACATACAATGATTCTTTTATTGTCGTCTTGGCTCGACTAGGCCCTCTCGGCTTGAACGAGCCTTCCAGTTTTATGATGGGCTTCTTGGCTTAACCAAGGCATATTTGCTCAACTGAGGCACCCTAGCACTAGCTCACAAAGGCATCCTAGCTCAATCAATGCATCCCGGGGCTAGCTTACCCAAGGTATCCGGACTTAAACTCAGGCATCATAGCTCAACTAGGACATCATGTTCAATGAATGAAACATCGCCACCAATGCTACGTGGCAACGAGCACTTTTTCCTCTTTAAGTGCATCATAAAAGTGCATCACACAAGCCAATTCTTACTTTTCTTTTTAGTCGACTCATACATGGCTCGAAGGCATGCTCATTCAAGTGAGCGTACCATTACTCTTAACATCATGCTATATTGGGCACAATTCTTAGTTCGTGGCTTGAGCTGCACGCCTCGCACCAAGCAAGACTTAGAATCGGCATGCTTCTATACCGATCTAAGGCCTCACCGCTTAGGCTATCGTGACTTGACGTTAATTCCAAGTCAAGTGAACCTCAACCTTGTTCCGGGACGTGAACCCACTCAAGCATGCAAACATGAACAAACCATACAAAAGAACATTATAAAATACACACGGCTAACACAGGTGAGCACACCACTAAACTTGATGACGTAAGCTATCGCCTTAGTGAAGAATTAGATATTCTACTTACCCGATGAGGTGGTGGTGGTTTGGTCAAGAGAAAGAAGCTTGAGGGCGGCAGCAAGGGAGTGTGGCCGAGAGAGGGATAGGGGGCAATAGATGGTGGTTGGTGGAAATGAAGATGAATGTCCTATTTATAGACCTCTCATCACTTAATAACCCTAACAAGTGGCCCAATCATCTTTCCTCATATGTCCTAGCTAATATGGGAGATGTGGCACCCTAATATTCTAGTGAAATGATTAAGGACAAAGGGCATTCTTCTCATTGGTCCATTTGTACTAATGAGTCATCTAACATTTATGAATTGGCTAACTTGTCTTCCAAAGCTCATATTAGGGTCATGATGACCTATTATAGTGACACTTAAGATGTTGAGTCACCCTCTTTCATTAATGACTAGCTTCCAAAGTCATTAATGGCTTAGACTTGTCATCAATAAACTTGAACTTTGGACAACTTATTCTCCAAGTTAACTACATAAGCATGTGACTTATTCCCCCTTCTTAATATGTTAAAATTCCAAAGAACATCAACAAGAAGCAAGTCCATTTCTTACCACTTGGTATGGTGAGTCATTAATTTCATTAATTAGCTAACTTCCAAAAGTATTTAATGCATTCTTATCTTCAAACCAAGAAGACTATAGATTGGCTTGCTTCTTAAGTTGGGCGTGCAGCCTCCTTCCCCTCCAAGTTGGGCATGCAGTTCTCCCATTCTAAGGCAAAAACAATTTTGAGAAACTTTCGAAATCAGTGCCATTACCTTATCAAATGGGCTTGAAAAATTATAAAATTTTAATAAGTTATAGAGAAGACCTTACACAACATTTTTCATGAGGAATCCAAGCCAAATTCATTCTGTGAAAAAAACAGCAAATCATGAACACAACCCAAAAATTCGTCCATCGAGCAGATTAAATGGTCGGAGAGAGAGACTTATTTTGAAATCCAAGTCTTCACAAAACTCGTTGAAATTTTAATATATTGTAGATATGTATGTTATTTAAAACACTTGTAAAGGAAGCATGTTCAAATTCAAAAGGGAAGATTTTATAAAAATTCAAGAAAGCAAACTAGTTACCTTTTTCATTATACTAAGCAGGTTCTATATGGTAATTGATTAGGCCTTCGTCCCAACCATTTCACCTCAAAAAAATCTGAAATTTAATTATATGTTATAGCTCAAGAGTTTTGAACAACTTTCATAAGTGAAGTTTCTCCAAATTCGAAGCACAAAGAACTCTATAAAATAAGAAAGCGAGAAAGGTCCAACAACTTCAAAAAACTGGGAAATCAACACTTATGAAACTCAAGGTGGCAAGTCTATGGAGAGAGATCGCGCCCTATTAAGCTTGTAAAATCACTTGCCATCATTCTTTTAGGCCATGAGTCACCCTCTTTCATTCATTACTTGAGACACATAAACCTCTATACTCATTATCTTCATTTAATGTGTTTCCCACTTGTTCACACTTGTTTTTTCTAAGAAAATTTGACTAGTCCAAGTTTCATACTTGTCTTCCAAGGCTAAGGCTGCCATGTGTCCATCTCAGTCGATGCTCTTTAATTAACTATAAGACGAGGGCGTTAAATGCAACTTGGAATATCTTAGTTTTGAAGGCCTTGTCATCATGCAGGGACTAATCAAGTTTGATCACACAATCGACCATCTTATTTGACCCGAGGTTCGTGCTTAAGACATGATCGGAAAAAGCGGACACAACTGGGTTTAGCCGGTGAAACCAAGTTCGGACTTCTCTTTTATCATGTAAAAGAGCTCTCAAATGGTCCAAGGGCCAGGCCTTGGGCCAATCAACCGATCCTAGGGCTGGTTCTATGGCCAGTCCAAGGTCCCATGCCATAATTCACGGCCCAGGACCGACCCTCGAGTCAATTCATGGCATATTCCTGCTATCGGCGTACTGATCCTTAACCTATTATTAGGGATCAAAATAAGGGTTGGAATTAAGGATGTTACACATATGTACTATCTTTGTCATCTCCAACTGCAAATGGATTGCATTCCGGTCCTTATAGATGGAGCTTAAGTGCATTTTGGATCTCACACGTCTTTTATCAATTACAAGAAGTGGTGTGCATAAATGTTTAGTGCCTTTTTTGTCAAAGAAATAAAAGGAAAAAGAATGACATCTTCACGGGAACCCCAAACTACAATTACAACAAAACCATTACTTGGAAGGAATTTAGAAATTAAACCATCACTTGTCAAATTCAAGTGATGTCTCTTTTATATTCATGAAAAGGTTTAGCCTTGGGACAGCAATAACTAAATTTCCTTATCTCCTTCCCCCTTTGGCCGCTCACCAAACTCACCTACGCCAATGTCAACAAATCTACCAGGGTAGGTGTTATGTGCATGCGCATCAGTTATGTGTACAAAGAATCTCCAAATTACAATTGCCAGTATAAAATGCATCGGACGGCAGACTATCCAAGAAAGTAACGCCATTGAAAATTTTCTACCTACAGATCTTTCTAAAGTTGGCAATAGGTGGAAAACTAGAAAGTGCACTTATCCCAAAGATCAAACAAGAGATGCATGCATCAAATTCATGCTAATATAAGTAGAAAAAGAAATTGTGTCTAATCAAATATTTGAAAGACAGCATACTGATATCTGAAATTCAATAGATGATGGTGCACATACTTTAACCGGAGATCAGATACAAAGAGCCCCCATATCAGGTGGCCCTCCATCAGATCCACTATAAAGTGCAGATGCGTTAGACCCTCTCTTGCCTTGCTTCTTTTTCCTTTCTATCTTATATGGATTCAAGAGCTTGATCACTGCAAAACAACATTTAGACATAAAAAAGGAGAAATCTTCAGTGCTGTCTTTGTTCTTGTAAGTATAAATTTATATTACTCATGTATGAACATTTTTTCCAAAGGGAACCCATTATTTGACAAAGCGCAGGAGTGAGAAAATATTCCAGACTTGAAGTTAAGTATGATACAATGTTGGATACATAAGCCATAATTTCAAGATAGGTATAAACTCCAATCACACGGAAACAGGAAATATACATCAACAAAGGACAAGCTTAAACAATAACTTGACATATAAAGCACTGAGAGAATAAGAAATACTTGGAAATTGCAGAGACTTTCCCTGTCCCTGACTCGCAACAGGACTTGTATTTCTTTTTTCAACCACATGGACAAGCCTTGTTTCTTGGAATTTTCTGCATTTCAAGATAAATCAAGCAAATAAAAATGAAAGGGTGCATCACCAACAGTTCTCACGTTTGACCTTAAACCAAAATGGTAAAGGAGGTAACATAATCATCTTTTGCGGAAACCTTGTCTTCTCGCTGGGCACTGCCATCATCATGAGTCCGTTTAGACTATTGCTAGGTGGATTTTCTTTATTGGTCTCTTCCACGGGTTCCTCTCTCTGTTCCTCAGAATTTCCATTGGCATCATCACCTAAATACCACAAAGAATTATGAAATAGTTTTGGGTGTAGCATGTTTGACTACCCAAAAATCCATGGTTGACCAGTTGCATCAAAATGACACCAAACAAGCTTCTCGTGAAGCTCAACACGGTATCTCCAAAACTGCGAAGTTAAATTATTAAAGAAAATCAGAGAGATAAATACTGACCAGCCATTACCATGAGAAGCATCTGCATTGCAGGGAGACTGGATAGTTTCCTCTGAAAAATCTTCAATGCCTTTTTCTGCTATCAAATACTCCATGGCGGCATCAACATCCCCATAAATTTGCAGCACTGTCTGTAAAAGTATCACATCATATAGAAGTCAGAAAAAGGTCCAAAACATTGCATTCTAATTCTAGACACCCAGCAAATGAGAGGAAAGCATTTAATGCAAACAAGCAAGCAGAAGAAGAGAGGACATAACCTGCTCAACTTTCTCAATGTTCTCACAACCACTTCCAGCCATGACTAGCTTGATGGATCCTGCATCAGTAATATCCTTACCAGCTCCTGATTTAGACTTGCTTGACCCAGCTTTTGCTTGGCAAGATGACAACGAGAGATTAGAATCGGTCTTTCAGCAAAAGAAATTATCAAATCACATACTTAAATTCACAAATTTGTCCAACTTCCCTACTTAGTAAACTAAAATTAGATTCCAGTAGAAACCTTGATTGTAATTGGCCTAGCTGGCCCATCTCCAGTGTCTTCCTTCAACCTCACACTGTTGTAATGTTCCTCGTCATGATAAGATCTAATAAAGAAAAGCAAAATATATAAGTTCAAATAATGAAACGCCATCAGTACAAAAAGACTATAAGATTTTCCCTATCCACAAAACAATAATGGCACAACGCACATTTTTTATGCTTACTGGCTTTGCATGATGACACTTATCGAGGATAGTAAAGTGTGGAATATCATATATCCACTAAATTTCATGACCCTTGTGACAATCCAAAGTCACAATCGCTACCTAGACAGATCCAATCCATCTCAAATTAGAATCTCCAGGGATGCCATTCATTGAAGGATTATGCATGGGAATTTCAATAAAATAATTTATTGAAGAAACAAAAGCTAAAGTGACATTTCGGTCTCCTACCACAGATGCTTAGCCAGTAATTTATCCCCCTGTAGGCTAGAACAATGCGGGTAACTTTTAAGTCCAGCTTCCTCCTGCACCAATCAGTTTAGGCCAAGATACACCATCCAAATCACAGTTAACACTCAAAAGGTTTTCCACTCTAGTAAAATAAGGATGCCAAATTGCTCAGGTGATCGTTGTGTTGGTATAGCTCTATGCAACTATGACTGTGAGCTGAATATCATCAGGAATAACCATTGGCAGCAGAAATGTATGCTTCAATGTATAATACCCATTTTAACTTGGTTTTTTCTTCCAAAGGCATGCTATTTCAGTGTCTCTATAAGTGTGAGATCCATCAATACTTAACAGAAAAAGTTCAAGAACAAAATGCACCAAATAAAGTTCAAATTAGGACCACTGAGCACTAATACAAGTGAGGACGACATCACCATGTAAGAAAAAACCCCTCAAACATAATTCCTACAGCTTGAAAAAGAGAAATCTGCACTCCACATACCAATACATACTGAACGACCATACTCCGGCACTTCCCATGTTCATCTTCATTGCCTTCCAACTGATCTGCAAGGGCCCTAATTAACAAGAGTAGACAACTATGAGAATTCCAACCATGACAAAGGCATTTCTATAAACAAAAGCTCCATACAAGGCAGTAAGATTACCTGGAGGATGGATCATTCAAATACTTGGAATGAAAACAGGAATGAGGAACATGGTTTGTTTGTCCAGGACGCTGTACAATGGTTATGAAATTTTACAAAGTAACTTAGTTGGATTTCGGAAGCAACAATCTAATATCCTCAAGACTAAGGTAGAAGAGCTACATTCCCCGACAAATAGGGCTCTTCTTCGAGATATATTTCCAGATGGCAGTGTCTCAAGCAGAATGATACATCATATGAAAATGCAACAGTTTTTCCAACAAAGGAATTTCTAGCACATTGATGATAGCAATCCAGAACCGGTGTACCATAAAATGCAATGCGGGTGAGCATACCACTAACCTTCTACAACAGAGAGTAATACTGTTATCATACAAAACAAACCAATTCCTGGAAACATTCAATAAAAAATCATGAACAAGTCGGTGATGTTTTCTAACAAGGAACACAGACCTGAAAAAGCAATTACCATCTGCCGTCACCTGGACAATTTTCAGGCCCATAACATCAAGATGAGCTCGGAACTGCGTGTTATCCGCTTGCTTCCCCTGCTTTTTGACCTGTTCACCAACGCATACCACATTCACGTCCACTCAGATTCTGAAAACAACCACCGACGAACACTCCAACCAAGAACTTAGCCAAAAACACCTCCACAAAAGCTCAATTTCAGAGGCCTCGCCGCAACAAACAGATTATCACAGCAATTGAAACTTTCGAATTTCTGTTGGATATATGCCCTAAAGCTACTATGTAATAGTTACGTATTAGGGATTTCGGTTGTACTATCATTATTATTATTTAATTAATGGTAATGACATATTCATTCATATGTCCAATTATTTTATATTATGAATGATTTCATAAGATCAGTTGCAACTAAACCTATTCTTGAGACGTCAAGAATATATGTGACGGGTTCATAGTTAAACTGAATCTTTAAATCGTTCCCGGTCGATGGATTATTGAGTGGATATTAATAATCCTATTGAGACCAGTGTGTTCATGACTTCACTATTAAGTATTGGATACTTAAGGGAATGATGAGTCACAAGTCATTGGGTATTGTGATGCTTGAGTTAAGAACACAAGTGTTTGTATTAGACAAGTTCACTGAACGTGACGCATATGGAACGATTAGTGACATGGAAGTTTTTAGCATGGTCAATGTCTAATTGTTCATGCTTTGGTCTTGTGTAAATAATCCTTAGACCTGAGACACAATGTTAACTTGTGTGTTGAACAACTATGGTTCACAGGTGCACATAATGCCAGGTCGTTGATCCGTCTTTGTACCTGATGGTCATATTTTGTTCATATACGAAGTTACACGTGTGCGCAATATGGAATCTGTCTACTTGTTAATAATGATGTCCTATACGATCTAATTATGACACTGTGTTAAAATCCTCGGCCGGGGTTGTAACCAAGAATAAATTGTTTATGTCTCGAATAAAATGCATGTCCATTAGATTTGTGCATATGATCGAATTAATGACTTGACAAATATTCTATGGTCTTTGTTTGATCGGGACATAGTAAAATAAAGGGATTGAATTACATTGTAGCCAAAGCTGACAGGTTCATTATGTTCTTAAAGCATTCACACTATTTGGGTAGCCATGATATATTACTAGATATCAATCATGGCTTGTAGGACCCAAAGATTAATCGGGACAATTAATTCTTTTGGGAGTACTAATGTGTTAGTACAAGTCTTATTACTAGCTTAGTGATGAACCTAGAGATGTCACACACCATAAACAATTAAGATAACGTGGAACAAGAGAGAAATATAATTGCAAATGTGTTTGCAATTACTACAATCGAATTGAGTCAATTTGAAATTAAATTAAATGAGATTTAATTTAATTTGTATTATAGTCACGAGCCTATTTGCATATAATGCACATACATGCCCAAAGTGGATATATGTTAATATATTCTAAATGCACATGTAAAGAATAAGTCCTTTTTATTTTTATTAATATATAAGTAAAAAGGAGTTTGATTAATTATTTTTTTCATTTAATCAATCAATTAATTAAGGTGCACGTGTGCAAAGTTTTTTTTTTTTTATTTTGAATAAAATAAATAAATTAAAGTGTGCATGTGCACGAAATCGTGCACATGCACGATTTGCACAAAATCGTGCAAGATGGTCAGCGGTTGCTGACCGTTCATGCACAATCGTGCATAAACGTGAGGATCAGCAACGGTTGCTGATCCCAACCGTTGCTGATTCGTGAAGAAGCTTTAAAATCAAATGCCGCAAAAGGTTGCGAAGGAAAAAAGTGCTGGTTGCTGAAAACCGAAAGAAAAACGTGCGTGTGTTCGTGTGGTTTTTGTGTTCTTGTGTTGTCTTTGAGACGCAAGAAAGACAAGGGTTCTCTCATCCAGGCCGTGACTATAATACATCAAGGATACAGCAGATTATCTCCACGAGATTGCTAGCATGATCATAATGGCGAATATCCGAATGTTTTCTCTTCCGTTCAATGTTCGTTGTTGTGTCTGAACTAAAAATCCGACGTTTGTGGAACTCAAACTGAAGAACATCCGAACAAATTCGTTTAAAGCACACTTCAAGAGATAATTCGTATAACTCTCTTTTACATTCAGATTTTTGATTAAAACGTACGAACAACTCGAATCATATAAAATATATATCATATTTGTTTCCGCTGCGTACTTTCTTAAAATTTTACCTATACATGATTCACAAAACCCAATAATTTCTTAAGAGACAAGATACGCCGCCTCATCGAAGAGCAAGCAATAGTCATGAGTGCCTAAATAGATGGAAATTGCAACCATAAGTAGCGAAGGAAATCGCTTACGTGAGGCTGTTTCTTAGCGTTGGACTTGTGGTGCTTCTTCTGTACCATCGCTGCGGAGAGAAGACGATCAATGCTGCCGGTGATGATTGAGCGAGGTCGAGATTTGCCACCGGGAGACGGCACTCGAACACCAGAGTCACGGCGATTCGAGCCAGAGCGAGGATTGCCCAGCAAAGATGGAGGCGAATGCCGAATGGGCCATGGGTTTTCCCGTTAGGAGCCCAATTTGTTCTTCTTGAAAAGGTCGGGATGGGCCCGAAACGAAAGAGGAACAAGGAGCGAGAGAGAGAGAGGATCGGTTCGGGGAGTGGAGCCGGAGGTGTTTGGAAGAGAAATCTGAAACCGAGAGGAGAGAATTCTTTCCGCTCGTCGGTGGTCCGCCTCGATCACCCTCGCGACCTTCCAGTGAAGCAGACTCGCTCGTCGCCGTTCGTCGCAGCAAGCTTTCGAACCTAGAGGTGGTATTCCGAACTGCACATGAACTGTTCGACGGAATGTCGACGGGATGTCTCGATGAAAAATCGAATTCAATTTTAGCGAGATGCGTGTTATTTTTTGTACCCTATTCGTTATGAAATCGTTAAAACCAAGACTGAATCGGCGTTTTCTTTAATTTTTGCTGGCATATTTCTCATCGTCCGAGTCTGGTCGTAAACGCTTCTCCGGAGATGCCATTCCTTTAGCCGAAGAAGCTATTATTTTTGTAACTGACAGTATTCAGTATTCGTGGATCGTCATTATTTTTCAAACTATGTAAGTCCCGTACAGTCCTCGTGATCATCACAGTGTTTGTAGTTAATAACTTTCTTTAAGATTAGTAACTTAATTGTAGAGTTCATATCTTGATGATCCTATCACTCACTAATTATCCGATGGCACAGTAAATTCCTTCAACAACTCATAAGTGATGGTATCTATATTTGGACTAGTACATCATATCGATGATGGCACCTCATGAAAAGTCCTTGTGACTTTAAATGACAATGTTAGTGGCATTTCTCCAAGGAGAGTAGATTTCCTCAAAGTTCTCATGAGTTCAAGACTTCTAGCATTCAAAAACTTTTCGAGAAATCACAAACTATTGAAAGTTCTCGCAAAATTTTCTAATCTTATATGCTTAGTACATTTACTTCAACGCTATCGACAAGTAATTATTGTTATATTTCATGATTTTCCTTAACAGTGCAACTCCAAGATTGCTTGTGATACGTAAACTTTCCTATGAATTGAGCTGATCTAATGGCTTATGTTTTCGCATTCTAATCACACAAATATTTCTTGATGGGCACTCTTGCAAAAATTGAATTCACCAAGCGTAACTATCCCTAGTTTGAGAATAATATTTTGTGTCACTTCTGATGCTGACTATTATGCTGACATGATGTAATCGATCATTTTTGTTTATGTTTGCCGGAGATAAATACTTAGGTTGGCTACTTCAATGCAACTCCTACGAGATGGTAAAACAAAAAGGGGAGGACATCTCTGTTAATTGGTCTTTTCTATTATTTGGTCTTTATCCAAAAAAAGGTGTTTGATTTGACCACATAAAAAAATACAACGATGGAGGTCTAAACATCTTTTTGTCAATCCTACTCCCCATCCCAACCTCCATAGGGCGTGAGAAGATGGGGATTTGATAAGGTGGAGATACCCCCCTTCCCTTAATGGAATGGTAGCCACTGGGACAATTCTCTTATTTATGATCATACAAAATGTGTTCTTCTTTTGTTGTACAATGGCTGTCATTCTTCAAAGCCGCACAAAGACAAAGGGGTATACAGGCGCTTCTTGAATCAGCCGTAATGAGCTCTTGTTTTTGTCATGCACGAGAAATTGAACATAGGGTGATTTTGTGCCTTGAGTTCTACATCAAATTAAGTAATTTTATCTATAAATAATATGAGTTTTGGGGATAATCTAGATTTGAAAAATACTCAAGTATGGGAGCAATTATAACTCTTTAATTTTTAATTGATTATTGAATTATTTATCACTGACTCTCCCCATAAAATAAGTACTAATACTTGGATCGGTCCACATAATTATTTAGTTTTATTTATTATTTATCGTAATTTCTTTAGTGATTTCACATTGATTTAATTGTAAAGTCCAATTATTTTGGCATTAATTTACAACAACTCGCATAAAGGAATTTACAAACTTTGACATAAAATTGTAATTGGCTTTAACATTCTCAAATTACTTCAAGATGTAATTTACAAAGAAGCCATATCTTGGATACTCTTCACAAAGAAGACTCACTTCTAATATAGGAAAAAAAAATCTAAAGTAGAAAACTTTCAAACTAGGAAACTTATTCAAATTAGGAAAGTTTCTTTTATAGGCTCAAACTCAAGACGAACTATTAATAATTTAGTTCCTTTGGGAAAAAATTGTTGTCCGAGGTATTATTAGAAAAAAAAAATGAATCGTTATCGCGACCTAAATTTCGGGTGCACCACCTAAAGTTTAGGCTAATGGACTATTAAGTTTTACACTTAGCACTCGAGCTCTCCCAAACCCATACCAATTCACAACTTATGTTCAAGTTTTTAACAAGCAAATGGATTTTATGTAGGAGTCGTCACTAATCAGTTTATGATAGGTCGATTAGACACTTAAGTAAAATAATTGAAGCATTATTTTACTCTTACGAATCAGAAACTTTGGGTACAGAGACTTGGTTACACTAAACTTTTCTAATGCCCTTTCGGTATCATTTCTTTTTATTTTCAAAAATTGTTTTTGCAGGCAACTTGGATTTATTTTAACCTAAATTTCTATCATGCAAAAGGGTGATCACATGGATGCTTAGTCACTATTAAACAATCAAAAAACTTCCATTAAAAGAAATAAACACACAAAGTATCTTTTGGGTTTTCTTTTATCTTGAAATCAAAATGTGCATTTTAACTTCATGACCTAACTTTATTAACAAGCAAATTCTAATTAAATGAACATAACATGCAAACTAATTGACATGCACCTAATATTTTTGTATTTTTTATTGAAATTCGGAATTAATAAAAACCCTAATTAAACTATCTAAAATGAATAATTTTCTAATTTATTTTAAGAGATTAATTTGACTTAAACCCTATCCTATCTTAGAAAACTATTTTTTTTTTTTAAGAAAAATGATATTATCAAAATGTGCAAACATTATCAAAGACCTATCTATATAAAAAAATCAATCATAATCAATTCCAAAAATTATCTAAAAATGCAATCCTAATTTATTAAACCAAAACACTCTGATGCAAGATTTGATTTTTTTTTTTTTTAGTGTTTTTCAAGACAAGTAATTATCAAATAAACATTATATCTAAACTAATTAAGACATTCATCAATGATTAAAATAATCAAAAAAATAATCCGTTGTCTCACGAATTAAATTAATAATTATTAAAACTCTAAACATCACAACATATAAGAAAATTCAAAATAATTAAAAATTTGATCCAAAGTCTTACGGATCGAATTAATAATTATAATGATTTAATAATTAAATTATTATCAAAATGCCCCAAAAATTAATATAATTAAAAAAATGATCCGACGTCTTACGGATCAAATTAAATAATTATAATAATTTTAGGCAGAACCCATGTGGATAATAACTGCAATAAAACGAAAATCAACTCAAAATGTTCTAATTGGTACAATATTAGCAAAACTTGAAAAAAGTAAATAAAATAAAATAATATAAAATAAATGAAAGATAAAAATAAAAAGAAAAGTAAGCAACCTAAGGAAAGGGGGCAGCAGGTTGGTCGACGCTAGGTGGACGGTGGCTGGCGTAGAAGCTCCGGCGGGGGCTCGGTCGCGATGGTGGTGCGACGGTTGCACTAACGAAGGGCGCTCCAAGGTTGACGGCAGGGGCGGCGTGGGCTGAGGCGCAGCGTGTGCGACGGAGGTGCTCGGATGCTCGCGGCGGAGGTGCGGGTACAGCGGAGGGCAGGGGCGGTGGCACGACATCGGCGGAGGCAAGAGCACGGTCGTCGGACGCCGGGCGGAGCAGAGGCAGGGGCGTCGTTCAGCGACGAGCAAAGACGCTCGGGCGGAGGTGGAGGCGAAGGTGGAGGCACAGGCTGCTGGGCGTCGGGCGCGGTTGGATTGGACAGGCGGAGGCACCGCAGGCGCGGGCAGCTGGGCGTCGGGGACAAACACCGGCGAAGTGTGACGATGGACGCGGCACGGTGTCGAACGAACAGAGACAGGGGCAACGGAGGCGAGCGGTGCGGGTGAGTGGGGCTCTGGTGCGGTGGCGAGCTGCTGGGCGGTGGTTTGCTGCAGTCGTCGCTGGTGATGCTCGGGTTGCTGCAGGCTGGGCGGCTGCTATCGAGCGGACGGAGGCGTTGCGGATCGCAGAGGCACGACGGACGGCGACCAGCAGGGGACAGAGGCGTTGTGGATCACAGAGGCACGGCAAACGGCAACCAGCGAGGGACAAGCGGCAGTGGTGACGCGGAACGTGGCCGATGCAGGGGCCCGCAGGTTGCCGGCGAGGCAGCGGTGGCCGGTGAAGGGCAGTAACGCTCGGAGGCAAAGCTGAAGAAGAAAACACTGTTCTTCTTCTTCTTCTTCTTCTTCTTCTCTCTTTTTTTTTTCTTTCTTTTTTCTTTCTCACTTGTCCACTCACGTCACCTCTTGCTATGTCTTCTCTGCACTCACGTCTTCTCTCATTTTCCCTCTTTTCTTTTTTTCTCTTTTTGGCTTTTGAATTATAGGGAAACCGAAGGAAGAAAGTGTTGGAATTGTCTCAGTGCTGCTGTTTTCCATTGCTACTGTTTTCCGTCGTGTTTTCCTCTATTTTTTTTAAAAAAACAGTCAAGTTCATTTTGGTTATGCAGTTAGTGTTTTTGTTATTTTCCAGGAAGTTAATAGCATGTTTTTGTGCAGTTATGTGTTGCACGTATGTGAGCAGTTTCTGCTTTGTATTTAGTTGTGGTACTCGACAGTTTTTCTTTTGAACAAGACGTATGAAGTGCTACGCTCTGTTTTTTTTTTTTTATCCTTTCACTCCCTCGATCAACAGAGATGTTTTCTGTTTTGATTGTTGTTTCATGAGTTATAACATTGGTATCAAAGCATCTGAGGGATCTTAAGGGACTGTGAAGTGAGGGTAAGTGAGTGAAAATTGCTTCCAATCTGCAAAGAAAAAGTTGATGGAGGCGAGGATCGAGTGGATTCTCTCGCAATGGCTGCTCCGGTCTTTCTTGGGGAAAATTATCAAGCTTGGGCTGTCAAGATGACAGCATTCTTGGAGGGTCATGATCTATGGGAGGCTGTGGAGGATGACTATGAGGTTGCTCTACTTCCAAATAATCCGACCTTAAATCAGATAAAGTACCATAAAGAGAGAATCACAAGGAAGGCTAAGGCAAAGTCTTGCTGTATCTTTCGCTATTTCACCCACTATCTTCACAAGGATCATGAGATGTGATTCTGCAAAGGCAATATGGGATTTCTTGAAGGATGAATACGAGGGAGATGAGAAGATAAGAGGCATGAAGGTGCTGAATCTCTTGAGGGAGTTTGAGAGACGAGTAGATGAAGGATTCGAGTCGGTGAAGGAGTACTACGATAGGCTGGTTGGGATAGCTGAAAAATCAGAGTTTTAGGGACTGACTTGAAGGATGAAAGGCTTGTTGGAAGATCTGGTGTCTTTTCTAGAGAAGTTTGAAGCCACCATAGCTTCTCTGGAAAATACAAGAGACTTAAGCGATATAAAGCTTGCAGAATTGTTAAATGCTCTGCCAGTACGAGAACACGAAGGCGATGAGAAGAGAAGAGTTTGTAGAGGGTGCGCTGCAAGCTAGAGTGAAGTCAAATGATGGAGGCAAAGGGAAGAAATGGATTCAGTCTAGAGAAAATGCTGGTGACTCCAAGGTTTGTAGCAAAAGAAGGAAATTCTGGTGGGTCTAGCAAATGGAAGAAGAACAAAAAGCCTTGTCAATACTGTGGTGGAACTAATCATCAGTTTTTTAGATGTTGGAGAAAGCTTGATGCTAGATGCAGAAGATGTCACAAGTTGGGTCACATGGAAGCAATCTACAAAGAGAAAAATTACCAGCAAGCAGGAGGAGCACGGGTAGCAGTAAATGAAACTGAGGAAGAGCACTTGTTTGTAGCTTTTTTTTTCTAAATCTTCTATTGAGAATGATGCATGGCTGGTGGATAGTGGCTATACCAATCATATGACTGGCAATTTGAAGCTGTTTAGAAGTCTAAACAAGTTAGTCGAGTCCAGAGTCAGAATTAGCAATGGACAGTATATCGAAGTGCAAGGGAAGGGTATAGTTGCTATTGAAGGAAATCAGGAGATGAAGCTGATCGGTGATGTTCTTTTGTGCCAAATATTGACCGAGAATCTGTTAAGTGTTGGTCAATTAGTTGAGAGGGCTATAAAGTGAAGTTCGAAGGGAAGAAATGTCTTATTAATAATGCGAGATAGCAAAGAAGTGCTAAGAATCCCAATGAAGGACAAGAGTTTCATGTTCAAGCCACAAGAGATGCAACAAATGGCTTTAAAGTGCAAAGAAGAAAATGCAGAGTTATGGCATAAAAGACTTGGGCATGTTCACAGGAAGAGCATGTCGTTTATGCAGAGAAATAACTTGGCAGATGACTTGCCAAGTTTGGGGGAGGAATTTCCACAGTGCAGAACTTGTCTTCTTGGCAAGCAAGCGATTTCCTTTCAAAGGAGGAGGCTGGAGAGCATGTGAAAAGCTGCAATTAGTTCACACGGATCTATGTGGACCTATGTCCGAGTCTTCTCTCAATGGTAGCGGTATTTTATTACTTTCCGATGATATGACTAGGATGAGTTGGATTTATTTTACGTGAGCCAAGTCTGAAGTTGCTGATGTGTTTGTGAAGTTTAAAGCTTTAGTTGAGAATCGAGTGGGAAGAAAATTAAAATGCTCGGGTCGATAATGGTTCGAGTATACTGCGACAAGTTTAAGTTGAATTGTGAGCAAGCGGGAATTGTGCAGCGGTTCACTGCGCCTATTCACCTCAACGAGAATGGGGTCGGTGAGAGGAAAAACGAAGCATTATAGAGATGGCTAGATGTATGATGCAAGAGAAGAAGTTACCTAAGAAGTTCGGGCTGAGGCGGCTAATCTGCGGTGTTTCTATTGAATAGATTGCCCACAAAGGCCTTAGAGAAGTCAACACCTTTTGAAGTCTGGCATGGTGTTAGACCTTCTGTGAAGAATTTGAAGGTTTTTGGGTGTTTGTGTTACACTCATGTTCCTAAAGTCAAGAGGGACAAATTGGATAAGAAAGCAGAGCTTGGAATCTTTATTAGGTATAGTCTTCAATCAAAGGCTTACAGGATTTTCCATCCCATGACAAGGAAGGTAAATGTGAGCAGAGATGTTATTTTTCTAGAGGAAGATGAATGGAATTGGATGGAAGGAAAGAGTGCAGAACAGCAACAGTTCGAAAAACAACCTGCAACAGATGTAGAGGTTGATGAAGTTATAGATGGATTGGAAGACAGTATGGATGATTTACCAGTGAGAGACATAAGGTCACTTGCTGAAATCTATGAAAGAAGCAATGTAGCAATGCTCGAACCATCTAACTTTGTGGAAGCTAAGGAGAATTAGAGGTGGATTGCAGCAATGCAAGAGGAGATTACAATGATCCAGAAAAACCACACATGGGAGCTTGTTGACAGACCATCTGATAAAAATGTGATTGGGGTTAAGTCAGTGTTTAGAACAAAACTTAATCCTAATGGTTCTGTCAATAAACACAAAGCTAGACTGGTGGTGAAAGGCTATGCACAAATATGGGGAGTAGACTATTCGAAACATTTGCTCTGTTGCACGACTTGATATAATAAGGCTACCGTTAGCTATTGCAACAGAGAAGGGGTGGCCTATATTTCAGTTAGATGTCAAGTCTGCATTCCTGAATGGAGAGCTTGAGGAGGAGATTTTTGTTGAACAACCTAAAGGCTTCAGTATCAAAGGGCAAGAAGAGAGTGTATACGGGTTGAGGAAAGCTCAATATGGTAAGCGGGCTCAAGAGCTTGGTATGGGAAGATAGATCGATATTTGCAGGATTTTGGCTTTGTAAAAAGCTTAAGTGAGTTCACTCTTTATGTCAAGAAGATGAATCACGGTGTTGTAATTCTGTCACTTTATGTAGATGATCTATTAGTGACAGGAAATGATATCGAATTGATAGAGAAGGTGAAGCAAGATCTATTTGCAGTTTTTGAGATGTCAGACTTGGGAAAGATGGCTTATTTTTTAGGTCTGGAAGTCAAACAAGCTTCATATGAGATCTTCATCTATCAGAAAAAATACATGAAGGAAATTCTAAAGAAGTTTCAGATGGAAGATTGTCGAAGCGTAAGCACTCCTATGGCTGCTAAAGAGAAGCTGCAGAAGAATGATGGAACCGATGCAATAGATGCTTCTATGTATAGAAGTCTGATTGGGTGTCTCATGTATCTTATAGCAACTAGACCAGATATTCTATTTGCTGTGAGTGTTTTATCCAGGTTTATGAGTAGTCCTAATCAGTTACATTTGGTTGCAGCAAAAAGGGTCTTGAGATATCTCAAAGGAACATTGTTCTTTGGTGTGAAGTTTAAGAAAGGTCAAAAGTTTAATTTGCAAGGATTTTCGATAGTGGTGGGCTGGTTCAATGGATGACATGAAAAGTACGTCTGGGTATTGTTTCGATCTTGGTTCGCTTGTTTCTCCTGGAGTTCCAAAAGCAAGAGATTGTAGCTCGAGTCCACAGCAGAGGTGAGTTTATAGCAGCTCTACCGTAGCTGCAAATCAAGTTTTGTGGCTGAAGAAGATAATGAAGGATTTATGGTTGAATTCCGGTGATTGTATCGAAGTCAATGTGGACAATCGGGCTGCTCTAGCAATATCACGAATCCAGTTTTCCATGGCAAAACCAGGCATTTCAAAGTCAAATTTTTCTTTTGCGTGAGGTGCAACAAAGTGGTGAAGTTAAGTTGGTCTATTGCAGATCGAAGATCGGCTTGCAGACATATTCACAAAGCCACTTCAGGCTGAAAGATTTGAGAATTAAGAGAAAAATAGGAGTTTGTAGCAGCAACTAATCCAAGGAGGAGTTTGTTGGAATTGTCTCAATGCTGCTGTTTTCCGTCGTGTTTTCCTCTATTTTCCTCTGTTTTTTTAAAAAAAAACAATCAAGTTCATTTTGGTTATGCAGTTAGTGTTTTTGTTATTTTCTAGGAAGTTAATAGCACATTTTTGTGCAGTTATGTGTTGCACGTATGTGAGCAGTTTCTACTTTGTATTTAGTTGTGGTACTCGACAGTTTTTCTTTTGAACAAGACGTATGAAGTGCTACACTCTGTTTTTTTTTTTTTTTTTTTTTTTATCATTTCACTCCCTCGATCAACAGATATGTTTTCTGTTTTGATTGTTGTTTCATGAGTTATAAAGAAAGGCCTCAACAAGTTTTTTTTTTCTCTCTTCTTTTTTTCCACTAATTTCCTCTCGAAATTTTTTTCTCCCGAATCCACTCTGAATTTTTTCGAATTCCCCTCCCTTTGGTCACAAAAATTGTGTTTTTTTTTTTTTTTTTATAGTGATTCCAGACAACCGCTTTTTATGGCAATTTTCGAGTTTCCATCTTATATTACATTAATTCATGGCTGTAAATCGAGGTGTAATTTTGCGATCAACTTAATTTTGCTTCGATTCATTCCATTTTATAAAAATTCTTATCCTTTAGTCACTTGATTTTCTAACTGCTTTCCGCATTTATTAAAATCTGAATATTCATCAAAATTTCAATATTCCATGCATAATTAATCAGATTAATTTTCCCCATTTTTTCCTTTTATTTGTTCTAATGCGATTTTTATTTTTTATTTCCTTAGGGTTTGTCAAAATTAGGTGTCAACAATTGTCAACAATGTTCATAAGTTAAGTTACATGGACTAGAGGACTATGCATAAGAGATCTTCCTTGATGTTGCCTATCTCTTCAAGGAGCGATCTACAAAATACATTATGAAAGTTCTTGGCAGTTGCAACTTTAGGAGTAGAAGTTCTTGTTGACAAGTCCTTGACAATAGAAGATGAAGGACACTACATATACATGACTTGATTCATTTGATGAGCATTGATATTGTTAAACAAAAGTCTTGTGATGATACTGAAAAATGTAGCAAAATGCTTTTGTAATGATGTTAATTATTTGTTTAGGGATGATAAGATTTGGTGGTATAGAAACTAATATTGCTCTCTTATTCTTGGAATTTATATATTTATTTGTTGACACTTAAATTTTGATTAAATATTTAAGTTTAAATTGCACAAAAAGTCATAAATCAATTCAGCCCTAACAAAAAAGGATTTTCACATCACGTGGACATTAATATTATTTGCATCAATTAAATTTTACTTTTATTTTATTTTCCCTTATTGCATTTTTGGATAAACAGAAAAAAATTCAAAAAAATTCAAAAATGACTATTAAATTAATAAAAAAAAAAATAGCGAAATGGCTTGGGGCTGGGCCTGACCCCAGCCCCTTTTCTTTTTTCCTTCACCCAGGGCTGGGCCCATTTCCGCTCATTCTTCCCCCAGGCCCGGCCCCTCCGCCTACTTCCTTCCCTCTCTCCTTCTTCCTCACGCTGCAGACGAGACGCGCGCAGGACGACCTACTTACGGCAGAGAGAGGAGGGTAGACCGGCGACGGATTGGACGGCGAGGGGACGCCGGTTCGGCCAGGAGGAGGCCCGGTCGCCGCGCCAAGGACCGGCGGTCCGAACACCTCCATCGACCGGCCTCCTCGCCTATAAATAGAGGGCGGCGAGCTCAGTTGAAAGAGGGGGTGGAAGAGAGAAAATCGGGAGAAGGGGGAAGGTCGAGAAAGAGGGGAGCTTTTCAGAGAGAAAAACCGAGCGAGATTTGAGAGAGATCCGCGCGAGAGAGAGAGATAGAGAGTCGCGAGTGAGAGTGGATGGTAGGGGAGAGTCGCCGGCCGCCGTCACGCCTCGTTCGCGTGGAAGCCGCGGTAGGTTCCGTTCGGGTTTGTCTCGTTTTTCTTCAATTTGGGGCCGGTTTCCCGAGGATTCCGGCTCGGAGACGAGCGAGGCGGACGGACGTAGCCCGATGGATCGAGCTTGTCCGCCGTCCGACGCCGCCGACCCGGGTAGGGCTCCTTCATCCGAGCGCCCGTCGTAACCCCCTTTTTGTGCCCTGTGTCGGGCCCGTCTGCCGAGCCGCCGTCGTTCGGGCGTGTGAGTTTCCGGCCTCATCTAGGTGAGGGCTGCGGTTGCAAGGCCTCGGGCGTCGTTTGTTTTGAATCCTGGCTTGAACTCGGGCTCGTTGTTCTCGTTTCTAACCCCCATTTGCCGATGCACCCTATATATGTTGGATGAAATGCCTGACTGAAACGTATACAATTTGTTCTTGGATCCCCATCCGTTTCTGGTGTTCGTGGTTTGTCAAAAGCATCATGGTAGACCGGTCTCTGCGGCCGGCGAAGACGGGGGCGATGGTCATTGTGGCCACGAATGTCCGCCGCGCGATGACTGGCCGCGGCTTGTGCTGTGCGTGCCTAAACTATCTTGACTAGAGCTCGAGTCTTTTTAATGGTCTGCATCCGCTGTTGTTCTTGGCCCTCGGGGAGAACTTGAAGCAAGAATGCTTCTGTGAGGTCGCAAGGGCGAGAGGGGAGATGGGCGAGAGACGTGCGGGGTGAAGAGAAGGGAAAAAAAAGAACAAGAAAAGGAAACAAAAGGGGGAGGGGCAACAGGATTATAGAACAAAAAAAAAAGGGGTCTTTCTATTGTCTCTTCCTCAATAAAGTACAAAAAGTGGGGGGAACAGGACAAGAGAGAGGGAAGGAGAAAGAAAGTAAAAGTAGAAAAGTCAAAAATTTGAAAGGACAAATGGGGGGCGGGCTCTTCTCCGGCCATCCGGAGGCGTGACCCAGGTCGGCCGGGCCGGATCCGAATCGGGCACTCGCGGTCTGGCCGACCAGGTTAGTTTATTTTACATTGTTATTTTAATTTCTTTTTTAAAATTATGGAAAGGCCTAAAAATGGTTTCGAATATATTTCTTCTAAAATTGCATAAAAATCCTTCAAAAAAAAAAAAATCATCAAATCTCAAAATTTAAACAAAATTAGGTTGCGGAAGGGCAATAGTTGATTAATTAGAGTAATCAAGTTCTCGATTCTAATTTATTAATTTCTCTAGTTGCAGAAGTAAAGTATTTCTTCTAATGTTTTACTTAAGTTTCTAATCTACCTATCACAATGATTAATGGTGACTCATAAATGAAAATGATTTGTTGGTTAAAAATTCGGACCATAAGTCGTGAATTGGTGTACATGGGAGAGTATGGACTAAGCCAAGTTTATTTGACCTCTCTTATGTTTCAATATCAAAATCTGAACTTTTCTATTTGACAACAAGTTTTTTTTATTGAAATCTTGAAAAGTCTTTCTTTTTCCACTAACTTTTTCTATATGTGTTTGTGTAGTGTATATTTTATCAACAATTTCTTTCCATTAAGTACTTCTAATTTAGTGGTTTTGCTCAATTTTTCAAATATAAATTTTGTGCATACACTTAACATGTGTGCATATAGTACTATATATGTAAAAAGTCCCTTAAATTTTTCTCTTTATGTGCCTAATATGAGACATACTTTTTGGTCCTTCAATTTTCCTGTCATGCTTGTCGATCCCATTGACATTGGATTGTGTTGAATGAACAAATTAGGAAAAAGGTTGTTTAATCTTAGTGAGGTAGAAAACCCCACTGCGAAGGATAGGAAGGACAAGGACGAGATTAAATAACCCAGGTCTCCCTTAACCAAATCATCATCTTGGTAAAGCCACTCCAAGGATACAGTACTCCCTTGATCACTAATGAACTATAGGAATCTCTTTTTGTCTGAAATTACAAGAGAGGATCAAGAGAACATATTATATACCTATTATGGAAATCACAAGAGAGGATCTTGAAATCTTCCAATACATATACGGATACTTCCAATGTCATTATCCCTATGTTGGAAAAGACTGTCCTCAAAGGCCAATTCCCTGAAGTTCTTGATCTTCATGATGTGGTGATAGATCAACAGCATTGAAATTACGTACTTTTTATGAAGCTCACTTTGATAATTGCTTGATTTCCTTTCCTCTTTCTCTAGACTCTTCCTCACATCCTCACATAACTGATTGACTCCTCTCGTAATTGCTCGATTTACTTAGTTATTTCTTCGACATCTCCACTAAATTGATGCTTATTGGGTTATTAAAAGACCCAAAGGATTGGAAAAATGAGTTTTCAGTAGTTTGACTCATTGAATTGTCACATGCAAACTTTTTTTTAAAAATGATTAATCAACCACCACTTCCTAATAAGTGATGACTAGAAGAGATTCCCGACCTTCCACCGCCTCTACATAAGATTCCATATGTTAACTTAAATTGATGTGATAAATTAGTTGTCAAAGGATTGATCATGGCTCGTGGATTCCCACTTGAGATTTACTCTCTCTCTCTCTCTCTCTCTAGTGAAATCGATAACACTAGTGAAATCGATAACACTATGGGCAACTAGTTGCAAATCTCTAAGTAGAATTCCCTCCAACTTATGTGACGTTGAGATTGTTGAGGTTAGACTCCCTCCCTCCCTCTCTCTGTTTTTAATATGGAGTCATGTACATGTTGGCTGCAATGAGTGTTTTTGTATTATAACAGGCTAAAAATCCTGAATTGGTGGGCTAATAAAAAAACCAAACATATGGAAAGTGATTCTACATGTATATGTAGTGGAGGTTCTATAAGGCAACGCAAAGGATATTCCTCTTTATTTATGGAACTCTTGTTCACTGTTGAATTACAAGGATCACCCAGTGAAAAACTTCAATAATACATGTTCATCCAGTTGCAAAATCTTCAATAATACATGTCTAGTCTCCACCAATTAAGTACAAAAAAAAAAAAAAAAAAAAAAATCTTTGTAATGCTATTGCTAACTATATCTAAACTGTAGGACTACCCACTTAACTCATTGAAACTCCTCCTTTTAGGTGCTAATTTCAAAAAACTAATAGTCTACATCTATGACAGACATTTCATCACAAAACATATTGCCAAGTTATTCTACTTGGAGGAGAGACACCAAAGTGGTTGCTTCCCGAGGGTTATATATCTTTTGTGACTTCAAAGGACTTGTATAATAAGATTCTAGAGTAGCATATTGTGTTGTATTTCAAGCAAAGGGTGATCTCCACTTTGAGCTTATGGGATCCATTAATTGCAAAGAGAAGGTAAACACCAACTATCCTCGGGATGTTTGATTTTTCCTTGTCAATCGCATCATGATGTCACTAATAAATGTCATGTTCTGCACAACATGCTTAGCTACGTATTGTTTATTGATTTCAATGGCATTAGCGTATCTTTATAATAGTCATGAGCAGTGAGTACTTTTAACTAGACTCCAAATCATTTTATAATAATTGCACCTATTGGCTACCAGGAACAATGTTCCGAGCATGGTTAATTTCCTAATATGGCTCGTAGATTTATCCCGTTGGTAAAATCATATAACTAGCAACCTATTAATCAGGTATACTCATAGTAATTTATCAACAAGAAATGCGATAATTAACAATCAACTTTTTCATAGATTTAACTTAATGCTGAACATAGTAATTTACCAATGAAACTAATAACTCACCGACACAGTTTCATTTTTTAAAAGGTAGCAAGGAGTCGCCGAAATAAGGAATTTACCAACCTTGAGTGGAAAGTAAATCATCATATGTGGAAATTACCACTTAAAGAATAAACTTAGCAGTGAAATTAGCAATTTACCCACATAGTCCGCTTGCAACTAGTTAGTTATCACTAAAATAAGGAATTTTCCATTACGGATAAAATCGAAGTTAGTAAAAGTATCGTTGGATTAAGCAACTTGCCAACGTAGGCCCACTTTTACTGTAGCATGTCACCTACCATTTGAGGAATTTGTAGAATCCAAACTCAATAGTGAGTCACCGAGCTATTTAGAAATGTGCCATTAGAAATAAAATCCTAGATCCAAGTTAGTGTTGTTACGGAAAAATTAATAACTCATCGTACCAACGCAGGTTGCCTCGGTGGTGGGCTTGGTCAGAGCAAAGAGAAAGTACAAGGAGTTACGAGGGCTTTAGCTCTCCATGTTCCGCCTGTTGGGTGTGGGGATTGTACGGGGTATACAGTATACTGCAAGTACTACCCTCCGCCATTAGCCAATCACGTCACAGAAAAAAACATAATATGGCCGCATTGAATCTCACAAGGCTGTTTTTACATTATTTGTTAAGGATTTCCACTCAAAAGTTTAAATCATTAAAAAGTAATTTGTTTGTGGGAAACTGGGGAGGTTCCTTAAGAAGCGAAGCCCGCGTGAAGAAGCAACAAAGACTCTCGGCTTGTAATCTGTTTTTGGGTCGCTCCATCACCAACACGTCGGCACTAATCCATCCTTGAGCGACTGAGCCCCAAAAATAAAATAACTCAAAAGAGAAAAAGAATGTTGTGCCTAATAAAATATATTTAACTAATAATAAAATTTGTCTATCCAATTTTATTTTATTTTTTATTTTTGTTGAAAATATCATATGCTATAGCCTTTATGTTATGATGGGGATTCATTTCTTTAAAATTCCACTTGCCTACAGCCCCTCTTTAACTTCTTTAAAGTATCAAAGTGCTCTCTGCCTCTTTTTATGTTCGGGATCTTCAAGATTACAAGAGCAGGGCAAATGGCCAGACATCAGCTGGATTGGGCGGACAAATCCATATTAAAAACTGCAGGAAAGCCAGTTATCCAAAGGTAAATTGGTCGGGTACCCAGCCCCGCGTTGTAGATTAAGGATGATCTTTTTCTTGCCATTTTCGAAATCATGTAAGAAAATACATTAATACAACGATGTACTTCCAAATAACGAATAACATATGTGAGTGCATTTTATGATCAACAAAATTAATCTAGTGTCAACATAGACCTAGTTGTATAATTCTCAAGAATAGTTTGAGAAAATTTATCTCTTATGGATGTAACGTGTATTAGTCTTTTTAATGAAAAATTTTGCATGAGTGAAAAGTGATGCTTTGGAGCCTCGAGGAGATAAAATTGTGAATGATCTTTGAAGTACAAGGACCGTCGCTGTCCCATGTTGATTATTTTTGCAAGTGCCGCTCGAATCTCATGAGGAATATTTCTTTAGGAGAAGTGGTCAAAATTGTATTTAAGTCCTACAAATAAAATAGACCGTGTTGATTATTTTGCAGCTGAAGAAGTGGTTTGTTTCCGGAAAGCTCGCCGAAGGAATTGGATAAAAACATTCGATCGAAAAAGCGGCTTATTGCGGCTTCCAAAGTTGTCTCAGTCGAGATCACGGCTAAAAGGAGTAATGCAACCTCTACTTCTCAAGAGAAGTTAAAAAGCGTGGATGTCGAGCAACACCACTTGTATTTAGCAAGCTCATGAGCCAAAACCTTTCATATATATGATGTGGGATGTCGAACAAAATCAGTTAAATGAGTATAGAATAAGAAGGATTTGAATCACAATTCGACAATGTAAACATAACAGATGACATGAAGATTTATATTAGTATAAAATCCTAGTAAAATCTTACTTGCTGAACATACTCCTAAGAAACTAAGAACAACATGTGAATGATGAAGCACCATCCATAGAAGTAAGACATTGAGATGAAATTTATTAGAATTGAGTTGAGAATGAGACAGATACATTGGATTAGCAATTTTTGCAATTTTACATGTCATTATGAATAAGCTTCACTGGACACACGGGTATTGACACTTGAATTTTAGTTGATAAATCAGATATGCATTTAAGTGATAAAAAAATATTTAAAAAATGAGAAGGAGAAAAAGAAAAGAAAAAGCCCTATCCATCAATTCATATGGCCCTACTCGCGCAACTCTAGCCCATTAATAAAACCTACCCATTTCAGCATTCTCAAGGGAGATTGGGGGATAACACGTGAAAAAAAAAATAAAAAAAATAGTGATCTTCTTCCATATACAGTATCCTCCCCTCCAGAACTTGAGGGGGAGACCAGATAATATTCATCGTCTTCTTCATCATTGGGCATTCTCTCTCAGACCTCTCTCTCCATAACCGCTCGCACAGAGGACGCGACGCGAAGGAGGGAATGTCGGTTTTCTTCTGAGCAAGACGGGACGGGACAGAGTATCGTGTTTTGGGGGGAATGTCACGAGAAAGAGAGTGAGGCAAGAAAGTGAGATAGAAATTACTCTAGAAGTAAAAACACAGAGCGGGGATGAAAACCAAATTTTGAGAGCACTCCGGGAGATTTTCGGACTCCGTCCTTCCCATTCGGACGTCTTCCGTCATCACTCGCGACCATTCCCTTACCATGGCCCAGAAACTCTCTGTTATCCTCTGTTTTTACATTCAATCCATCCGAGGGAGTTGAGCCTTTTGCCCGAAGCCATTTCCATCGACACCGATCACTGTAGACGGCGTACTTGGAGTCCCGGTTCCGGCATTCAATTATCGCTCGTCACTGTGGATCTCTTGTTTCTGTGAAGTATTGGGAGAAGCGTTGGGTTGCCTTGTTTTGTTGGCGAAAACTCTGAAGCTGTCAAGTCCCGCTCGATCTCCATGTATCGATTTTAAGTTTGTTGATCGACGCTTACCTGAACCTCTTTGGACGAGTTTACTCAGCAGTCGTGGTTGAAAATCCCACCTCGGTAAGGTTGGTTTTGGAACATTTCTTTCGGTCATTTCATGAGTGAAGATTTAGTTTGAAGTTGACGCTGGTGTATGTCTGGGAAGAGACCAGGATAGAAATCATTTTTTTCCTCGATGAATCAAACCCTTTGTGCAAAGAAAGAAGTATTTGGATTGTGGTGCGGTGTTACATTGAGTCTTTTTCCTGAGATGCTCACCAAGTGTTTGATGGAATGCGTGAGTCAAATCTGTGATCCTTGCCACATGCTGTTGATTGATTAGGAAGCAAAACTGACACATTCGGATTGATTTTGTTGAACGATACTGATTATGGGATGTGGTTGTTAGTCTATGCATTGTGGATTAAAATGTTTTTCCCCATTTATTACGGATCTGCTTTCCTTTCCAGGACACTTTGTGGTCTCCAAATATGTCGCCGGTTATCTATTTTTGCTATGTTTTGCATCTATATGGCCCCATGGTGATTGTTCTTTATGCTTGGCGAGAAACGTGGCTCGAAATCTTTGCCCCATACGTTGATTAGCTTGGTGAATCTCCCACTGGATGAGGTCCAGTTCTTCCCCTCATATCCAGCGTGTCTTTCTGCAAATCTCGGCTCATGCATCGTGGTTAACGGACGATGGTGGTGCTCCAGGCAACTAAAGCCAGACAACGGTGATGTTTCATTCGATGCTCGAATACGTCGATCAACGATGAGGTTGAGTTTGTTTAATTAGTAGAGCAGAGTTTTTCGAGATATGCGCAAGGAAGATGATAGGAAGAAGACGATAGGGAAAAAAACGAAAAAAGAGGGATAAAAAACAAGAGAATTCATTGTGGGCTTAGCATGAGAGGATGGGTTAGTGCCGTTATGTTCAATGTTGGTTTTACTTTGAATTTTTGATCGAAGCCTCTTAAGGCAATAAACCTGATGACCCATCCCCATGGCTTTCATATGTGAGACAGGTGTCCGGCCCGTGTCTGAACCAAAAAAAAAAAAAAAAACAAAAAAACAAAACAAAAGGAGCAAAAAAGATATCGTGAGACTAAGTTAATGCAAATATGAATCGAGGTCCAAGTATGATGTCAGAAAGTCGAAGCACATATTACACAGTTCGATTTCATCAAATACGAATCGACGTCCAAGCATGTGCCTACACAAGTAAAAATAGGTTAATAAGTAAACGTCACTTTGAAGTAAAATCATTTAAAGTAATGTTAGGGGACACATTTTGGTTCCTATTTTTACGACATCTCATTTTAAATGGCACTTGATGTCAACATCAGTAATATTTAACTTGTTTTTCACTTATGCTCATGATTTTCCACTAAAGAAAATAATCTAATGATTTGAAAAAAACAATTTCACACTTTGGAGATGTCAATACCAAATTGAAAGAAATTGGAGTGACTAGTGATTGTTAGTGTGGCTTGTGAAATTAGTTCTTAGAACTAAAGACTTTAAGGCACGTGCGAGCGAACAAATTGTGATCATTCAATTTGAACTGGTAAAGTAGTGAAGTAGGTGAAGTCCTGAAAATGAAATAGGCCGAGTTGATTATATTGTGGCCGAAGAAGCGACACTGGCATTGGGGCTTATTTTCATAAAGTTAGCCAAAGGAATTTGGATAAAAATATTCAATCAAAATCATAGCTTATTGCAGCCTTGCAGCTTTATAAGTTGTCTTAGTCGGAAACACGGGGCATCTTTAAAAACTAATAAATGAAAATTTCAAATAAGAACTTGAATGAGGTTATTTTTTTAAAAAGAGAGCTTAGAGTAGATATTATTTGGGAAAATTCCAAATAAGGACCTGAAGTAAATCTATTTTCTCAAATAAGGACCCAAAGTGAACTTTGTTTCAAATAAGGATTCGAAGTTGACTCATTGTTTCAAATAAGGACCGGAAGTAAATTTTGTGTCAAATAAGGACCCGAAGTGATCAAGTTAATCTCTATTAAGGACCTTAGCTCGCCGGCAGACATTTTCTGGCGATTAAAATAAGGGCAATTTTGTCAAAAAGTTGTCATTGGAAAAAAAGGGAAAATTCTAAATTAATTAAGTTTAGGTTATTCATTTAGATGTTTACGTTTTCTTCTTTCTTCTCCCCCACTGCTCCTCAACCAAATCGCTGCCTGGTCATTGTCATGACTCGATTCTCGATTCTCGTCTTCGCAAAGAAAGAAGCATATGGTTTTCTTCTTATTTTTGAATTCGTGCCTTAACCAGTGAAGAATTTGGGTCTTCGACTTTGCGAAGGATGGGTACAAGGAATGGGGAGAACTTCGGTCTTTGACTTTGCAGAGGATGGGTACAAGGAACGGGGAGACCATAGAAAACCTAGGGTTTTTTTTTGTTTTTGTTTTAGGATTTGTTAATTTTCCCTAGATTTTTTTGGACAAAATTGCCCAAACTCCAGTAGTCATAAATGTCACATGCTTGATAGCCGGCAAATGTTTGGCTGACCAGCAAGTTTATATCCTTATTTGGAATTGATTCAACCACTTCGGATTCTTATTTGAGACAATGGGTTAATTTTAAGTCTTTATCTGACACAAAATTCATTTCGAGTTCGAATCCTTATTTGGAATTTTTCCATATTATTTTATTAAGAGCTTAAAGTGACTAAATTAGTATCAAATAAAAATTTGAGCTCATCAGTCCTTCAAATATTTGCTAGCTAGTGAGCATGTGATATTTTTAGGGGTCGAAATATGAGCATTTTTGTAACAAAAATGCAATGTAAATCAGTCATCGGACTCACTCTATCCTTGGATTCACTCCAAGTATGAGCATCAAAATCAAATTTTATCATTTTTCTTTCCAGAGTAAAGTCACGAGAAGTGAAGCTACCACGAAGGTGATGAGCAAATACTCCCTGCGCTTTTGACTAAGCAAAAAAGACAATAAGAGACATTGTCAAATCACATTAAATTCATAATGATTGGCATAATTAGTACGCTTGCTTAACGTGGAAATCTTCTTTTGGACCAAATAATTTGAATGGAACACTTAGGCAAAATCTTTCTTAGGAACTCTTGTCCAAAATATCTAATGTTTTTGAAAAGGACTTGCACTTTAATTTGTCTAAGATTATCATCGCTAAGCATCCAATGAAAAGGGTCCTACTCGAGCAGAAGATCCTTCCCCCCAAAGTATCAAAAACTAAGCTATTGGCATACTAAGAAATCATTTACAGGTGTTCTTGTAGAAATTTTCTAGTTTCTTCGAATTTATACATTGAACCAATCGCATCACTTTCAAATAAATAAAAGGCTTGGTTTATTTTCATGCCAGAGCAATGAAAGGAAAAGGCATTACTTATCCAATTTGTAACTAGAATGTCTAGTGCATAAAGAAAAATATGACGTGACAATTATTGGTGAAGACATACTCAAATTAAAACCCTTTTCTCATATCAGCACTAGTATGTTAATAGTTGCATAACCAATAGGTCTTGTGAAAAATATTTAAAATGATTTGCACGCCAAAGCTATTCTCTCAAGTTAACTAACAAGCCCGCACTCTAAATTTGGATCTCTTCATTCCCATTGTATAGTGATATATCTATAGTAAGCGAATCATGAAAGGCATATCAAATAATCATGCGAATTTTAGCCACCAAAATCACGCTAGCGACATTTGTTTGTTGTTCCCGGTGCCGCGGTATTTTGGTACACATCATCCACCTTTAGACAAAGTACTCTTTGTTGTTAATAAGTTCTTATTGGAAATGAAGAGAAAAAGAAGGATGAATAAATTAAATTAAAGCAAACGAAAGTGAGGTGGTGACCATCTAATGAGCCACATGTCAACTCTTCATAAAACCCTCCACAGAGTACCAAAATATTGTGATATACCAGATGAATTCAATAATTCAAGCCAAGAGAGAGAGCACAAACTTTATATAAAAGGATTTAGTATTTCTCATTTGATATGAAAGGAGGAAAAAAAACTCAAAATCACTCCTAGATTGCAAGTTCTCTCAACATCATCCAGTAGTCATACTATAATCCATGCAAAATAAAAATCTCAACCTTTCGCAATCCTTTTATCAGCAAGAAGTGTCCAAAAGCTCCTCCATGAGAACGTCACCGAAAGGCAATTGTACATGCACTAAATAATATAATTGAGACATCAAAGCAGAAGCTCCCATTCCACGAATCCTCTATACGTCATTGCTATTCAAATTCTTAAGGCTCTAGCTTCGTAATATAGTTGGTTCACAATATCTGATCACTAATGACAAACACCTTCAGATGAATAAGTGATTATATTTACTAAGAAGTTAGGATAAACGAGTGTTAACATGGAATAAAAGGTTCGACAAAAATGAAATAAAAAGGAAAAAATATTCGATTGTGGATAATGCATTAGCTGAGAAATTCTAAATATGACATTAGAAATATAAAATAAATATAAAACGTCAAAAACAAAATTAATTAAGGAGTGAGATCAAAGCAACTTGGCTAAGGGGGTGATGACTTGATAATCTTTAGGCAAGATATGATATGGAGAAATTCAGTTTGAAAAGTGGAGGGAAAGTGGGGGAAACTTGTTTTAGGGTTTGCTTGTCTAGAATCTCTTCTGAGAGAAAAAATAAGTCAAATTGTTCATTATAAATAATAATCCAAGAGGCTATGTTTTTGCCATTGACCCTTGTATATTGACGCTAGGGGCAGGGGAGTCTTGCTAGTTTTCTTTTCTATTTATTCTATTAATGGAAAAAGCAATTGCAAGTGGGAGTCAAGTTTTCTTTTCTATTTATTCTATTAATGGAAAAAGGCAAGTCAAGTCAAGAAGAAGGCCCACGCACCTTCTACAAAATGCCATGGAAATTACACGCGTTTTGATTGTCCTTTTGTTTTCGTTTCTATCTACCTACTTTTTATTAAATCAGTTCTGGTCGAGAATATGCTTGCCATTATCGGTTGGTTTTCGTTTCTATTTTTTTGTTAGTAGAGAAAGTAAGTCAAGACAAGAAAGGAAAAAAAAAAAGGATATGACATAAATTTTATGCACCTCCCACGGATATTATTTGTGCATTGATTGTCCTTTTATTTTATTTTCTATTGCTATCTATTTTTTATTAAATTAATTGGTGGAGAATATGCTTCTATTTCTTTATTAGTAGAAAAAGCAAGTCAAGTCAACAAAGGAAAAAAGAAAGAAAGGACACTTCTATATCTTTATTAATAGAAAAAGCAAGTCAAGTCAATAGAGGAAAAGAAAGAAAGGATGCGTAAATTTTATGCACCTTCCGTGGAAATCAGTGTGCATGCCAGGGGCATGGGAGTATTGCTAGTTTTCTTTTCTATTTCTTTTATTAATGGAAAAGGCAAGTCAAGTCAAGAAGTAGGTCCACGCACCTTCTACAAAATGCCGTGGAAATTGCGAGTGCATTGATTGTACTTTTGTTTTCTTTTCATCGCTATCTACTTTTCATTAAATCAATTTGATGGAGAATATGATTGCCGACTCGGAGCATCAGAATTATCGGTTGGTTTTCGTTTCTTTTTTCTATTAGTAGAGAAAGCAAGTCAAGACAAGAGAGGAAAAAAGAAAAAGAAAGGACGCGATATAAATTTTATGCACCTCCCACGGATATTAGGCGCGTATTGATTGTCCTTTTATTTTATTTTGTATTACTATCTGCTTTTTATTAAATTAATTGGTGCAGAGTATGCTTAACTGAGTCGGAGCATCAAATTGTTCGTTTGTTTTCGTTTTTTTTTCTTTATTAATAGAAAAAGCAAGTCAAGTAAGTCAACAGAGGAAAAGAAAGAAAGGATACGCGTAAATTTTATGAACCTTCCGTGGAAATTACGCGAGTAATAATTCACCTCTACTTTCTTTTCTATGATTTTTTTTTTGATTATCAGTGCCGTGTGATTCGAGAAAGTCATCGTCAAAAAGAATAAAGTGATGTACACATGAGAGATAAAGCTGCAACCCAAGCTCGGAATCGCTCAAGATATGAGCATGGAGAAGGAACATAGTGGTGGGGCCCACCTGCCCATCAAAATCAACTTGATCTTTTTTTTCTTTTCTGAGCAAAGCCGCGTGGAGGAAAGCTAGCACGAAACTGATAGAGCAAACATTTCCTTGCGCTTTTGACGTAAGCAACAAAGACAAAGAAAAAGGGTGAGATATTATCAAATCACATGAAACTCATAATGATTGGTATAATTATTGCACTCAATTGACATTACTTATCGTTTATATGCAGTATAAATTTAGATAATAACAAAATAAGCTAAACTCTATGAGTAATGCATCCCATGTTAGTGGATGCTTTACACTTTTGAAGTACCATTCTCCTTTAGAGTCTAAATGCAAAAATTCTCTTTTGGACTAAATAATCTGAACATAATATGTTCTTTTACACCCAGTAAAAGTCTTTCTTACAAATTCTCATACCAAGTATCCAGTACTTTTGAAAATGACTAGCACTTTGTTTTGACAAGGAATGACATCACAAAGCATATGAATTCCAAAAAGGCATCTAATGAATAATGCCCTAGTCGAGTGAAAGATCCTTCGCTCGAAAGTAATAGAAGATAAGCTATTGGTGTATCAATTAATCATTTTGAGGCGTTCTTTTAGAAAATTTCTCATGTCTTTGAATTTATACATTAGAACCTACCGTATTACTTTCAATTGAACAAAAAGCTTGATCTATTCTCCTGCCTGAGCTATGAAAGGAAAAAAAGGTAATCCTTATCCAATTTGTAATTAGATTGCCTAATGCATAGAAAATGTGAAACCGATCGTTGGTGAAGACGTGCTCATATCAAAGCCCTTCTCTCAAATCGGCACAAGTATCTACATACATGCATGACTAATACATCTTGTGTAGGATGTAACAATTAATTTACATGTCAAAGCTATCCTCGCGAGTTACCCAGTAGGTCCGCACTCTAAATTCAGATTTTTCCATTCCCATTATATATTGATTTATTGGAAGGCATGGCAAAAAATCATGCGAATTTTAGCTACCAAAATAGTAGTATGCTACAAATCACGCTAGCGACATTTCCCCGTGCCACAGCACATCACTTCTCCGAGCTTGCTGAGCCCACCGGGCAACGCCTCCTCTCCAATTTCCTGCCACATCCTCTCATCTGCCTTGCCCACAAAGCTGGAAATTAATATAATATTCTTTGTTGACCTTCAAAAAAGAAAGTCATGCCTCTGCGTGTAAAGAAAATACCGAGAAGATCCGATGGGGAACAAATCTCACTGATTGCGAATGCCATTTCCTGGAAGCCACAGCCAAGTACTTCATTGGGTGGCCAATGGAGTAGCTTACCTTTTAAGATCTCGCTTCATACTTCAGCACCTTCATTTTTCCAAGCAAACACACCAGCACCTGCCTCCTTTTACCAAATTCTAATGGCTTCTTCTTCTTCTGTGTTAATTATTTCGCGACCAAAGAAGTGACATTGGCATTGAGGCTTGTTTTCAGAAAGCTCGCCAAAGGAATTAACAAAAAAATATTCGATTGAGATCACGGCTTGTTACATCGTTCAAAGTGGGTTGTACTTAAAATAATTGGAAAAGGTAAAGCCTTGATTTCAAACAACACTACTTATATTTTACCAAGCTGGGATCTTCCGTACGTATCATGTGTAAATAACAGACAAAGCACATAGGTTAAGCCCTGTGCATATTTCCTTTTTTAAAAAAAGTAATAAAATAAAATAGAAAAGAGAATTTTCTGGGGACTAGATGAGTTAAATGATGTAAACATGCACATGACTCCCTCATTCCATTCTTAAGCAAAAGATGGCTACTTAAAAATATGAAAATCAATTAATGGGAAAAAACAAAATTGTATCTAGTACGCGTTAAAAAATCTATTTCATGACTTATTTTTTGGGGACACAATGAGTTGAATAAGCAAAAAATCTAAACAATTTCCTACCAAATAATGTGAAAGATATATTGCTATTCATAGAAGACCAACTATTGGAATGGAATATATTGGATTTGGGTTGAGAATGATAATTCTTTTATTGCATACATAAATTTATAACTTATTTTTTTTATATGCTTTGAATAATATTGAACCTTGGCAAATAAAATTAAGTAGGGATGTTCGATTCTCGATACGATTCAATGAAATTGGTCACTTTAAAAAAAAAAATCACTAAAGAGTATTCGTGCATAATGAGAAAGTGACAAATCTTAAGATATTAACGGAAGTAATGATAAATGAAAAGTCACTATGCCATAACTTGTGACTCTGTTGAATAAGATAGCGTTTAGTTCACATTTGATCAATTTTTTTGAAGAAATAAAAAATATATTTAGTCAGTCTAGTCCGATCCAATTAAGAATTAGGAACTAGATGAAAATTCTTGAAAATCGGACTCAATCAGCTGATTCGATTCGGTTCGGGCAATTCCAAATTTCGAACAGTTCATTTTGAACACTCGTAAAATAAAGTCACTTTCCGGTTTTTTGTAAGAAAAAAACCAAACAATTTAAAATAAAAATGAACAAAAGAAAACTTCTCGTCCATTTGCGAAAAATGAAAAGAAAAAACAAAAAAGAAAAAGGCACTTTTCCTGACACGGTGGCACCGTGACGGTGCGACGTTCGATGTTTCTCAGTCCGCATCGATTTCTTGACCAACTCCACGATAAAAAGCATCACTCATTGCTCGACACGAATCCAAAGTTTGCTCAGATTCTATCTTAATGTCGTCGTCTTCTTCTTCTTCCGAAGCGAAATGGCTGTACGATGTCTTCCTCAGCTTCAGAGGCGAGGACGTCCGCCGCGGCTTCCTCGCTGACCTCCACAGGTGTCTGCTTCATCGAGGCATCAACGCCTACATCGACAGCGAGGACCTGAGGCGCGGGGACGAGATCTCGCCCGCCCTCATGAAGGCCATCGAGGAGTCGCGGATCGCCGTGCTCGTCTTCTCCGAGGACTACGCTTCGTCTAGGTGGTGCTTGGACGAGCTGGTGAAGATAATGGAGTGTAGGGGGCTCAAGAAACAGCGGGTGCTGCCCGTGTTCTACAAAGTGGAGCCCGGGGTGATTCGAGGGCAGAGAGGGCGTTATGGCGATACATTGGCCAGGCACGAGGAGAACATGGGACAGGAGCCTGAGAGGGTGAAGAAATGGAGGGAAGCCCTAACTGAAGCCGGCAATTTGTCCGGTTGGCATTATGACCATGGGTAATCATAGTATTCTTGTTCGACCCTGGAAAAGAATTTGGAATTTTCTAATTTTATTGATACATGATGGCATCGATTAGTGCGTTAAGAGTCATTTTTTGGAATGTCACAGAGTAATTGTTTACTTCGTGTTAGTTTTAGTTAGTTTAATGGATTGTATATTTCCATTTATTCTCGTTCTTTTTGCTGCTTTGTATTGGCAGAGATGATACCAAGTTCATCGAGAGCATCGTCAAAGAGATCTCAACTATATTAGCACGAGTACCCTTGAGTGTTGCCAAGTATCCCGTCGGTCTAGGTTGCCGGGTAGAAAAAGTAATGTCGTTGTTGAGTATAGGCTCAGATGATGTTCGGATGATAGGAATATGGGGAACTGGAGGTGTAGGGAAGACCACTATTGCTAAAGATGTCTATAACAGTATTGCTAGTCAGTTTGATGGGTGCAGCTTTCTTGCAAATGTTAGAGAAACTTCCAGTAGACCTGACGGCCTAGTTCATTTGCAGAAAACGCTGCTATCCCAGATATTATGGAAAGAAAATTTAGTGGTCTTAAGTGTTGATGAAGGCGCTAATTTGATACGAGATATACTTTGCTGCAGGAAGATTCTGCTTGTGCTTGATGATGTGGATCATGTGGAACAGTTAAATGCATTAGCTAGAGAATGTGAATGGTTTGGAAAAGGGAGCAGGATCATCATTACGACAAGAGATAAACATGTACTAACTTCTCATGGGATAGATCTGGTATATGAAGTCGAACCATTAGATCAAGTTGAAGCTTTTGAACTTATGAGTTCACATGCTTTTCCAAGAAACCAGACCAAAGACATACACAGGGATCTCATATATAATATTTTGGGCTATGCTAAAGGCCTTCCCTTAGCGATTGTGGTCTTGGGTCCCTTTTTATGTGGTAGAAGCAGAGAAGAATGGGAGAGTACATTGAAAAAACTTGCTGAAAGTCCTAATAAAGATATAAACAGTGTTCTTAAGATAAGTTTTGATGCGCTGGAGGACAATGAGAGGAACATCTTTCTTGACATTGCTTGCTTCTTTAAGGGGAGGGAAAGGGATTATGTAACCAGAGTTCTTGATAGCTATGATTTACACACATTAATTGGGATTCAAACTCTAATAGAGAGATCCTTAGTAACAATTGGTGATGGGAGAATAGTACAAATGCATGACTTGATTCAGCTGATGGGTCAGGATATCGTTAAACAAGAAAGTCCAAATTACCCTGGGAGACGGAGTAGATTATGGTGCTATGATGATGTTTATGAAGTACTGTCGAAGGCTACGGTGAGCGCTTCTCATGAAACCATTGATAATCTCATCTTCTTTAATTTAAATGCTATTACCTAATTGCGGTTGGTTATAAATGATTATTTTCTTTTCCTTGACAGGGAACCGAAGCTGTTAGAGGCATAGTGCTGCAGTTGCTGACACAAAAAGTGCTGGACATTAGTCCTAATGCTTTCACACACATGAGGAGCCTGAAAGTGCTCATACTTTCGAATGCACAAATCAGCGGAGGCCTCGTATGTCCTCCTGATGATTTAAGGTGGCTTGAATTGCATGGATGTCATTCATCCACTCTGAAGTTTAGTGCTCGTCCAAAGAAACTTGTTTGCTTTGATGTGAGTGGCAGCCAGATTAAGAAATTTGAAGGGAACTTAAAGGTACGTCATAAATGCTTTAATTGACGGTTTTCATTTTCGGCGCATACAAATTGAATTTATCAAAATCTTGTTCAGCTGTTCTTTTTAATTTGCAACGTTTTAGGAATTTGAAGTTTCTGAATTTTTAGCCACTATAAGTTGCTGCTTTGTGTCCCTGACCTTTCAGAGGTGCCAAATTTAGAGGTATTAAACTTAAGTAGGTGGTCGACCCTCAAGGAGCTTCCAAGTTACCTATATTAATTTGAGTGATTTACCAACTCCTCACGGGTTAGGTTACCATCTAGTGTTAGTTTTTCTAACTCTTATTTGATTTGGTTAATGACGTTTTCGAAATCACTTTTTGATTTAACAATTTACTGACATTTAATTTGCAGATGTTTCAACAAGTTGAAGTTGCCAACTCTTATAAAATTTACCAATTTTTTTTTTTAGTCTATTTACCAATGTTTATTTGATTTTAACTTAAACAAGTTGGAACGTTCCTCAAGCAAACGTGGTAAATTATGTGAATAGTTGATACTTTTGAAACAACCAAATAAAAGTTAGTAAGTGACTCAAATAGGAGAGTGTAACTTAATCACCACAAATGATGGCAATTGTAATGATGTTAGTAATATTCGACAGAATTGTTAATTTCATAGAAGAGTGGTGATGTTAACATGGTAGTAGGCTTTCCAAATTAACCTTGGTATACTATTGAAACAGTGGGTACTTCTTAAACAATGTCAATTAACTCAATAAGAGTTGATAATTTTGGATATAAGTTATCAAACCTTTTCAGTTGGTAAGTTGCCACAAATGTCGGTAAATTATCAGAATGGTTAATACCTTTGTAGCAATCAAGTAAATATTGATAACTAACTCAAATATCTATTGGTATTTTCATGTAAGAGTTCTTAAATTAGCTCTGCATATAATTGTTGGTAAATTATTGGATTAGTTGTTAATTTAGGAAATAGTAGGTAATTTAGTATAGGAGTTAGTTCAACTGGTTGATAACTTCAACAAATAAATATCGTTAAATTATAGAAACAAATTTATTTTTTGCGAAAAACCTAATAAACGTTGGTAAGGGGACTCAATTAGTAGTTGATAATTTTCTAGAAGAGATAGTAACTTAGACAAGTTGGTAAGCTGGCATATAAAAATTCATAGATTATTAAAACAGTTGATAATTTCGAAACACTAGAAAAAACATTAGTAGTGATTCAAATAAAAATTGGTTATTTTCTAAAAAGAATTGTAAATTTAACACATTGGTAACTCAAACAAAAAAATGCAGTACAGAAAAAACGGTTGGTAATTCCAAAAATGAAATAAATGTCAGCAAAAGGATTCAAACGAGAGTGGGTAGTTTTATAAAATTTAGTGAAAATAACATTTTAGTAAGCTCCGCAGATAAATGTTGCTAAATCATTATAACCTTTAATAATTTCGAAACAATAAAATAAATATTGGTAACTCATTCAAATAAGATTTAGGGCAAAATGTGAAATCGACTAGCGAGAACAAATGCAAACATTAATTATCAGCGAGAAATCAGATGCAGAATATTAAACACGTGCACAATTGCTTACATGGCGTCCTGTGTCCGGTCAATTGTGCATGCATCCTCAAAAAGAAATTGAGTTTTCAAAAGATTAAGTTCCTAAGAAGGTCTCACCGAATTTCGAAAAATGCAAAATCAATTCGATAGGGGCATGCTTTAGCGTGTTGTTGCTTCTACTGGAACTATAATATCTTTTGGTTTGCTCCGGACTCATTCGCCGATCCTTCTCCACACCTAACCTCCATATCACCAAGCATGCTCTTTCAAATTTTGACGTTAAGTACATCATGTTAGCAATTTAGTTTTTATGTTCCGCTCAACAGGTGAGTATTCTCTTGGGCTACTCCAGTAATCATCCGATATGTACGGGACAATAGATAACAACACGACCAAATTAATTGATTACTAAGGGCATCTCAAACCTCCCCACTATATACACGAGAATTCTCCCAAATTTGCCACTAACTTTTCACATGTAGCACAGCCCATCATATTTTAGTCAAATAAGCCTACCTCGGACGATCACTTGCATGGTGTATCCACAGAGAAATGCCTAAGTAAGTTTAACACACTGGTAACTTTTCACATGTTGGTTGTTCCATAAAGTAAGCAGATACGTATGTATGTACGTGTAATTATACTCACATTCATATAATCTTTAGTACAATATAAATTAAACAGGAGCTTCGGTATGCATATGATTATGATTATATATGCATGCCATATAGATAATCTTTAGTTCATTATCTACTAGATCAATTTAAGGTGCGCATTCAAATGAATTGTCCTTATTTGCTTATCTCTTACATATCTATATCCGTATGCATATGATATGATTTATATATGCATGTCTTATAGAAAACTTTGGATGCAACAATTACTAACTTTGATGATGCTTGTTAATTATGCTTAAGAAACATCTGCATCTATTAAATTGTTTATAGTTTATTAAATTCTTCCCGTTTTAGGGGAGTATTAAACACTTTTCTATGTGAATTTTATTGTCGATTTGAACAAAAGATACTTGCTAAAAAAATTCAATCTCATTTTCAAATGTTAGAAGTACCAAAATTATAAGAAGAATGGACTTATACGGTCAGTACCTTTAATACCGAAAATTGGAACAAGAACTTATTGGTGACATAATTTAACAATTGAATGGTGAACGTGCTTAGTATTTTAATAAACATGAACTGCTTGACGATTCAATTTGTGTGCCTTTGAAATGATAGATACTAAAAATGCTATCAAAGATTATATATTTTATATAAGAGATGAGCTTACTAGATTCTTTTGAAATTGCATATGAAAATAGAATGAGATTTTTCTTGCTTATTTGCTTTAACATTGAAGCAAATGCACGCTAAGTACTTTTGATTGAACCTCCCATTGTTTGTTCTATAATAGAATGCAGTCGATAATGAAAAGAGATATGTAGAAATCGTGTAGTAAAGGATCTTTAAAGGAGTTGAGTAATACTATAAGTCAGCCCCAAAGGTCCCGTCTATTTTTATTGTACCGACCTAACCAGAGATATCTGGCAAGTACTTCTTTATTTTTAGGAGGAGGAATAAGCGGAACTCCAAGAAAGTTATCTTCATCTTTATGGATAAAATATTCATTTTCAAATATAACTGGGAGTTTCTCCTTCTCCTTCCAAGTATGCAACACGTTCCCCTCCTTTCCCTTCAATCGGGCCATTCGGTTGCGCCCTTACTCCATTTATTCCTAAGGGAGAAATCACAGGACGAAAAGCAACTCTCGGGGGAGATAGATTGACCAGCCATTCCTTCTCCCACTTTTTTAAATAAAGGCTTATGGAGTACAATTCTATGAAGAGTCTTACTTTATAGAGGCGGTAGCGCACCCCATCTAGGACGCTGGTAGCGCGCAATGGCTTTCACGCATGACTAATAAGGCTTTCTAAAGAGAAGTGAAAAAGGGGCTCGTTTTGCTAATTTAGATATATTTAAACCTAAATCTAATCTAAAGTTATGTATGTATGTATTATATTTATATTAATATTTATACTACTGCACAAAGTAAAGGTGACCTTCCACAGGATCTCAATTTAATTATTTCCCCAAAATGTCTCGATTACTTATTTTACAAATATCGTATTCATAGAGAGGTGCATAAACTAGAAATTTATTTGATCTCTCACGTGTTTCACAATCTAAATATTAATCTTTTCTATGCTACAACAAATTTCTTACTGCAAATTTTAATCTTGAAATATTTGACATATATTCTATGTTTGTGTATTTACCAACAATTTATTTCCATTAAATATTTCTAATTTGGTGGTTTTGCTATTTTTCAAATATCAATTTTTTCAAATCTTGTGCATACTCTTATATTTTTCTCTTCCTATGCCTCCTATGAGACAAACTTTGTGGGCTTTCAATTATTGCTGTCATGATCGTCGGCCACACTGATGTCGGAACATATTGAACGAACTAATAAATAAAACGGTTTTTCAATCTTAATGAAGTGGAAAAACCCCGCTACAGAGGATAGGAAGAGACTACCTTAGGAGGCCAGTCCAAGGATGCAGCACCCTCTTAATTACTCATGAGTCAACAAAAGGACGGAGAGAAAGACAAAGAAAAGATAGAATAGATAGAATGAAACTTCATTTAATAAATTCATCGTATTTAATAAATTTGTCGTGTCTACTATGAGAGACCGAGAGGGCACTTATAAGTTGGAGCCTAAGATACCTTTGAGTAACCTCCACGTAAAGAAAAATGAACCCAAAATACGAAATTCAAATAGGCTACAATATAATCACATAATAGACTAAAGCAATCCTAAAAAGTATAAAACAGGCTCACTGATCAAGAAAATATATTTGAGACCCATTATTCTATTCCCAAGAGAGAATCTTGAAATCTTAAAAAGACCCCTCCTCGAGGCCAACTTCATAGGGATAGATCAGCAACATTGAAACTAGTGGAAACACCATTCTCTCCACAAAGCTCACTTTTGTAGGTATTATTATCAATGCGTTCCAAAACTAGAAAAGAACCATCCGTAGCACAAAGACTAGGTGGAAAGCGCTCTTCTCAAATGAATCCAGACAAAATCACCTTCTTTAAAAACAACAGGCTTTTTCTATGTTTTTTTGCTTGACTGGATATTTGACAATTTGCTTCGAACTTCTCTTCCTCACGTAACTTATTGATTGTCTTAGCTCTTTCTCCATATTGGTGGTGGATAATGGTGTAAACTTAAAAGATGCTTTCGCTACACAACATAAGGAGTTGTCTTTGGAATATATGTAGGTGCACAATTTCTCTTATATAAAGTTCAGCAACATATATCACATCAAGGGTCTACTACATTTAACAAAATGTGCGATTCTCGACACCATGACCTAATAAGAGATGACATGAGAGATTCCCGAGCCTCCACTGCCATTATGGCAGGTTTGCATATCTCTGCATAAGATTGTAGATCCATCAAGTGCCACCTATGCTAGCTTAAATTCATGTCATGAATTAGCTGGCAAAGGATTTGACCGTGGCTCATGTCCTCACACTTGACTTTATCCCCTCTCTCTCTCTCAATTACATGTATTATTTCTGAACGTACACATAGGAGAAGTGGCCACCCACTTAGCATTGGAATTGTCGCTTGATAGAGCTCTAGTGTGTGGTGGAATTATGAGTATTATTCTTTTTTTTATCTTCTCTTTTGGCCAAGGATCGCGCAATAAACTCATATTTAAAAGGGAGAGGAAGTGCTCTATGTACACCTTATGATCAACTAATTTCTGATCACATAGGGTTTGAATGATGATCAAGTGTTTATCATTAAATATTTTTCTCTTCATTTTTTTTTCCACAGGACTTTGAAAATTTGAAGTCCATTAACTTAAGTAAATGTCAGTCAGTGGTTCATATGCCAGACCTTCATTTGACTCCAAATCTCGAGGAATTGGATCTTCATGGGTGCAAAAATTTGAAGCGTGCTCACAAATCAATTGCATATCATGCCAAGTTACGGTTGTTGAATTTAGAAGGGTGCTCTAACCTTTATCATTTCTCCAATGTGCTCCAATCCAAGAATCTTCAAGTTCTCAATCTTAATGGTTGCTCAAAGTTGCAAAGATTCCCTGATATTCCGGATAAAATCAAAGGCTTAAAAGGACTTTATTTAAGAGGGACTTCAATTGAGGAACTTCCTCCATCCATAGAAAATCTTGTCTCTTTGGAGAAATTGAATTTAATTAAGTGCAAGAAACTGGCAAACCTCCCATCTAGCATTTACAAGTTATCAAATCTTGAGCGCTTGATGCTTAGTGATTGTTCAAAACTAAAAAAGTTTCCCATAAAGGAGGATTTGAGTGATCTGCATAGCAAGATTGGATTTCCTAAGCTAGTGACCTTAAGGCTTGAGGGATGCAATCTACTGGAAGGAGAGTTCCTAAAGAATCATTCATGTTTTCCACAGTTAAGAAATTTGTATTTGTCCATACACAATTTTGCTAAGCTTCCAACATGCGGGCATCTTCATAAATTACACAACTTGCGTGTTTCGGAATGCGGACAGCTACAAGAGATTGGCAAGATTCCAGGGCAATTGCAGCCTTTATCGGCAATGAATTGTGAATCTCTAAGTAAAATTCCCTACGACACGTGGGCCGTTAACCATATTGACGAATTGTTGCTTAATAAGGTTAGACTCTCTCTCTCTCTCTCTCTCTCTCCCGCCCCCCTCCTTCTGTCTGTGACTAATATGGAGTGTACATGTATTGCTAACTATAGCTAAACTTGCCAACCCGCTTTAACTCATTGAAACTCCTTTTTTTCAAGTGCGAAATTCGAAGTACTGTCTTAACAATTTACATCTACGACAGCAATTTCATCCAAAAGTTATTGCCACATTCTTCTACCTGGAGGAGAGATGCCGCAATGGTTGACCCCAAATAAAGAGGGTTATATATCTTTCTCAGCTTCAAAGGACAGGTATAATAATTTCCAAGCATTAGTAATCTGCATTGTATATCGAGTAAAGGAAGGGAGACAAAAAGCCGACTATTGCTTACGTCCATACGTTAATGGAAAATTCGATCATATCGAGGAACAGAGACTTCCTTTAGTGTATTCGGATCATGTATGGCTTAGATATCTTAGAATAGACGACGTTTGGCAAGGAGACCCTTTTGGTCCAAATGACTGGAGTTCTTTCCAGTTTGGCATTAGAGTATGGGTGGTGTAATTGTAAAAAAGTGCGGATTTAAAATAATATGCCAGTCATTAGAGGATGATTCGGAGGCTTTGTATCAAGAGGAAAAGTTGCAGGATCCAGGTTTGATCTATAAGATTGGGCATGGCGATGAAGAAACAACCTCAGAGGAGTCATTAGAGGATGATTTGGAGGCTTTGTATCAAGAAAAAACCTCAGGATCCAGGTTTGATCTATAAGATTGGGCATGGCGATGAAGAAACAACCTCAGCGGAGTCATTAGAGGATGATTTGGAGGCTTTGTATCAAGAGGAAAAGTTGCAGGATCCAGGTTTGATCTATAAGATTGGGCATGGCGATGAAGAAAAAGATGAAGAAAAAACAACCTTAGAGGAGATTTGGCATGGCGATGAAGAAACAACCTCAAAGGAAGAAGGACACCTGGATTATAAGGTCTCTCTCTCCCCCTTCCCCCTCCGTGATTGTGGGGGCTGTGTGTGTTTGATATGGGTGCATTGTGTTTGTATAATGCAAAAGCTGCAAATGCTAGTAAACAAAACAAGCTAATATATTGTGATTTTGCACCTGTATGTGATAGCTGATGCGAAACCATGAAGTGGATGAATTCTTCTTCTATGAAGACCGTATGTCTTTTGATGGCGAAGACGACCACATCACCTTTGACTATGGCGACGATGAGGCTGATCTCATACGTAGCTTCCCACGCAACGTTATCATGGCCGACTTTTCAGTTGAGGTCTCTCTCTCTCCTCTCTCACCCACCCCCGCCTCCCCCCAAAAAAAATATTCATAAGTGCATGTGTTGGTTTGTTGGAGTGCATGTCGGGCAAGCTATGTTTGTATAATGCGAAAACCGAAAATTCTAGACAAACAAGCAAATCTAACATAGAGCGATTCTGCAGTTACATGTGATACAGGTGGCTACAATACTAGCAAGTGAATGATTTCATGAGTATTACATATAAGGCAAGGAAGGATCAATATGTTTAATTATTATAAAACTCCAGCTTTGGTTAAATTACGAGAAGAATTCTCAAATCAAACTCTTCTATTTGAACTAATTATCCACTTGAGTACATCTAACAATTTACTGGTATAACAGAGGTTTCGCTATGGCGTAATTCCTACTTTCTACAGAGATATTCTCCCTGGAGGAGATATGCCAAAGGAGTTCATCCTTGTTGAAGGCAGTACCATATCTTTCATGGTTTCACGGGACTTTTATGATAAGTTCCTAGGATTAGCTCTTTGTGTTGTTTTCAGTGTAGACAATGGAGAAAAGGAAATATTTTTCGACATTGTGCCACATGTTAACGGCCAAAGACGAAATGGGCTATCGGGATATCTCGGTTCATTTGATTCAGATCACATGTGGATTCAATATCTCAAACCGAATGTGCTATGGGGAATGTTGGAGGGAGTAGTTGATTTTCTTGAATCGGATCGCTTACAATTTAGCCTCACACTCAGTGTATTGGGTGGAACTGTGAAAAAGTTCGGATATATGCTAAGATGCAAGCAAATGGATGATGATTTGAAGGTTGTGCTCGAAGACAGTCAATTAGTGGATCCAGCTTCAATCTATCAAATGAAGTTCGGAGAATTCTTAGACAAATTTCTCCCACGCCAAATGGAGGAACTACGCAGAAGGGAGGAAGAGCAACGCCAATTAATGGAAGAGGATCGCCGACTAAGGGAAATGTACGCCAGTGATAGCAGTGACAACGAAATAGATTAAATGGGAAGAGGCAAGTGTAGCAGTGTTGGCATGCAGCTCTGAAGGAAGCAATCATTAAGCCAGCGAAACAAATTGAGGGTTGGCATATGTTTCTTGATATGCCGAAACATCCGTGTTTGTCGTTGAAGTAAGAGATGGCGTTCAATCTCTAATGTCAGATTCGAAAAATGGAGAGAGGGTGACTTGGCACACAAGACACTTCAATTCAATAGAACGTGGCATCATGGCATCATGTTTGGCTCAAATATCTCCGGGCACGTGTAGTGAAATCATATCAATAAATGATAAATCAGTGTTTTTCATTATTCAGATTGGGTGGAGCTAATAAAAATACTAAATTGTATTGATTGGACAGATTTTAAGACTAGATTTCACTTTTTGAAAGTTCTGGAACTTGATTATACTTTCGCAGCAAATTTTACGACTTATGAAGTACTTATTTATAAACAAATTGTATTCATATTTCATTTCCCCCAAGCATTGTTTCCCTTTACTTGGGTAATTTCAAATTTTTTTACACAGTTTATAGATGAAGCAAAAAGGTTTGTGGTACTAATGTGTTTCTATACATATTCCTGTTATAGCAATATGTTAATCTTTGCTCATTGCCAAAAAATAATCTTTGTTATTCCCTTAGTTAACGTTAGTCGTTAGTGAACTTAAATTAATATAGTAAATTTCATCAAATAGACGTAATAAATAACAAAATTTCTCGGTGAAAATTCCAGAATAAGTGTAAATCACCCGAAATCCTCAAAATATAGTTATTAACTTTGCAGTATAACTTTCCATCACGAACATCCCTTTCGTTATTTTAATTTGTGGACGTCATCATTATTCAATTCTCCATCGATACAGCAATTCTCCTCTTTATTTGTCAATGATGGTATTTGTACATCGTAACCCGACAGTCATAAGTCCCGTGAAGTCCTCCTGATCATTGCTACGTCAGTAGTTAGTAACTTTCTTTTAAGGTTAGCAACTTAATTGTAGAGTTTATATTTTGATGATCCTATCACTTAGGAATTATCCAATAGTACGGTAAATTCCTTGATCGAACTCGTAACTAACAATATGGATATTTAGTAACTACAAAGTGCATATCAACAGCGGTTCCTGCTAGAGAGTCTTGCAACTTTAGGTGATGATGAGTAGCATTTCTTCAAAGGGAGTAGGTTTCCTCAAAGTTCTCGTAGCTTGGGAGTTCTTGCATTCAAAAACTTTTCGAGGAGTATCCCCTTGTTTGAAAAAATTATTTTATTCTGCGGTCAGATCACTAATGACTAACATGATATGACTAGCCAATTAAATTGATTGTATAAAATGCCGGTCCTCTTACATGACACTTAAATTTTGAAATTGATTTGCTTGCCACACCACTTGTCTCTATTGCATTGTATAACATCATGACCTTGTCCCTTGTACTGACACACCTCTTTTTTGTGGTGATTCTAAACTTGATTAGCACTCTTTGACGATCATCCTCTTACACTACACACACACAAATAGATCACATCTTGTAAATTCTCTCTCCTTTCTTTTGTCAATTGACCATTTCTTTTTCTTTTTCTTTTCTTTTTATCTTATTTTTTGTTTTTCTTAATGATCAAAGGCAAATGATTGATTGGATCTCTTATAAGGATAACTTTTCTGCTTGTTTTGTTACTCATTTTTTTATCATTACAATAGGTTTTGAATTTATGATTGGTAGATCTCAATATTCTTAATAAGTCTCTCTCCGTTTTTCCTGGACTATAATTGTGGGTAGCCCGCCTTTTTTTTTTAAATAAAGATTTTATTTTTTGATAGAAAGGACAAAGGGAGTTCTTTTGGCTTAAAATCCAAATAATATTCATTACTCGCTTGACTTGATTCTTTCAAGCATTCATCGAAAAGGGCTTCAATTTGATCAATTCAATTGAGGTATCTGGAAACAAGATTTTTTTTTCTTATTTCTTCATTTGAAATGGGCTCTTATTCTATTTTTGTATTCTTTCTAAATTCAAGGACTAACTACTGAATCACAAATAAAAAATAGGGAATGGTTCATTGGTCCAATGCCTTGCAACAGAACTTAGGGTTAATAAAAATAGTAGATCACATAGATTCAACAAATGAGGTGGGTTTATTAACAATTCAAAGATGAAAAAATGGTAAAAAAGAAAGCATTTCTTCCTCTTCTATATCTTACATCCATAGTATTTTTGCCCTAGTGGATCTCTCTCTCATTTAATAAAAGTCTTGAATTTTGAATTATTAATTGGTGGAATACTAAGCAATCCAAAACTTTTTTTATTGATATTCAAGAAAATAGTATTTTAGAAAAATTCATAGAATTGGAAGAACTCTTACTCTTGGACGGAATGAGAAAAGAATACCCAGAAACACATTTACCAACACTTCGTATAGGAATCAACAAATAAACGATCCAATTGATTAGGATGCACCATGAGGATCATATCCATATGATTTTGCACTTATTGACAAATATAACCTCTTCCATTATTTTAAGTAGTTATTCTATTTTGGGTAATGAAGAACTTGCTATTCTTAAATCTTGGGTTCAAGAATTCCTATATAACATAAGTGACATGATAAAAGCTTTTTCTATTTTTTTATTAACTGATTTATGTATCGGATTCCATTCACTCCATGGTTGGGAACTAATGATTGGCTATGTCTATAAAGATTTTGGATTTGCTCACGACGATCAAATTATATCGAGTCTTGTTTATACTTTTCTAGTCATTATGGATACAATTTTCATATTATATATATATAATACTGGCCCTTCTACACTCTGATTGGAATGACCCCAGCAAAGCCAATCTACAAAATCAATGGACCAAAGATTTTAAAACAATTCATCATGTATTTTTCTGTTAAAATTCTTCTCCAATTATAATACAAAATGGTTGAACATAACCATAAGATAGATCTTAAAGACATAGCTAACAATTATATCGATTATTTTAAATTGGAACTTTATCTAAGTACTTAATAAGAAAGTCTATTATAGCTAGGTACACTTATCTCATGGAAGGGACCTAGGTCTGGTCTCCTGGCTTTTACAGACCACCTTCTCGAGGACAATGAAGTAGCAGGTTGACCAAGCTCGTTGGACAATGGCGCACGATGGAAAAAGTCCACTTACCGGCCTAGACATCCACGGAACATCACGGCATAGGCCAAGCTGAAGATGCTTTTATCACATTAAAGTTCAAGTGATATCTACATTCTCCCATATCATTGGACAATTATGTCCTCCCATATGTCGGATCACCATTTGAATGAAAATGGGGCTCAAAAGGCACACCTTGCAATCTTGCAAAAGTATCAAGTGTTTTTGACTTCTTACATGGAATTAATGAATCTACAGAGAATTTTATTAGTTTAACAGATCGCTTAACTACCTGCATTATTAGAGTAGCGTCACCACGCAAGGTTCAATGCCTGTTAAGCTGTTAGAGGAAATTAGGATCTTTTATTTCCCCATTTTGGGACAAGGTAGTATACAAGACTACTAAGGTACCGGCCTTTGAAGACAGAGGATAACCTCAGTGTCGCGACCAAATTTTCGGGTGAACCACCTAAAATTTGGCTAATGGATTATTAAGCCTAGACTTAACTCGGGCCCTCCTAAACCCATACTAATTCGCAACTTATGTTCAAATTCTTAACATGTTAGGAGTTGCCACTAATCTATTTTTAGTGGGTTGATTAGAAACCAAGTAAAGTAACGGGAGTTTACTTTACTCCTACGAATCGAGACTATGGGTACGGAACTTGATTATACTAGATTTCTCTAATGCCTTTTCGATACCATTCTTTTATTTTCAAAAATGTTTTTCGCAGGTAGTTTGGATTAACTTTAAATCATTTCCTTAACATGTGAGGTGATCATACGGGTGCGCAAACCACCAATTTAACACCTAGATAAACAATAAATAAATTGCAAAAACTTCAATGTTAAATTAAAATCCACATCAACAACCCTAAATATGGTTTCTAATTAACACACAATTTCTTTTTTTTTTTTTTGTTTTCACTTAATTAATGAAAATCATGCAATATGCAATGCAATATTAACTAAATGACCTAATTCTAATGACATGTAATTTTTAATTAAGTGGGCCTAGCAAAAAATACTAAATAACATGCATCTCAATAAATCTAATCCTAATGATGTGCATATGACATTTTTTTTTTCTAAAAGAATGCATTTTATCCTAAATAATAAAACTAATTTAACCTATGACATTTTTTTGTATTTTTCATGAAATTCGAAATTTGGTGAAATGTGAAAATTACCTAACTAGATTAAGATTCTATTTAATTTACATTAGGAATTAGGTTGAGCCAAATCCTAATTTAAACTGAAATATTATCTTAACCTAAATAATCCTAAAATGCAATATATCTAAAAAAATACTTAAACTTATAATAAATTAAGAAAAATATTATCTAAAATTAAACTAAGTGCAATTTAACCATAATATGCAATGACGTACAAAATATGCCATAATTCTACATGACATATGCATGATGATTTTTTTATTAATTTTTGAAATTAATAATTGCCAAATAATTAAACATGCAATCCAAGTTTTAAAAAAAAAAAAAAAACTAGCAACCTAAATAAATTGATTGATTTTTTTTTTTTTTTTTTTTAAAAATTCGAAATAATAAAACTCCTATCCTAAACATGCAAGATAACCCTAAACCATGTAATATTCTAATTCAAACATATTTCAAGATAAACAAAGCAATCAAGACAAGCCAAGCCATTCAAAATTACCAAAGATATTACACATCGTTCAAATCAAGGGATAATATTTCACTAGTAAAATCGATAAATTGATCTTAAGCCTTAAAAATCAAAGTATCAATTTTATTCCCGCTTAATTAATTATTTCATCTAAGGCCTTATAGATGAAATAAAAAAATTCAGGCGCGGTTGCGAATGAAGTGGCATGTCGTAATTTCTAATTATGCGTAGGGAAACATTTTAAATAAAGAAAATAAGATGCAATAAGTAAAATATAGATAAAATAACTTTGCATAATAAAGTAAATCTACCTAATTTGATTTTTTTTTCTTCCAAAAGCCTTGGCAACCGGTTTGGAGCTAGTCGCCGGCGAGGAATTCCGGCGAGAGGACACAGCAGGCGGGCGGAGGCTCGGGCTGCAACGGGCGTCACTCGAGAATGGAGCTGCAGGGTGTCGGATCTCGGCGACCAGTCTTGGGTCGCGGGCAGAGGCGTTGCAGGGGGGCTTCGTCGCGGCGTCTGGGCTCCGGTGCAGATGCGGATGAGGCGAGCAGCAGTGGCGTGGGCGCGCGGCTGGCTGTCGGGCACCGGGCGGAGGCGAACAGTGGCGGTGCGGGCTCCGGTGGCGTTGGGACGCGGCAGGGACAGCGGCGCGGCGTCGCGGGCGGCACAGCGAGATCGGCGGGCGGCGTCGCAAGCGGAGCGGGGGGCGACGGCTCGACACGGGCTCGCAGGTGGAGGTTCGGAGCGGCAGTCTGGTGTCGCGGGTGTGGCGTAGACGGAGGCGAGCGGACCAGCGAGGTGGCGAGGCGCGGTGGTATCCGACGTCGCGGTGCTGGCGCAACGGCCGGCGTGGGCAGGGGAGTCCTCGCGAAGAAGACGACACTGTAGCCCCTTTTTTTTTTTTTTTTTTCTTTTCTCTCTCTCTCTCTCTCACGTCACTCCGTACGCTCTCTCCCTCTCTCCTGCTTTTCGGTCACTTCTGTTCTTTTCTTTTCCTTCGTTTTTTTTTTTTTTCTCTTTTCCTCCCTTTCTCTCCTAACACCGAAGAAAGCCCTCACTTTTGCTCTCAATTTTTTTCGAATTTTTCCACCCCCTTACGAAAAATGAACCACTCTTTTATAATGATTCCGAACGGCCGCTTTGTATGGCATTTTCTAAGTTTCCATCTCCAGTTACATTAAATCAAAGTTATAAATCAGAGCATGATTTCGCAATCGATTCGATTTTGCTCGGATTTCTTCCATTTTGCAAAAATTCTTGCTCCTTATTCACTTGATTTTTAAATTGCTTCTACATTTAACAAAATCCGAAGATCCATCAGAATTCCAATTTTCCATGCATAATCAATCAATCAATTTCCCCCATTTTTTTTATTTTTTTATTTTATTTGTTCCGATGTAATTTTTATTTTCTTTATTTTCCTAGATTTGCAAAAAATTAGGTGTCAACACTCAGACTAACATGCACTCTATGTTGCAGCTAATAGAGAATGAAAAGATTTATATTTGAGGCAAGCCGAGAAAAAATAATGAGTAACCTCATAAGTTGCTCAAGGAAGAAGCTCAGGTGCATCAATTTCCTGCTCACAATTCGACTCTCTCCCCACTCCCTTGTGGATGCAATGACGAAGCCGCAAGATTGTTGTGATTCTTGAGAACTGGAAAAACCATATATAACACAATGCAATTCCACAAAAACAATAAGAAAAAATTCAGGATTATTGTGGGATAACTGGAAAATTTACTGCTAAAACTTTGCAGGTGCTCGTGGTCTCTACACACTATCCATCACTTAGGAGCTTTGGAGACTTAATTCGTCTAAATGATGTTACGATTATATAACAACTAATGACAACCAACATAAGATCTATAATACTTTTTTGCCAAAATAACCAAAGATAATTGTCAGTCAAAGTTGTTTAATCTTAGAAATCTGCACCAATTTGAATGGAACAGCTAGCAAATGTACTATCTGTGTCGTCTCCAACTGCAAATGGATTGCATTCGGGTCCTCATTGATGGAACTTAAGTGCATTTTGGATCTTACGTGTCTTTTATCAATTACAAGAAGTGGTGTGCGTAAATGCTTAGTGCCTTTTTTGTCAAAGAAATAAAAGGAAAAAAAGGATGACATCTTCACAGGAACCCCAAACTACGGTTACAACAAAACCATTACTTTGGAAGGGAATTTAGAAATTAAACCATCACTTGTCAAATTCAAGTGATGTCTCTTTCATATTCATGAAAAGGTTTAGCCCTGGGACAGCAATAACTGAATTTCCTTATCTCCTTCCCCCTTTGGCTGCTCACCAAACTCACTTATGCCAATGCCAACAAATCTACCAGGGTAGGTGTTATGTGCATGCGCATCAATTATGTGAACAAAGAATCTTTAAATTACAATTGCCAATATAAAATGTATCAGATTGGCAGACTATCCAAGAAAAGTAACGCCTTTGAAAATTTTGTACCTATAGATCTTTCTAAAGTTGGCAACAAGTGGAAAACTAGAAAGTGCACTTATCCCAAAGATCAAACAAGAGATGCATGCATCAAATTCATGCTTTGTTATTTCTTTTTTATATGCTGAATCTCTTCTTCTTGTTCCATGAAAGTTAGTTATCTTTGGAAATTGATGTATCTAGTACCTTTTCCGGATTTTGTCAGAGATGAAGCAGATCTTATCAATAGAATTGTGCAGGAGATCTCTATGTAGCTAGACCGAAAACCGTTACACGTTGCCAAGCATCCGGTTGGAATACATCGACAAGTGGTAAAGCTGGAATCTATGTTAAATCTTGAGTCTCATGATGATGTTCTCATGATAGGATTATGGGGATAGGGAGGTGTAGGAAAAACACCATTAGCCAAAGCCCTTTACAATGATATATTCAAAGGATTTGAGGCTTCATGTCATTTGGCAAACGTTCGTGAAACTTCAAAAGATTCCCAGGATTTAGTTCATTTGCAAGAAAAATTGTTGTCCGAGATATTAGTGTAAGGACCCGGGCCCACTGTGTAATATTGTCCGCTTTGGGTCACCCGCCCTGGCGCGGACGAACCGCCATCCCAGCCACGATCTTTTCCCTCATGGCTTTAAAATGCGTTACACAGGTTAAGAGGGACCCAAGCCTTATAAAGGCTCCCAACACCCCCCCTAAGCGATGTGGGACAGGAGAAATGCCCTTAGCCTCGCCCGCGTACTGCCAAGGCAATCTTAGTCCGTCCCTCTGTATTGCCCCGGGTCTGGGTCATCACATTCTCCCCCCCTTAAGGCACAACGCCCTCGCTATGGCCCCACACGCTACGAGAGTCAGCTCTGATACCATCTGTAAGGACCCGGGCCCCATTGTGTAATATTGTCCGCTTTGGGTCACCCGCCCTGGCGCGGATGAACCGCCATCCCAGCCACGGTCTTTTCCCTCATGGCTTTAAAACGCGTTACACAGGTTAAGAGGGACCTAAGCCTTATAAAGGCTCCCAGGACTCCCCCCTAAGCAATGTGGGACAGGAGAAATGCCCTTAACCTCGCCTGCGTACTGCCGAGGCGATCTTAGTCCGTCTCTCCGTACTGCCCCGGGTCTGGGTCGTCACAATTAGTGGGAAACGAATTAGCAATGTTTAGTGTTGATGGAGGTATTAATTTGATGCAACATAGACTTTGCGGCGAAAGAGACTCCTTGTTCTCGACGATGGCGATGACGTAAAACAATGAAATGCTTTAGCTGGAGGGCGTGAATGGTTTGGTAAAGGAAGCAGAATCATCATTACTATGAGAGATAACCATCTATTAACTCTCCATGGGATAGATGAAGATCATATCTATGAAGTTAAAACTCTAGATGGTTTGGAAGCTCTTGAACTTTTCAATAAACATGCTTTTCTTGGAAGTAAGGAAATAGTGATAAGGAGGGATCTTGTGGATAGTGCTTTGCATTATGCTAATGGACCTCCTTTAGCACTTGAGGTATTTGGCTCTTTCCTACATGGTAGAAGAGAACAGGAGTGGGAAAGTGCATTGAATAAACTTGCTAAAAGTCTTGACAAAACCATCAATGATGTTCTCAAGTTAAGTTACGATGGACTAGAGGACTATGCAAAGGAGATATTCCTTGATATTGCATGTTTCTTCAAGGGGCGATCTATAGAGTACATTATAGAAGTCCTTAACAGTTGCGACTTTGACACGACTATTGGAGTGCAAGTCCTTGTTGAGAAGTCCTTAATAACTAAACATTGGGAGACAATACAGATGCATGACTTGATTCAATTGATGGGCATGGATATTGTTAAACAAGAATGTCACGATGATCCTGGAAGATGCAACAAATTATGGCTTTGTGAAGATGTCTGTGAAGTTCTATCAGGGGAAAAGGTAAGTTTTGGTGGTTTAAACACTGATTTTACTCTCTTCTTCTTTGACTTCGTATACTAATTGCAATGCAAGTTCTATAAATGCAGGGAACATATGCAGTAAAAGCCATAGTTTTGGATTTACCCAAGACAGAAGCAATATACATGGGTCCTTATGCTTTCACAAACATGAGAAGATTGAGGTTGCTCATCATGATTAATGTGCATAACTCTTTCCAAGGTCCCATCTGTCTTCCTAATGGACTAAGATGTTTTCAATGGCCTGAATGTCCTTCTTCAGTTCTCAAATTTCTCCCTGGCCCAAAGAAGTTAGTCAGACTTGATCTATGCAAAAGCAACATTCAAGTCGTGGTGGACCAATTCAAGGTGCGCATTCAAATGAATTGTCCTTATCTCTTACATATCTATATCTGTATGCATATGATTATATATATATGTATGTCTTATTGAAAACTTTGAATGCAATAATTACTAACTTTGATGATGCTCGTTAATTGTGCTTAAGAATCATCTGCATCTATTAAATTGTTTATATATGATTAAAGCATTAAAAACAAGATGTCGATCTACTGCATGAACCAACATAAGTGGATTCTTCCCGTTTTAGGGGAGTATTAAGCACTTTCCTATGTGAATTTTAATGTCTGACTCAAACAACTAAAAAAGTTCAATCTCATTTTCAAATGTTAGAAGTACTGAAATCATAAGAAAAATGAACTTATGCGGTTAGTAACTTTAATACCGAAAATTGGAACAAGAACTTATTGGTGACATAATTTAACGATTTAATGATGAACATGCTTAGTATTTTAATAAACATGAACTGAGGATTCAATTTGTATGCCTTTGAAATGATAGATACTGAAAATGCTATCAAAGATTGTATATTTTACATAAGAGATGAGCTTACTAGATTCTTTTCAAAATTGCATATGAAAATAGAATGAGATTTTTTGTGCTCATTTGCTTTATCATTGAAGCAAATGCACGCTAAGTACTGTTGATTGAACCTCCCGTTATTGTTTCTATTATAGAATGCAGCTGATAATGAAAAGAGATATATAGAAATCATGTAGTAAAGGATCTTCTCTTTTGGCCAAGGATGGCTTAATAAACTCATATTTAAAAAGGGAGTGGGAGTGCTCTATATACACCATATGATCAATTAATTTCTGAGCAACGGGTCTTGAATGATGATTGAGTGTTTTTCATTAAATATTTTTATCTTCATTTTCTTTCCATTTGGATATTTCTTGCAGGACTTTAAAAAATTAAAGTTCATTTACTTCCGTAAATGTCTGTCCATGGTTTGTATGCCGAACCTCGATTTGACTCCAAATCTCGAGGGATTGGATCTCTATGGGTGCACAAATTTGGAGCGTGCTCACGAATCAATTGCATATCACACCAAGTTGAGGTTCTTGAATCTAAAAGGGTGCTCTAACCTTCATCATCTCCCGGATGTACTCCAACCCAAGAATCTTCAAATTCTCAATCTTACTGGTTGCTCAAAGTTGCAAAGACTCCCTGATATTCCAAATAAAATGAAACACCTACGAATACTTTATTTAAAAGGGACTTCAATTGAGGAACTTCCTGCATCCATAGAAAATCTTGTCTCTTTGGTGAATTTGAGTTTAGTTAATTGCAAGAAATTGGCAAACCTCCCATCTAGCATTTACAAGTTGCCAAAACTTGATTACTTGGTACTAGATGGTTGTTCAAAACTAATCAGGTTTCCAAAGAAGGAGGAGGATTTGAGTGATCTGCATAGCAAGACGGATTTCCCAACCTAAAGATTTTAAGGCTTGGTGGATGCAATCTACTAGAAGTAGAGTTCCTAGAGAATCGTTCATGTTTTCTAGACTTAGAATCTTTGATTTGTCCAAAAATAATTTTGCTGAGCTTCCAATGTGCTGCCACCTATATAACTTACGTGAATTGGATGTTTCGGAATGCCGACAGCTACAAAAGATTGGCTACGTTTCAGAGCAATTGCGTGATTTGGCGGCAATGAATTGTGAATCTCTAAGCAAAATTCCCTCCGACATATTGAGCATTGACCGATTATTTGGTGTATGGGCCTCTTGTGAGGTTAGACTCTCTCTCCCTCCCTCCCTCTCTGATTAATACGGACTCGTGTATATATATTGCTAATTGTAGCTAAACTTGACTCATTAAAGCTCTCTTTTTCGAGTGTCAAATTCAAAATAATATATTAACAATTTACATCTACGACAGGTAGCTCAATCCGAGTTTGACGAATTTATTCTACCTGGAGGAGAGATGCCGCAATGGTTACTCCTGAATAAAGAGGGTTATATATCTTTCACAACTTCGAAAGATTTGTATTACAAGATCAAAGAATTAGCTATCTGTGTTGTACTTCGAGTAGAGGACAGGAAACGAAATAACTTTAAGCTCAGAATATACATTAATGGCACATGCCGGAATGAGTCCTTCATAATAACAAGTAGGTCCTCCAGGCTACGTCAATTGCATTCGGATCATGTGTATTTTAAGTTGCATCAGAAAAAGGACCTATGGGGACTAGACCCTTTTGGTCCAAATGACTCGATGTCTTTCCAGTTAGGCATTAAAGCATCAGCTGGTGCAATTGTAAAAAAGTGCGGATTTGGATTAATGTGGAACAATGAGGGGCCTTTGAATCGAGATGACGAGTTGCTAGATTAAGGATTGTTCCATGAGGTTGGGCATGGCTATGAAGAAACGACCACGGAGGAAGAAGTTTTGGCCGATCCCTCAGATGTGGAAAATCAGGTCTCTCCCTCCCTCCCTGCGCCCCTAAACACCACCCACCCCCCCGACAAACCTCTTCACTCTTCAACGATTGTGGGGTGTGTGTGATTGATATGGGTGTTTTGTGTTTTTATAATGCAAAACCGCAAATGCTTGTAAACAAAACAAGCTAATATCTTGTGACTTTGCACCTACATATAATAGCGGTGGGTAGACCATGAAGACAATTACCAAACAAGCTCAGAAGAAGACGACGATATGGACAACTCCCCACGCGCCAATATCATGGCTGACTTTTCAGTTGAATTCTCTCTCTCCCCCCTTCTCGGACCACGCGCCAATATCATGGCTGACTTTTCAGTTGAATTCTCTCTCTCTCTCCCCCCCTTCTCTCCCAACAATTATAGTTTGCATGTGTAAGAATGATTATCTTGCCTGTGTACACCCCCAAAGTAGATAGATGGTTTTGGGTAGACATAGATAAAGAAGGCTGGCTCACAAGAATAGGAATCATTCTCAACGGTTCAATTATTGATTCATCTATTTATCGGATTAATAGCCCAAGCCCTTTCCTACGTATGAATTCATGCTTTTGCTATGTGCCTTAAATTCCAACTTTAGTAGAGTCTGCAAGGCATGAGAGTCTCTTTTTTGTCCTTTGGTTGGTAATCACATCGGCCATAACGTGGTCTATCCCCTTAGTTCGGTTGGGGAGAAAAGGTTTTTTGTTGCTGGAAAATCCTTCTCCGTGGATGATTGAAGCCTTTGCTTTCAGAGATCAAGAGTTATTTACTTAGTTAAAAAAGGACCGGTCATAAACCACTCCTCTCGGCTTCTCAAGCTTTGAGTTTGTGATTCTTCTACTAGTGTCCTACAATGTGTTTTTATAATGCAAAAGCTGCAAATGCTAATATATTGTGATTTTGCACCTATATGTAATAGCGGTCGCCATACCAAAAATATTATAAAAGCTCAGAGGAAGGCCGTACAAGTGAAACAGAAGAAGACGACGACAGCAAGGATGACTTCTCATGTCCCCATTTCATACCTAGGGTCTCTCTCTCTCTCTCTCCGGGTGCGCGTGCATTCATAAGTGCATGTGTTGATTTGTTAGTGTATGTCGGGCACATTGCGTTTGTATAATGCAAAAGCTGCAAATGCTAGTAAACAAAACAAGCTAATGTATTGTGATTTTGCACCTATATGTAATAGTGCTGGCTAGAATATGAAGATGAACCAACAAGTTCAGAGGAAGACAGTACAAGTGACACAGAAAAAGAGGACGATCCCTTGGATGACATGTCCTACATTGACTTAACCTTGGGTTGCATGTCGATGTCATGCTATGACTTATCAGTTGAGGTTAGTCGCTCTCTCTCTCTCCACCCCACCACGCTGCCCCCGGGGGCGGGGCCCAGGGGTACGCGCAGATGCATAAGTGCATGTGTTGATTTGTTGGAGTGTACGTCAGGCGCACTGTGTTTGCGCAAAAACTAAAAATTCTATACAAATAAGCAAATCTAACGTAGAGTGATTCTACACCATGTGCTACGGCAATACTCGCAAGTGAAGTAAATGATTTCATGAGGATTACATATAAGGCAAGGAAAGATCAATATGTTTAATTATTACAAAAACTCTAGCTTTAATTAAATTACCAGAAAAATTCTCAAATTAAACTCTTCTATTTTGACTAATTATCAACTTTAGTACGTCTAACAATTTACCGGTATAACAGAAGTATAGCTATTATGAAATTTCTCCTTACTACATGGAAATTCTTCCTAAAGGAGATATGCCAGAGGAGTTCATCATTGTTGAAGGCAGTACCATATCTTTCATGGTTTCACAATATTTTTATTATAAGTTATTGGGATTAGCTCTCTGTGTTGTTTTCACCGTAGAAGATGGAGAAAAGGAAATATTTTTCGACATCGTGCCCCATCTTAATGGCCAAAGACGGAATGGGCTATCGGGATCTCTCGGTTCATTTAATTCAAATCACATGTGGATTCAATATCTCAAACCGAATGTGCTGCGAGGAGTGTTGGAGGGAACTATTGATTTTCTTGAATTTGACGAGGATTGCTTACGATTTAGCCTCACACTCAGTGTATCGGGTGGAACCGTAAAAAAATTGGGATATGTGCTAAGATGCAAGCAAATGGATGATGATTTGAAAGTTGTACTCGAAGACAAGCAATTAGTGAATCCAGCTTCAATCTATGAAATGAAGTTCAAAGAATTCTTCTACAAATTTCTCCCACGCCAAATGGAAGCCATGCGAATGGAAGCCATGCGAAGGGAAGCCTTGCGAATGGCACACTTACAGATTGCCATACGAGGGTTCAAGTAATAGTGCCAGCGTGTAGCTCTGAAAGAAGTAAGCCAGCGCAACAAACTGGGGGTTGGCATATGTTTCTTGATACCTCGGGACATTTATGTTTGTTTTTGAAGTAAGAGATGGCATTCACTTCAATCTCTAATGTCAGATTTGGAAAATGGAGAGAGGGTGACTTGGCAAACAAGATACTTCAATTCAGTAGAACGTGGCTTCATGTTTGGCTCAAATATCTTTAGCACATGTAGTCAAATCATATCAATAAATGACATGTCAATATTTTTCGTTACTTAGATTTGGTGGAGCTAACAAAAATACTTAATTGTATTGATTGGATAGATTTTAAGACTTCATTTCACTTTTTGAAAGTCTTGACTTGATTATACTTTCGCAACAAATTTTACGACTTATGAAATACTTATTTATAAGCAAATTGTATTCATATTTCATCTCCCCAAGCATGGTTTCCCTTTACTTGGGTAATTTCAATTTTTTTTTTTATGCAGTTTATAGATGAAGCAAAAAGGTTTGCGGAACTAATGTGTTTCTATACATATCCCTGTTATAGCAGTATGTAAAACTTTGCTCATTGCCAAAAAATAATTTTGTTATGCCCTTATGTTAATGTTAGTCGTTAGTAAACTTAAATTAATAAAGTAAATTTCATCAAATGGTCGTAATAAATAACGAAATTTCTTGGTAAATATTCTATAACAAGTGTAAATCACCCAAAATCCTCAAAATATGGTTATTAACTTTGCAATATAACTTTGTATCACGAACATCCCTTTCGTTATTGCTAATTTGTGAGCGTCATCATTATTCAGTTCTCCATTGATACAGTATTTCTCCTCTTTATTGTAATGATAATATTTGTACATCGTAAGTATTTTTCCGACAATCATAAGTCCCATGAAGTCCTCATTATCATCACTACATCTCTAGTTAGTTTCTTTCTTTTGAGGTTAGCAATTTGATTGTAGAGTTTATCTCTTGATGATCCTATCACTTAGGAACTATCCAATAGCATGGTAAACCCATAAGTGATGGTATGGATTTTTAGTAACTACAGAGTGCATATCAACAATGGTACTTGCTAGAGAGTCCTTGCAACTGTAGGTGATGATAAATAGCATTTCTTCAAAGGGAGTAGGTTTCCTAAAGTTCTCACAAGCTTGGGAATTCTAGCATTTTAAAACTTTTCGAGGGGCCACCTCCTTATTTGAGAAAATTATTTTATTCAGCAGTCAAATTGCTAATGGCTACCGTGATGTAACCAGCCAATTAAATCGATCGTATAAAATGCCAGTCCTCTTACTTGACACTTAAATTTTGAAATTGATTTGCTTGCCACACCACACATCGCTACCGCGTCATATAACATCATGACCTTGTCCCTTTTACTGACACACCTCTTTTTTGTGGTGATTCTAAACTTGATTAGCACTCTTCAATATATATGTGTGTGTGTGTATATGTATATGTATGCATATATATATATATATATGTATATACATATATATACATATATGTTTTCCAAGTAAACTATCCTTAATCTAGTACTGGCCCTTCTATACTCTGATTAGAATTACCCTGGCGGAGCCATTCTACAAAATCAATGGACCAAAAATTTGAAAACAATGCATCATGTATTTTCTATTAAAATTCTCAATTCATAATACCAAATGGTTGAACATAACCATAAGATAGACCTTAAACACATGGCTAACAACTATATCAATTATTTTAAATCAAAACCTTATCTAAGTATTTTTATAAGAAAGTCTATTATCCTAGACACTTAATTAATAGCTAGGTACACTCATCTCATGGAAGGGACCTAGGTGTGGTCTCCTGGCTTTCACAGACCACCTTTCGAGGACAATGAAGAAGCAGGTTGACCAATCTCGTTCAACAATGGCGCACGATGGGAAAAGTCCACTTACCGGCCTAGACATCCACGGAACATCACGGCATAGGCCAAGCCGAAGACGCTTTTATCGCATTAAAGTTCTCGGGATGTCTACATTTTCCCATATCAGTGGGAAATTATGCCCTCCCATATGTTGGATCACCATTTGAATGAAAATGGGCCTCACAGGGCACACCTTTCAATCTTGCAAAGTATCATGTGTTTTTGACTTCTTACATGGAATTAATGAATCTACACAGAGTTTTATTAGCTTAAAAAATCGCTTAACTCCCTGTGTTATTAGAGCAGCATCACCATGCAAGGTGCAATTAAGCTGTTAGATGAAGTAAGGATCTTTTATTTCCCCATTTTGGGACAAGGTAGTATACAAGACTAGTAAGGTACCAGCCTTTGAAGACAGAAGATAACCTCAGACTAACATGCGCTCTATGTTGCAGCTAATTAGAGAATGAAAAGATTTATATTTGAGGCAAGCCAAGAAAAAATAATGAGTAACCTCATAAGTTGCTCTGGGAAGAAGCATAAGTTATAGACTTCCTTCTTTCAGCATCAGTTTCCCGCTCACAATTCGACTCTCTCCCCACTTCCTCATGGATGCAATGACAAAGCCACAAGATTGTTGTGATTCTTGAGAACTGGACAAGTCCCATCTGACACAATGCTATTCCACAAAAACAATAAGAAAAAAATCAGGATTATTATGGGATTATTGGAAAATCTACTACTAAAACTTCGCAGGTGCTCATGGTCTTTACACACTATCCATCACTTAGGAGCTTTGGAGACTTAATTCATCTAAATGATGTTATGATGATATATCAACCAATGAAAACCAACAAAAGATCTATACTACTTTTTTGCCAAAATAACCAAAGATAATTGTAAGTCAAAGTTGTTTAATTTTAGAAATCTGCACCAATTTGAATGGAAGAACTAGCATATGTACTATCTGTGTCATCTCCAACTGCAGATGGATTGCATTTGGGTCCTTATAGATGGAGCTTAAGTGCATTTTGGATCTTACCCATCTTTTATCAATTACAAGAAGAAGTGTGCATAAATGTTTAGTGCCTTTTTTTGTCAAAGAAATAAAAGGAAAAGGAATGACATCTTCATGGGAACCCCAAACTACGGTTACAACAAAACCATCACTTTGGAAGGGAATTTAGAAATTAAACCATCACTTGTCAAATTCATGTGATGTCTCTTATATATTCATGAAAAGGTTTAGCCCAGGGACAGCAATAACTGAATTTCCTTATCTCCTTCCCCCTTTGACTTCTCACCAAACTCACCTATGCCAATGCCAACAAATCTACCAGGGTAGGTGTTATATGCATGCGCAACAGTTATGTGTACAAATAATCTCCAAATTACAATTGCCAGTATAAAATGCATCAAACGGGCAGACTATCCAAGAAGAATAACACCATTGAAAATTTTGTACCTATAGATTTTTCTAAAGTTGGCAACAGGTGGAAAACTAGAAAGTGCACTTATCCCAAAGATCAAAAAAGAGATGCATGCATCAAATTCATGCTAATGGAAGTAGAAAAAAATTTATGTCTAATCAAATATTTGAAAGACAGCGTACTGATATCTGAAATTCAATAGATGATGGTGCACATACTTTAACAAAAGATCAGATACAAAGAGCCCCCATATCAGGTGGCCCTCCATCAGATCCACTAGAAAGTGCAGATGTGTCAGACCCTCTCTTGCCTCGCTGCTTTTCCTTTCTACCTTTTCTGGATTCAAGAGCTTGATTACTGCAAAACAACATTTAGACATAAAAAAGGAGAAATCTTCAGTGCTGTCTTTGTTCTTGTAAGTACAAATTTATATTACTCATGTATGAACATTTTTCCAAAGTGAACCCATTATTCGACAAAGCATAGGAGTGAGAAAATAGTCCAGACTTGAAGTTAAGTACGATACAACGTTGGATACATAAGCCATAATTTCAAGATACGTATGAACTCGAATCACACAGAAACAGGAAAGGTACTTCAACAAAAGACAAGCTTAAACTATAACTTGACATATAAAGCACTGAGAGAACGAGAAATACTTGGAAATTGCAGAGACTTTCCCTGTCCCTGACCCGCAAAAGGACTTGTATTTCTTTTTTGAACCACATGGACAATTCTTGTTTCTTAGAATTTTCTGCATTTCAAGATAAAACAAGCAAATAAAAATGAAGGAGCGCATCACCAACAGTTCTCACATTTGAGCTAAAACCAAAATGGTAAAAGAGGTAACATAGTCATCTTTTGTGGAAACCTCGTCTTCTCGCTGGGCACTGCCATCATCATGAGTCCGTTTAGCGCTATTGCTAGGTGGATTTTCTTTATTGGCCTCTTCCACAGGTTCCTCTCTCTGTTCCTCAGAATTTCCACTGGCATCGTCACCTAAACACCACAAAGAATTATGAAATAGTTTTGGGTGTAACATGTTTGACTACCCCAAAAATCTATGGTTGACAAGACAAAGCACGCTAATTCTACCAGTTGCATCAAAATGACTCTAGACAAGCTTCTCGTGAAGCTCAACATGGTATCTTTGAAACTGCAAAGTTAAATTATTAAAGAAAATCTAGAGAGATAAATACTGACCATCCATTACCATGAGAAGCATCTGCATTGCAGGGAGACCGGACAGCTTCCTCTGAAAAATCTTCAATACCATTTTCTGCTATCAAATACTCTATGGCAGCATCAACATCCCCATACATTTGCAGCAATGTCTGTAAAAGTATCGCATGTCACACAGAAGCCACAGAAAGGTCTTGTATTCTAATTCTAGACACCCAGCAAATGAGAGGAAAGCATTCAATGCAAACAAGCGAGCAGAAGAAGCGAGGACATAGCCTGCTCAACTTTCTCAATGTTCTCACAACCACTTCCAGCCATGACTAGCTTGATGGATCCAGCATCAGTAATATCCTTACCAGCTCCTGATTTAGAGTTGTTTGACCCAGCTTTTGCTTGGCAAGACGATGACAAGAGATTAGAATCGGCCTTTCAGCAAAAGAAATTATCAAATCACATACTTAAATTCACAATTTGTCCAACTTCCCTACTAACTTAGTAAATTAGAATTAAATTCCAGTAGCAACCTTGATTGTAATTGGCCTAGCTGGCCCATCTCCAGTGTCTTCCTTCAACCTCACACTGTTGTAATGTTCCGCATCATGATAAGATCTAATAAAGCAAAGCAAAATATATAAGTTCAAATAATATAACACCATCAGTACAAAAAGAACATAAGATTTTCGCTATCCACAAAACAATAATGGCACAACGCACATTTTTTATGCTTACTGGCTTCACATGATGACACTTATCGAAGATAGTAAAGTATGGAATATCATATATCCACTAAATTTCATGATCCTCATGACAATCCAAGGTCACGATGGCTACCTAGACAGATCCAATCCATCTTAACTTAGAATATCCAGGGATGCCATTCATTGAAGGATTATGAATGGGAATTTCAATAAAATAATTTATCAAAGAAACAAAAGCTAAAGTGACATTTCGGTCTCCTACCACATATGCTTAGCCAGTAATTTATCCCCCTCTGACCACACCAAAACGTCTCTCAAACTAGCAAAAGAACTTCCATGGTTAAATCTAACAACACCACAACTACACTCGGATCTGCAACTTATGAGATGTTGTCCTTGCATGCTAAAATAATTTCACAGATCAGCAGTCTCCCTGAACAAGCTGCAGTACCTTCTTTCGTGTAATGAGCTGGTTTGTTTGGACGACTTGTACTTATAGCTTTCGTTTTTAAAAGAAGGATCTTGCAGCTCTTGCAATTTGACTTTTATGAAACTCGAAACACCTAAAACCTTTAAAAATAAACAAACTTGACCAGGAGAAATATATAATCTTTTCATAATCACTTAAAAAATAAAAACATTGTTTTATTTTCAAATCTTTTGAGGGAAAGTAAAACGTAAGAAAAGGTCATTTATTTAAGTGTATACAAACAGAGCCAGCTCTCATCCCAGTATTTGAGCACTTGCTTAGCAAAAAAAGCATCAGTCTCTATATTCAGAAAACTCACAAATGGATCATACGAGCACCAGGCTGATCAAAATTGCGTATGTACCACCGAGGTGACATGTTATGCATCAAGTAAGGAGTGAGATAAATTGTTCCATTTGGCATCAACGAACAGATATTTGCATGCACAGCATGTATCAAAACTAATTAGTGCTGTGTAGATTCATCAAGGACATATAGAATACTCAATAAGCCAGCAATTTTGTAACAAGTTTGATATATTAAGTCTTCTTTGAATTAGGATTATATGCACCCGTCAGAACTCCTTGTGCTAAAAGGTGCAATATATCTCTGAAAAAATCTTTTGCACATCACCATCATTGGTCCTTCCACATGCTTTCGCCACAATAGACATCGCGAGACATGGCGGATATCATTGCGCTTCAGATGAGTCAATTTTTCAGTCTAAAGAGTAACAAATTATAAGCAGACAGAAAAGAACAAGCTATAACCATTATGAGAACAACATCGTAAGTGGTCTTTTGATCTAAACAATGATGGGGGAATAACTTCTCAGATAAAGGAGGGCCATACTGGGGAAGAAAGCCGTTATATGATTAAGTGGAGAATGAGTCTGGAAACCAATAATCATGGGTTCTTCAATGGTCATCGAATTCTAGGATGCATGCTTAAACAGCGAAACTTCAAATCCAGTAGCAAGGCTAACAATTGACGAGTCTAATGACATCCTCATTTAGTCTGGATGTTTCTCCCGAAGGAATGAAAAGACCGTAACCAACAAAACTTCACGTAGGTGATGGTTGATGACTTCATTGTCAGTCTTACCCGATGAATGCAAATGTTACTCCGTGTAACAAGAGAAGCTGCTTGCAATTCCATATGACCAGCCCACGTGCCATCATTTCCCATGGTTTTGCAATAATCCTCAAATGGCGCATCATCCTCCATAAATGGTTCAAACATTTCACGATTTTTCTGTCACTAACAATTCCCATCTTAGATGCACATATCAGGTCCATTCTTCAAAAAAGCATTTTATTTCCTTAAACACATCCCTATGAGAAAAAACCAATGAAAATTAACGTTTTGTTGAAACTTGAAACAAGCAAAACTGCCAATTTGTGCCATTGCAAAACATTAAAGTTTTATCATGCATGCTAAAAAGTTAACATCAGTATCAATTCTCTAATTTTTTTAATTTCTCAATTTCTCCTCCAAAAATATGTCGGTTTGCATAATATCGGCACCCTAAAGTGGCAACCGCACGTTCCTGTAGGCTAGAACAATGCGGGTAACTATAAAGTCCAGCTTCCTCCTGCACCAGTCAGTTTAGGCCAAGATACACCATCCAAATCACAGTTAACACTCAAAAGGTTTTCCTCTCTAGTAAAATAAGAATGTCAAATTGCTCAGGTGATCCTTGTGTTGGTATAGCTCTATGCAACTGTGACTGTGAGCTGAATATCACCAGGAATAACCATTGGCAGCAGAAATGTATGCTTCAATGTATAATGCACATTTTAACTTGGTTTTTTCTTCCAAAGGCATGCTATTTCAGTGTCTATATAAGTGTGAGATCCATCAATACTTACAGAAAAAGTTCAAGAACAAAATGCACCGAATAAAGTTTAGATTTGGATCACTGAGGACTAATACAAATGAGGACGACATCACCATGTAAAAAAAAACCCTGCAAACATAATTCCTACAGTTTAAAAAAGAGAAATCTGCACTCCACATACCACTATGTACTGAACAACCATACTCCGGTACTTCCCATGTTCATCTTCATTGCCTTCCAACTGATCTGCAAGGGCCCTGATTAACAAGAGTGGACAACTATGAAAATTCCAACCATAGCAAAGGCGTTTCTATAAACAAAAGCTCCACACAAGGCTGTAAGATTACCCGGAGGATGGATAATTCAAATATGTGGAATGAAAACAGGAATGAGGAACATGATTTGTTTTTCTAGGCGTTGTACAATAGCGATACAATAGTAATAGAATTTTTAACAAGTTACTTAGTTGGATATCGGAAGAGTCAATCTAATATTCTCGAGACTAAGTTAAAAGAGCTACATTCCCTGAAAAGTAGAGCTCTTCTTCGTAATAAATTATACGAAATGCAATAATTTTTCCAACAGAGGAATTTCTAGTAGATCAATGATAGTGTTCCAGAACCAGTGTACCATAAAATGCACTGTGTGTTGTGTCCTGACGACAGAGCGGTAATGCAATGAGCATACCATAAATCTTCCAAAACAGAGAGGAATATGGTTATCTAACAAAACAAATTAAACCTTGGAAACATTCAACAAAATCATGAACAATACGGTGATCTTTTTCTAACAAGGAACACAGACCTGAAAAAGCAATTACCATCTGCAGTCACCTGGACAATTTTCAGGCCCAGAGCATCAAGCTGAGCTCGGAACTGCGTGTTATCCGCTTGCTTCCCCTGCTTTTGACCTGTTCATCAACGCATACCACATTCACGTCCACTCAGATTCTGAGAACAACCACCGACGAACACTCCAACCTATAACTTAGCCAAAAACACCTCCACGAAAGCTCAATTACAGAGGCCTCGCCGCAACAAACAGATTATCACAGCAAATGAAACCTTCGAATTTGTTCGGAGATCGAAGAGCTAGCAATAGTCACGAGTGCCCAAATAGATGCAAACTGCAAAAACCATGAGAAGCGAAGGACATGGCTTACGTGAGGCTGCTTCTTGGCGTTGGACTTCTGGTGCTGCTTCTGCACCATCGCTGCGGAGAGAAAAACGATCAATGCCGCCAGAGATGATCGAGCGAGGCAGAGATTCGCCGCTTGGAGACGGCGCTTGAACACCAGAGAGTCGCGGCGATTCGAACCGCAGCGAGGATCGCCCAGCGAAGAAGATGGAGACGAATGCCGTATGGGCCATGGGCTTTCCCGTTAGGAGTTCAATTTGATCTTCCTGAAAAGGTAACGATGGAGCAGAAACGAAAGAGGAAGAAGAAGAGAGAGAGAGAGGGGATCGGTTCGGAGGGGTGGAGCCGGAGGTGTTTCGAAGAGAATTCTTTCATCTCGTCGGTGGTCCGCCTTGATCATCACCCTCGCAACCTTCCGGGGAAGCCGACTGGCTCGTCGCCGTTCGTCGCAGCAAGCTCTCGAAACTAGAGGTGGCATTCCGAACTGCACCATGAACTGTTCGACGGAACGTCTCCATGAAAAATCGAATTCAATTTTAGCGAGATGCTCGAAATGTTACTTTTTGTGCTCTATTCATTATGAAATCATTAAACCGACACTGAATCGGCGTTTTCTTTGATTTTTGGTGGCATATTTCTCATCGTCTGCGTCCGGCCGTAAACGCTTCGCCGGAGATGCCATTCCTTTAGCTGGAGAAGCCCGCGGTTAGAGGCCGCCGTAGTTAGTTTGCTATCCACTCCATTTGTGTGCTTGTTCTGTTAGAGTGGATGCCGTTTTGTATTACGTGTTTCGGTGACATTAAAGTCGCCGTTGAGGTTCGGTTATGGCCCGCGAGAGGGACGACCGGCGACCAAGTGATGGCCGGCGGTGACTGGCGTTGTCGGACTAAACGACCGACGCCGGGTGGTGGCTCGGCGGTTGCCTGAGCGCCGGCGAGGGCTCATCGGAAAATGGTGGGATTAGGTTGAAAAGGAGGTCGCAAGGAAGAAGCCGTTCTCGGGAAGAAGATGATCCACAGGGGGAGGGAAGAGAAATGGAAAATAGAAAAAGAAAAATAGAAAAAGAGAGAGAAAGAACAATAAATAAAAAGAAAAAAAGAGAAGAAAATTAGATAAGAAAAGAGGAAGAAAGGGTGAATGGGTTGTGTGGATTTAGGCTCGGCGTGGGTTCAATGAAGATGGGCTTATTTGAAATGGATCTTGGGCTTAAGTGGCTTAATTCGATTTGATGGATCTTCAGATTCCGGCTGGTTTTAGTCTTAGAGGTGCTTGGGCCAAGTTTTCTTTTTAGTAAGATGGGCTTAGTGCTTTTTAATTTCAACGAAATGAGCTTGGTGATTTTCTATTTGAATGGGCTTGTTTTGAATAAGCCCATTTGTGTCCATGGCCCAGACCCGCGAGACTAGAGCCAGCCCGAAATCCTTGTCTGAATTAAAAAAATATAAAAAAATTAACTAATAATAATAATAAACTAAAAAAGTCATTAAAAAATTAAAAATCCAGAAAATTCATAAAAATTTAAAAAATTCATAAAAGATTTGAAAACAATGCATCATGTATTTACTAATAAAATTCTTCTCATTCACAAGATAGACCTTAAATACATGGCTAACAATTATATCAATTATTGTAAATCAGAACTTTATCGAAGCATTTAATAAGAAAGTCTATTATACTAGACACTAAGTTAGTGGCTAGGTACACTGATCTCATGGAAGGGACATAGGTTTGGCCTATTGGCTTTTACAGACCACCTTCTCAAGGACAATGAAGAAGCAAGTTGACCAAGCTTGTTCGACAACGGCACATGATGGGAAAAGTCCACTTACAGGCCTGGACATCAAGGGAACATCATGGCATAGGCCAAGCCGAAGATGCTTTTATCGCATTAAAGTTCTCGTGATGTCTACAGTCTTCCATATCATTTGGCGATTATGCCCTCTCATATGTTGGATCACCATTTGAATGAAAATGGGGTTCACAAGGCACACCCTGCTATCTTGCAAAAGTATCGAGTGTTTTTCACTTCATATAAGGAATAAATGAATTGAAACATCGAGTTTTATTAGCTTAACAGATCACTTAACTTCTCATATTATTAGAGCAGCGTCACCATGTAAGATTCAATGCTTGTTAAGCTGTCAGATAAAGAAGTGTGGATCTTTTATTTCACCATTTTGGGACAAATTAGTGTACAAGACTGATAAGGTATCAGCCTTTGAAGACAGAGGATAGCGTTATACTAACATCCGCTCCATGTTTTTGCTGATAGAGAATGAAAAGATTTATATTTGAGGTAAGCCACAAAAATATAATAAGTAACCTCTTAAAATGCTTCGGAGAGAAGCTACTTCTTCAGCATTAGTTTTCTGCTCACAATTTGACTCTCTCCCCACTCCCTCATGGATGCAATGACGAAGCTGCAAGATTGTAGGGATTATCAAGGACTGGACAAGCCAAATCTGACAAAATGCAATTCCGCAAAAACAATGAGAAAAAAATCGGGATTTATATTGTAGGATAACTAGAAAATCTACTACTAAAACTATGCAGATGCTCATGGTGCCTACACATTATTATCCATCACTTGGGAGCTTTGGAGACTATAATTCGTCTAAAATGATGTTATGACGATATAACAACTAATGACAACCAACGAAAGATCTATACTACATTTTTGCCAAAATAACCAAAGATAATTGTCAGTCAAAGTTGTTTAACTTTAGAAATCTGCAAGCGACTCCACTTTCTTTGTAGGCCGATGAAGTGAGAGAAAGAGAAAGGTTCTCTGGTTTCTACCAGAGAAACCGTTGAGAGCGGACAGCACACAGGAAGATTTCATCTATTTGCTCGAGCAAAAAGATATTTTAGCGGTCGACTATGCGGTGGCGTTAGAGCTCTTATTTTGTTTTTAAAAATACGTAGCAGCTTGTTCCAAAGCAAAGTGACCTTCAATCTATTGTTAAAACTTTTGGAAGGAATGCTTTGTCTCTCGGTGTAATGCTGGAATTAAACCGGCGTAATGTAGTCGTGTCTTGTAGACTAGTCCAGGATGAGAATTGTTCTTATTGTGTTTGGGAGGCAGAGTCTAGTATAATCTCATCTTGTTCGTAGGTATCCATTGATATCTATTTGTTTTTTTTTCCCTTCAAACATATTATGTTGTTCGTTTTTCTGTTGATCTAGTAATGACGTGTTCTTCACAGGTTTAGAAGTTCCAACTATGGTTGGAAAGTTGAAGTCAATTCTTGAAAACAGTCCTTAGTGGAAGACTCTAATGGAGCCTAACAAATCGCAAGAGAGACAACGGAGCATCGGGGGAAGTTTCTGTTTTGTGTTTGAAAATATGTGAGGTTCTGGTTCTGTACCATTTGAGAAGGTAACGTTGCTGGAGTTGTGATTATTTTATCTTTCTGTGTTACTGCCAGAAAGAATGATGTGGACACTGGACATGACTTTGTTTTCTTATGAACGAGAAATCAGAAATGAGAAACTAAGTTTGTGATGGATGGCCTCAATCGAATTTTAGCTGATCGCACGTTTATAATGCATCAATTATGGGTGCACAGATGGAAAAATTCGTGCATTCTAGAATTGCTTGGACGAAAGTTCGGTAGCTTTGTTGAATAAACGGTGCTCAAAGATGGTCTGTTTTACCCTTTCGAAACTCTCCAAAAAAAAAAAACTTAAATATCACATTTATAATTCCAAATAATCCATAACATATGTGGGTGAGAATTTTAATCATCAGAATTAAATTAGGATCAACAATCTTTTCCTTTTTTATGCTAACAAAATCACATTAAATTAATCAACTAGAAAATCCAACTGCAGAAAGTCCCCCTACACATATAAACGGGGAAAACATAATTAAAAAACTTTCATAATGCAATTTAAGTCCTTGATGAAATTGGAACCATAAGGAAAGTAAACTTTCATTTTCATCCTTAAGTCAACTTCGTTGGCTCGTCTAATACGATAATGGTGGCAATACCCCTCGGGTTCAAGTTGGCCATCCCAATCAATCTTACTCATCCAAACTTCTCTCTTCTTGATGTCCATACATTTAGTGTAGACTGTCCAATAAGTTGGTGGTCAGTTAGAACTCTAGTAGTCTTACCCTCGTGATCGACATCAAAAGTATTACCCGAGTGAAGGCCATTCCATGCGGAAAATCCTGTTCTTTTGGGCTACGGCATTTCATCATACCATCAAGGATTAGGTTGCCAGCTAATTGGCTCACTTGTTCAGCAAAAATGTTAATTCTTATAGTCATGTTAGTGTCACTGGCAGCTCAATGCCTCAAATCATCCTCAGGTTAATGTTCAAGATTGATCAATGTTTCATTCACATAGGACTCGTAAATCATTTAATCAAATTAGCATGGCATCATTTCACAGCTTTAGAATAAATCTCCTTAGAAATTGACAGAAAACCAATCCAAACCACTGGCTTAAACCGTCTAAACAAAAATCTTACCCGTGTGAAAAATTCAAAGTCTATTTTTCGTCCTTCCAAAACACTTCTAGTACCAAATGTTTGATGTCTATCTAAGCAAATCTCTGCGTTGATAGTTATTATGGAAGTTGTCGAGATGGACTCTGATTTAATGAAAATTAATCAGATGCTCGATCGAAGATAACGTGACGAAACATATAATAATTACGGCTCATGTTTCTTTTCCTTTTTAATTCGTACTCAGTGGGAAATTGGCGTGCATGCCTGCTAGGATGCATTTTGCACGTATTCTCTGCGAGGAGTGGAGGCGACTTTGCTACCACTTTGCCACCACTTTGCCTTATTTGAAAAAAGCGAAAGCGAGCTTGAGATGATTCAGGCCAGATGAGATTACTTAATGACCACGATGACGGGCAACTGTTGTTTTGTATAGATTGACAATATTCAAAGGCCCAATTGGTGAGACAACCTCTGAACTAATCTTGACCAGATTCATTTGGCTAAGGGAAGTGTGTAAGATTGGTGATGATGATAATATTTCTTTAGGCATCATGTGCTTGGTGCTCCATTATTGATTCTGTGCGCCATGTGCTTGATTGGGAGGTCTGAGTAAGGTTGTCTTATTCTGATGGACTGGTCAAAAATCCACATTTCATTAGCAACTTTCGCAATTTCCCGTGCTCATTGTGAACAGAATCCACCGGACATGAGAAAAAGACGGTAAGACCCATGTGCTATGTTATATTCCATCAAATAATTTTTCATCAAGAAAACAATGTTTATTTAGGACAAGTAGCAAATTGAGTCCCAGAACTAAAACCTTTGTGCAATCAAGAAGGCTTAAAAAAAAAACAAAATCAAGAGCCAAGAAACTACACAATAAATTTACATGATTCAGTCGAAAAACTACATTAATAAGCAAATGATAAGAGCAAAGATTTACGTCTCGAAGTACAATGAAAGAGAAGGAGCTATCAAAACTATCATTTTTATGTCTTTGTCTTAAAGTGAAGCTAGCACGAACTTCTCTTCACGTGAGCTCTCCAGCGAACTAGCTTACCTCATTTCACTTCTTCCTTTTTCCTGAAAGTGATAGAGCAAATATTCACTTGAGCTTTTGACTAATCAGAAAAGCAAAGAAAGATTTCGCGAGGAACTGAGTTAATGCAAGTAAAGTATAATGTCATAAAGTCTAAGCACGTATTACATGGTTCAAGCAACAATATCTCATGCTATGGAGGAGTGTTAAAAAGTCAAACTAAAATGTTTAAATTGATCAACGTGGAAACTAGCATCAGAAAGAGATGTACAAATTGATTCATTAAGTGTGATCATTTTTTTTCCTAGCATCACGCAGTTCCCCACAAAAAAGAAAGAATTCTCCAAGAACCTTGGTCGCCTGAGAAGAGAAGGAACAATTAATTGTGTTTGTTGAATCTCCATAAGATTCAAGGGACGAACGTTTTCAAGCAACCAATGAAAAAAAATCATCATTGATGGTGTAATTAATCAAAATGAGAATTGCTTATGTAATTGTTCTTTATTTAATATGAGATTGACAGCCTCTTTTGGGCCATAAATAATAAATAATTAGAAATTATTATGGGGTCTACTCCTTCAAGAATTTGTACTCACAACATGTCGTTATTTTCACAATGACCCAAAAACTGTTATACTAAAAAAGATCGATCAATATATATGTTGTTAATAAGGAACAAGCCAATGTTTGATTCGTTGCTATGTTTACTTCCTTAATTTAATTAAGAAGTTTTTTTTTTTTTTTTTTTGGTATCTTTCATCATTTTGTTGATTGAGAATTTCTGGTGCCTAAATATGGTCAAAGATAAGCTGGACGTTTTTTAGTGTCTATTACACAATCACAAAATAATTTCCTATCTTCTTTTCCCATGAGAAATTGGTGTAATTTGACAACCATGTGCCGAAGAGTTGGTTACAACTCCCACATACACGTTGTCTCTAATTTTACTTCCTTGTGTAACGATGGAATGACTCCCATGCTTTAGCAATTGAAGTTTTTATTTCCAGCCTAAAATTTTAATTTTATGTCCTCATTAATTTTGGAGCTTGAACACAATAACCTTTTTTAATCATAACTCCCAACATGTATCCGAGTATGCATATTTAGTTCAATTTGATATACTTATTGAGAAGAGTAATGTGTGGCCTACCTTGAAGTAATGCATGTGCTTTCAATTCAATTCGCTCCAAATTATTTCTGGTAGCCCACCCTGTCAGATTAATCAGAATTTTGTTAAGGGTGCAGTTCTAAGGGAAGTGAACTGCTTTTGGCCCCTTTTTTCCCTCTCATTGCCCCCCTCTTACTTTTCCCTATGTGCTTCTTTAACAACTTTTCTAGGCTAGAACTTATCGTTGTAAGAGCTCGTTTTATGCCGACTTCATTTGGTTGAACACTGAAATTATGTGGTAGGGTGCGCATGTCACGAGTCCTTCAACAAAATTGTAATGAGCAAATATTTATGCTTTGTGATTTCATTAATTTTACCCATAGAGTGACCGTGCAGCATTTCTGTTCTTTCCTTCATGATTTTGTAAAGATATGCATCGAACCTAAGTTGGGCATATGCTTCCTAAATGACTGCATAAGATTGACATTCCGATTTTTCCTTGTGATATCTCGATCATAGAAGGCTCTTGCCGCAATAAATTATGTTCCTATAATCCTCATTCTGATAATGTCTAGGAAGTTTTTCTTTTCAAATTTTTCCTCTATTGAATTACAATCTCATTGAGTGATGCCATTTAGTGTCATGATGTATATTCTTGATGATATTTATCACATGGATGAATTAAATATGGTAGCTGAAAAAGGCGATTAGATTGGCAAAGAAAGCAAGAGTCGTTATTGCTAGATAAACATTTGTTTTGGTATTCAGTTTGTTCTTTTATTGGTTCACAATATGACTTGAAACGTAGTCGGTTTATCACAACCTCCAGCTCTCAAGAGCAAAAGTATGGAAGATAAGGCTTTTTGTGTTTGAACACATGCAATAATACATATCAACTAAATTTATGTGACGATTTAGATTTGGCAGAAACTCCATTTATATGAATAAAGTTATTGGGGAGAGAGTTAAAATTCCATAAAAGACTTGTAATAATGCATTTGTAACCTTAGATGTTTGTTATAATTTTTTACATTTCCTATATCATAAACACTGTGTAGGAAGAATGATCAAGTATACTTGTGTTAATACCCAATTTCACGCGCTTTATTTATTTTTTTTTTTTCCAAAAGTGTTTTGAGCGTGTCCATTTAATCGAGTGGTTGCCCACAAAGTAGGAGAATTTCAAGCAAAGTGGACTTTCACAATTGAATGGATAATATACATTATGACATCCCAATGTCGCGTCTTAGGAACGTGAACTAATTGCCTCACTTGTTTAGAAAAAAATATTATTTCTCATAGTCAGGCAAGTATCATTGACAGCTAAATGCCTCAAATCACCCACAAACTAATGTTCAAGAGTAATCAATGGCCCGTTCACATAGGACTTGTAAATCGTTTGATAAAATTAGCATGAAATCATTTCACATCTTCAGAATAAATCTCCTCAGAAATTGACAGAAAAGTAATCCAATCCACCTGCATAAATCGTCTAAACAAAAATCTTACCCTTGTGAAAAAACCCGAAGTCTATTTTCGTCCTTCTGTTTCAACGCACTTCTAGTACCAAATGTTTGATATCTATCAAAGTAAATCTCCATGTTGCTAATTATTATGGGAAGTTATCTAGATGGATTATGATTTAGAGTGCATTCGTGTCATGGCAAATGAGTGATTTAGAAATATTTTCCAAAAGTTATTTACTTTTATCATTTAGAAAAATGGTTAATGGAAAATATTTTCATCTTCGATATTAATCTATGTCTATCTATTTTTGTAGACGATGAAAACATTTTCTATTCATTAATTTTTATAATCGATACAAGTGATTATTTTTTTTAAATATTTATCAAATTACTCATTTTTCACAAAACAATGCACCCTAATGGAAATTAATCAGATGCTTGATTGAAGAGCGTTTAAAGAAACAAATAATAGTTAGGGCTCGTGTTTCTTTCTCTTTCTAATTCGCACACACTGGGAAATTGGGGTGCATGCCAGCTAGGAAGTATTGTGCATGTATTCTCTGTGAAGAGAGGCGGCAACTTGCCTTTTCGCTTTGCTTTATTTGAAAAAAAAAAAGGGGAATGGCTTTTCACTATTTTGTTGAGATGATTTAGGCCAGATGAGATTAGTTAATGGCCATAATGGCTGGCAAACTGTTGTTTTGTCCTAGATTGACAATAGTTAAAGGCCCAATTGGTGAGACAACCTCCGAACTAATCTTGACCAGATTCATTTGGCTAAGGGAAGTGTGTACTTTTGGAGAAGATGATAATATTTCTTTGGGGATCATGTGCTTGGTGCTCCATTATCGATTCTGTGAGCCACATGCTTGATTGGGAGGTGCGTAATGGTTGTCTTAATCTGTTGGACCGGTCAAAAATCCATATTTCATGACCAACTTTTGCAATTTCCCATGCTCATTGTGAAGAGAAACCACCAAATAAAAGAAAAAGTGGTAGCTCATTGGGAGCAGAATCCACCAGACACAAGAAAAAGAGGGTACGAGCCACATGCTCTCTTACATTCAATCAAGCAATATTTCTTCAAGAAGAAGAACGTTAACTCAGGAGAAATAGCAAATCGAACTTGCCAACATTCTGCTGAGTTACTTGATTTAATTAAGAACTTTTGTTTCGGTGTCTCTCATCATTTTGTTGATCGATAATTTCTGGTGTCTAAATATGGATTGATTCATTGCTATGTTTACTTACTTGATTTAATTAAGAACTTTTGTATTGGTATCTTTCATCATTTTGTTGATTGAGAATTTCTGGTGTCTAAATATGGTCAAAGATAAGCTGGATGTTTTTTAGTGTATAATACACAACGACAAAATAATTTCCTATCTTCTTTCCCCATGAGAAACTGGCGTAATTTAACAATCATGTGCCGAAGAGTTGATTACAACTCCCTTTACGTTGTCTCTAATTTTACTTCCTTGTGTAACGATGGAACGACTTCCATGTTCTAGCAATTGAAGTTTTTATTTTCAGCCTGAACTTTTAATTTTATGTCCTCGCTAATTTTGGAGCTTGAACATGATAACCTTTTTTTAATCATAAATCCTAACATGTATCCGAATATGCATATTCTGCTCAATTCGACATATATATTGAGAAGAAGTAATGTATGGCCTACCTTGAAATAATGCATGTGTTTTCAGTTCAATTCACTCCAAATTGTTTATGGTAGCCTACTGTGTCAGATTAATTAGAATTTTGTTTAGGGTATAGTTTTAAGGGAGGTGAACTGATTTTGGCCTTTTCTTTTCTCTTTGCCCCCCTCTTACTGTTCCCTATGTCCTTTAACAACTTTTCTAGACTAGAACTTATCGTTGTGAGAGCTCGTTTTATGCCTACTTCATTCAATTGAAATTTGAAATCATGTAGTAGGGTCACGTATGTCAAGAGTCCATCAACAAAAATTGTAATGAGCAAATATTTATGCTTTGTGATATTGATGAATTTTACACATAAATGGTGCGTTTGGTAACATTTCTGTTCAAAAATTGTTCCGGGGAACAGAAATAGAAAAACTATTTCTGTTCTGGGGAACAATTTTTTAACAAAAGAACGCGTTTGGTAAACTTGTTCTTGGAATAGAAAAAGAACAGAAACACGTTTGGTAAATTTGTGTTCTTTTAATTTTTTAATAATTTTATTGTATTTTTCTTATTTTTCTTTCTTTTTTCTTCCTTTTGGCTGGTCGCCGGCCTCGGCCATGGCCGGCGACCGGCCGACGAGGGCTGGCGACCTCACCCAGCCACAACGAGGCTCACCGGCCCCCCGGCGAGGCCGAGCCTCACCATGGTTGGGCAAGGCTTGGCCTCGCCTTGGCTGGGCGAGCTCGAGCTCGCCCAGATCTGCGAGGCCGAGCTCGCCCAGCCATCGGTGAGCCTCGAGCTCGCCTCGCCGAGGGCCGACGATGCTCCGGTGAGGTCGCCGACCCTCGATGGCCGATCGCCGGTCATGGCCGAGGCCGGCGACCGGCCAAAGAAAAAAGAAAAAGAAAAGAAATAAGAGATTTCTCCAAAGTGTTCCAGAAACTTCTTGTTTCTTGTTTCTATTTCAAATTTGTCTCCGGGAACAAAAAAATAGATTTGGAATAAAAACGCAAACAAACACGTTTATGTTCTTTTTTTGTTCCCGAGAACAAAAAAACAAGATTTGTGTTCATAAATAGAAAAAAGAAACACAAACAAACACACCCAAAGTGACCGTGCATGGTATCACGCCCCAAACCTCTACGGCCACGCGACAACCTACGCTCATCAAACCTTTGCTTATCATTTGGTCATTCGAATGCGACGTCCCAGGAGGCGTCGCCGACCCAATTCGCTATAACATTAAAACGCACAAACAAAAACGTAAACAAATCTCCAATAATCAATCAATAGGGATAGTTAAAAACATAATCATATATATAATACATCGTGAATCAGCATCTCATACTTAGCAAGTTCAAAGATTAAACAACCAGCTTCATCACATCCGACACGCTTAACCACACTGCCACTACCTTCTACAAAAGAGCTCAGGATATGCCCACGCCTCTAATACTACGAGGGTGGTCCAAAAATGTTAGCAACCCCGCTACTACTTAAGCCTCAATGGCCTCCAGGATCTATGGCTCTGGCTTAGCAATCAACTCGGGGTTGAGTTCAGGGTTTGACACTTTCCCATTGGGATTATCCCTTTCCTTAGCATCCTAGCTAATGTCTCCCTCAAAGCCTCTAACACCTAATGGATCGTCAAAGCCTTGAATGGGACCATGGCTCTTGCCGCCCACCCAAAAGTACCAGGCCACGAATCGGTGTAGCACGAGGTTAGGTAGACCCTCATTGACCTAGATGGTCATGACGTAACGTGTGTAGTGTGCGTCGACCCCTCTCGTTACAAGGCACTCTGTCACCTCCTAACTGTACTCAACCGGGAGACCAAAACAAATCTGACGAAATGGCTCAACCATTCCTAGGGCTTGTAAACATTTCAACAAACAAATATGAGATAATCTCGATGAGTGAACTTCCTAGATCTCACGTAAGGAAGTCGTTCACCTCGTAAGTGCTCTAAATAAGCAATTATCTATCAATGACAAAACATGGAAACGCTCCTCTCGCCTTACCCTCACTATTCTCATAATAATGAGTCCACTATTCAAAGCCATCACATAGACACATAGGCAATTCCATAATATATATATTTCATGCTCTCGAGCCAAACATACAAATGTGCATTATGGTCTAAATCATGCGCTCATGCCATGCAATAATCCAGACCTGAACACATATGAATCTCATGCACTTTCTATACAAATATGTCCCAATTATTACAGCCACTCAAGACCCAAGGCCAATCCGAAGGTTTGCAGTCATTCGACGTAACCAAGCATCGTCTCGCCCTATTGAGCACGGCATCTCGTTGACTTGGTGATATTCCTGTAAGAAGTTTCGTTTTGAAATCCATCAGCGAAGGGCATCCTATTGACTTGGGAGCATCCGAACTTAATCAAGTATCGTCCCACGTAAAACGCCTCAAGACGAGTTCACACCCCGCGTAAGACGCGTCGGGGTCTTAGATGATCACACGGGCATAACATCACACAATTCATTTCTTATCTTTCTCATTTAACCCTTGTAGTACTCATGCGATGTGCCACATCACTCATCAAATGCCACTATGTTACACACGTGCATCACATTACATTATATAAATGCATCATTTAATTCATAAATCCATGGCATATAAACTACTTATCAACATAGGGTAAAGTCGTCATATTCCGCAATACATTCACGGCATTCTTACATGACATCAACTCCATCACATAATCCTTCTTTTATCTATACAACATTTCACCCTACTATAACATACTCTAATAATATGCCATAGCATAACGTCACGTTATCTCAAACACGCATAGCACATACAACACATAATACGTACTCACATAACACATATAACTCATAATCTATATAATACATTCCCCGAATAACACATTTAGCACATAGTCCCTATAACACATAACCCAAGTATCACATCTAACCAATAATCCTTGTAGCACCCAACCCAAATAATGCATCTAGCACATAATCTCTATAATACATAACCCAAATATCGCATCAAACGAATAATCCTTATGGCACATAATCCAATGATGCATCTAGCACATAATCTCTATAATACATAATCCAAATATCACATTTAACCAATAATCCTTATGGCACATAATCCAAATCATGCATCTAGCCCATAATCTCTATAATACATAACCCAAATATTGCATCTAACCAATAATCCTTATGGCACATAATAGCATTTCATCATAACTCGATAACTTATCGCCCTAAACGAGATAACCTATCGTTTTGAAACTCGATAACCTAAGTCCAACAATAACTTATCACGTCAATAAATTATCATATAACCACTCATAAGTCCTAAACCACTCTATAAATGCAACAACTAGAAAGCCATACACAAACGAATCGGGCTTCGGAACGCTTCCGGGGAAGGAACAACAAGACCGGACAGAAGTTGGATGACGACTGGCCGTGGCTCCAGTGGCAGCTCAACGGGCGGTCCGATGATGGTTCAGCGTCAACACGGCCTTTAAGCTTCACGAGGGACTAAATCGGAGAAGAAACAGGTGAGAGGTAGCATAGGTGAGGCTTGCATAGCACCGAACAGCCTTTGAAGAGGCTGGTCCGTCGGCTTCGAGCGGCGGTTCAGCGATGCGAAGGGCGATCCAATGTTGGGGTTCGAATGATGATCGCCGATGAGGTAAAACAAGAGGAAAATGGAAGAAACAAGCTTGAAATGAAGATGAGGATGGCTATGGGGTTCAATCACACCAAGTGAGAGAGAGAAAGTGAGTTTTGAGTGCTTCAAGTGAGAAAATGAAAGTGAAAGTGAGAGAGGGAGGGTGAGCCGGCGGTGAGGGAGGAGAAGGAGGAGAGAGAGAAGTCTTGTTCAAATTAATGCCCATCACCTCCCTTAGCTCATGTCAATCAAGGTGGCTTAAGTTAGAAGCAAGATCCTAGCATTAATGGGAGATGGATTGCACTCAAGTGGCTAAATTAGACTATATTAGGTTAGGTTAGTTTTCAAACTCCCCCTCTTGCCGCCCAAATGCATGGCCACCCCTTGCCTTGTCCATTTCCTTCTTTGTCATTCTGTCCTTAGTTCAAAGGGAGGGCATTTCGATCTATTCACTAAGACCTCGCATTATTCATGCACAATTCACGCCCTTGCATGCATTTAATCCAAGATCTTGTCAAAAGAGCCTTGATGGGCTTGAAGGGCCCATGGGCTCCTTTGGCTGCCCACCCCTTAGGCTTGTGGCCTTGGGCCATCCACTTAGGCTTAGGCCCACTAGGCCCCTGTCCATGCCCTGTTTTCACTTTTCCACACTTATATGTCATTGCCGATGAAAAATCAAATTTTCGCCCCTAAATGTCTTTTTTTCCGATGTTCTCGTGGTTTATCGATCCTCAAGACAATCTCATCCGACGACCGTTTGTCAAAACAATTCCATTCTGAAAAATCAGGTCAAATCGAGGATGTCACACATGGTTTTTATTCCTTTCTTCATGACTTTGTAAAGATATGCATCGAACCTATGTTGGGCATATGGTTCCTTAGTGACCGCATGAGATTAACATTCCAATTTTTCCACATGATCTCTCGATCATTGGCTCTTACTGTAATAAATTATGCTTCTATTGTCTTCATTCAAATAATGTATAAAATTGTTTTAAAGTCCTAAACCTATTGTATGGCGGCTAATTTTAAATCATTCAATTGTGCGAATTCAATTCTAAACTTTTTTTATGATTTGCTAATTTAGTCCTAAACTTTTCAATTGTGACAATTTAATTATAATCCTTTTGATGATTTGCTAATTTAGTCATAAATCTTTTAACGATTCACCGATGTGGTCTTTTCGGCCAATAATCAAAATAATAGGCTTAGGACTAAATTGATAAATCTTCAAAATGTTTAAGACTAAATTGATAAAATTGAAAGATTTATGAATAAATTGGCATGATTGAAAATTTTAAAATTGAGTTGACCACCGTACAATAGGTTTAAGACTTTTTGGATAATTATTCCCACGTTTTGCTTTTCATTTTTTCCTTAAATCAAATCACAATCTCATTGACTGATGTCATTCTCAATGATGTCTATTATATGGAATAATTAGATATGGTAGCCGAAAAGGGCAATTGATTGCACAAAGAAAACAAAGGCATGTTACAAGAAAAACATTTGTTACTAATTTCTCATGTCACTGTCGCATGTATGATGCTGGAGCTTTAAAATGTATATTTTTTAGTTGATAGGACCTTTTTCTTATTTGTTTTGAACGGTTATGGTCAACTTTCTAGATGAATTATAATCGAAGAGGCCTGACATTTCTATTAGTAGCAACATCTCATTGTAGGACATGGATGTTTAGTATTCAATTCGTTCTTCTATTGGCTCGCAATATGACTTGACTTGTAACCGTTCATACAATGTCCAATTCTCAGTGGTAAAAGTATGGAAGATGAGCCTTTTGTGTTTCAACACATGCAGCCATATGCTCAAGTGTGTTTCATGTCATTTTCCAGACAGATAATACTCCTTAAGTAATTAGTTACCCACTCTATTTAATGTGAAAACAAACTCGTGATGTGATGTCTTGTATTAAATTCCTTAAATCCTTTTTGTTGACCCATTAAAAAATCTCTCTTTTGATTGCAATGTTTGGAAAACACCATCCAACTAAGGAGACCTCGTTTCATGCCATCGACAAAAGTGGCGGTAAGAGGTGGGCGTTGCCCGCATCTTGGCATCTTAGGTACTCCGTCTCGCTTGAAGCACGTGAGGGACAATGACAGATTGAAATATAGATCCATCCGGGAACCGTACCGGATTGGATGGATCCATAAAACCAATGAGCAGTTCTCTATTCCAATTCTTCGAAATCGGTCCTTAGTAGGCAATTCTCAATTTTAAAGTGGGAACCGTCCACTCAAACCATACTTACCTTTATTGCCATATAGGACGGTCGATGTCCAAGTTAACAATTTTTAGCCTAAATTGGTTCAATTGAAATATTTAAGACTAAATTAATACCAATGCAATAAATACATGAATTTTTTTGTACTTTTCCCCACATGCAACTCAACATCCACGTCTAGACAAAGTACTCTATATTAGGGATGTGCAACTGGACTAGGAATACCTAGGAACCGGACTGGCCCACTCGGAAAACAGGATTAGGAGCCGGTTCCTATTGAAACCGGTCTAGGAACCAATTCCCAAAATTCGGAACTGGTTTAAACCGGTCCAGGAACTGGGTCCGATTGATTACCCACCTAGAAACCGGTTCCCGGACTGGTTTTAGAACCGGTTTGGGAACCGGATTTGAAAGTATAGGTCAAAAACCTTATTTTTTCCCCTTATTTTTATTCTTACTCCTACAATCACACGGCGTTTTTCCTCTTGACTTTCTCAAACACGCACAACACTCTTCCTTCGTCGTTCCTCTTCCTCACTTGCTTCCCTCCCTCATCGGCTCCCTCTCACACCGTCCAATGGACGGACGGTGTTTGTTGTTGTCAAATTCTTGTGTACCACGTGGATTGATTTGCCTAATTTCTCTTTTATAGGAGGAGTTATGCGTGCATAAATGAGTATCTTCATGTAGTAGTTGTGGGAATAAGACTAATATTAAACCCATGTTTGTTGCTAATTCTTTGCCTTATGATTTTATTTATTATAATTAGCCTTGTGGATCCTTAGTTCTTTATTTAGTCAAAAAGTTCATGTATTTATTTATTACAAGGGCTTAATGTTTCGATACAAATTGGAGGATTACGTTATTTTCTCGTGTATTAATATAAAATTCAAAGTTGTATAGGATATCGGGAGATTGCAAAATAAGTTCTAGTGAAAATAGGGTTAACCCTAGAACCGGACCGAAAAAACATGGTGGGTCAAGCATAGGGTCAAATACAAACATGGTCGAGTATAGGGTCCAAAAAAGGGGAACCGGTTATAATAGGGTCGCGTACAGATCCAGGTCTAGACCCTACCCACCCTAGACCCGATCACCCCTGCTCTATATCTTTAAATAAGTTATTTCTTGGAAATTAAGAGGAAAAAAAGATGAACAAATTAAAGCAAACGAAAATGAGGTGGCAACCATCAAATGAGCCACATGTCAACTCTCCATGAGGCCCTTTATGGAGTACCAAAATACTATAATAGTACCAGATGAATTTGGTAATTCAACCCGAGAGAGAATGCACACACTTTATGTAAAAGGATTTAGTATTTCTCATTTGATATGGAAGGAGGAAAAAAAAAAAAGGAAAAACACTCAAAATCACTCGTATATTTCAATTTCTCACAACATCATCCACCAGTCAAACTATGACCCATGCAAATAAAAATCTCAACCTTTCGCAATCCTTTTATGGCAAGAAATGTCCAAAAGCTCCTACATGAGAATGTCATGGAAAGGCAGCTATACATGCACTAAATAATATCACCAAGACGTTGAAGCAGAAGATCCCATTCCAGGAATCCTCTATACGTCATTGCTATTAAAAGTGGTAAGGATCCAGTTTTTATTGGAAGATAAAACTGATATTGTAGTATAGTTGATTCATAATATCTAATCTCTATTGACAAACACCTTTAGATGAATAAGTGATAATATTTACTAAAAAAGTTAAGAAAAAAAGAGTGTTAGCATGGAATAAAAGGTTTGACAAAAATGAAATAAAAAAGAAAAAATAATTCCCTAAATAGTTATTCGATCGTGGATACACCTCAGCTGAGAAATTCTAAATGCGACATCAAAAGTATAAAATAAATGTGAAATGTCAAAAACAAAAATAATTTAAGAAGTGAGATCAAAGCAACTTGGCTGAGGGGGTGATGACTCAATAATCCTTAGGCAAGATAAAATATGAAGAATTTAGTTTGAGAAGTAAGGAAAATTTATTTTGGGGTTTGCTTTTGTATAATCCCTTTTGAAAGAAAAAAGTTAGATTGTTCATCATGAATAATATTCCAACAAATGATGTTTTTGCAATCAACTCATGTATATTAGCACCGGTGGCATGGGAGTATTGCTAGTTTTCTTTTATATTTCTTTTATTGATATTGGACTTGAGTAGGTCCTTAAAAGGTTCATATCCTCAGGAAAAAAAAAAATTTGAGGCTTAAATTAGGAGTCTCACGATGGTGAAAGTAGACACTATGTTAGAGATTTATCTTTGACTATCACTGAATAGGTCGGCATAGTAGCTACCCACGCTTGTGATAAATAAGGACACATGAAAAGCCTACTGTCTACAACCGACTGCCATCACCTGTACCCTCGATTGTAGATCCAGTCGAGTCAAGAAGCACCACCATAGGATGATCTTTCCATGCACCTTCCACAAAGTGCCATGAAAATTACGCGTGCATTGATTGGTATTCATTTTTATTGCTATCTCCTTTTTATTAATTTTTTTTTGGTCAAACCTTTTTATTAAATTAGTTGGTGGAGAATATGCTTTTCGGCTCGAAGCATCAAAATTGTTAATTGATTTTCGTTTCTATTTCTTTATTAGTAGAGAAAGCAAGTCAAGAAAGGAAAATAAAATAAAATAAAAAGGATACAACATAAATTTTATGCACCTTCCGTGACAATTACATGTGCAATAAATTATCCTTTGTTTTTCTTTTAATTTTTTTCTTTAATTATCACCGTCGGGTGATTCGAGAAAGTCATGAGATTTTGATAATTATTCTTTCGAACTATTTTTCTATAAAAATTGGTTTGCAAAGGATTTTGTCTGCTGAAATACTGTGTACATATGAAAGTATTCACGAGCCGGTCTCGAATATCTTCAACATCGACAACATCGACAACGACAAGAGGTTCCATCACAGCCATTCGCAGCATTTCCCTTACCGAGAACACAAAAAACAAGAGTTATGCAAAGGGTCAATCTGTAGCATTTCAACAAAGATTGTAATTGAAGTAGTCTTAAGGACATTTTCTCTTTTTTTTCTATTGCTCTCCAAAACAGAAAAAGAACAAAAATTCCATTTCTTTCTCGTGTTAGCCGTATATGATTGTCAATATGCTTAGTCCCTAGGGGAAAATAATTTCTGGAACAGAAAAAAAAACTTTGACTATCTTAGATGAAATAATATGTGGAATAACAATGGCCATGGAGTAAATTCTCTTTTCCTCGTCCCATGTTTAATTATTTTTGAATTATTATTTAGATAGGCAAAAGAATGTCTACTTTGCTACTCTGAGTTAGCATTCAACAGCTCTAAAAAATTCAGAAAAAAAGCAATTTAATAGCTATTGTTGGATACTTGGTATGACTTGTCCTAACAGCCAGATTCACAAAGACAAAGCAGAAAAGGTAGGAGTAGGAAGATAATAGATGGGTCTTCCCCCTCTGAAAAAAAGAAAATAATAATGGGAAGATAATCTCTATACAATGATTATTTTTATTTTGTCTATTCAACAGAGTTTTTAGAGCTTTGCGAGGGTAGGTGTTGTTGCAACTCCAGATTTTCATTAGAGAAACACTTGTCATGCCTCTAGAGAGCACACCTAAACGTAATTTGCAGAGATCTTAGGGTATGGTATTGCATATTTGCACTCAACGGTTTGCTTCTCTTTCCTTGTTTCTCACTCTATCTCAATTACAGTGAACAAGGCTGGTGTTGGTGGATCCAATCGGGCGCTAATGCTTTGAGAACTTCGGTGGATCCATCCAAAGTTCCGCCTTGCCGGTGCCAATCCACGAAGAGACATACTTATTGGTTTTTGGTGGATGAGGTAAAAAGGGAAACCGCACCTCTTCCACTTTCAACAAAGCGGGTGGAGGAATTGAGACGACATGATTCCAATTTTACCATGGCATTGAGGAACAAGGTTAACAAACTGAAAAAAGTATGCCGAGTTTTCACAAACTCCTTTCTCAGTCGGGATTTGGTTGGGATAATGTGAACAAAAGAGTTGTTGTTCCAAGTATATGGGAATCTCATATCAAGGTATTTCTTTATGTGGTCATTTTGATATCATTACAAATGTCAATTTTAAAATGTATGATTATATTGCTGAAATGTCATTATTGTGAAAATTGTAGGACAATGTCAAGTGGGCAAGATTCGGGAAGAATTATATTGTTTTTGTGGTTACTCGGGGATCACGCCTTACAGGAAGTGCTCAAGATGTGAATGTCTCGGATGATGATGACAATGGTGATGACAATATAGGTGGTGACAACAAAGGGTGGCGATACAGATGGTGTCAATGCAGGTGGTGACTATGATGGTAGCAATGCAAATGATTTCATTGGATTCTATTTACAACACACGATGTTGAACTTCAGTTAGTGGAAAGCACAAATTGGATATCACCGAGTATGCCTTTGGAGATAGAGCAAGATGTTTACATAAAGCCCTGGAACGAGCATGTTCTCAATGGAGGGAGGCTTTCATTATATCCACACTCGAAAGGAGGATTGGACTTCTTCAATTCCTTTAGTAGATGTTTGGAAATATATTATGAATTTGGAGTTGCCCTCGTATAACTTATATTATCTATTAATCTTTAGTTTATTCAAATATGATTAGTGTTGAGACTCTTGCACTTATATGTAATGGTATATCGATTGTAGATCCAATCGAGTCAAGAAGCACCACCATAGGATGATCTTTCCATGCACCTTCTGAATTTATGTGCAAAGTGCGATATGTTCAAATAGTGAAAATTACGCTTGCATTGATTGGTATTCATCAAACCACCGTTTTTTATTGCTATCTCCTTTTTATTAATTTTTTTGGTCAAACCTTTTTATTAAATTAGTTGGTGGAGAATATGCTTTTCGGCTCGAAGCATCAAAATTGTTAATTGATTTTAGAGGCGAGCGGTTTCTATTTCTTTATTAGTAGAGAAAGCAAGTCAAGAAAGGAAAATAAAATAAAATAAAAAGGATACAACATAAATTTTATGCACCTTCCGTGACAATTACATGTGCAATAAATTATCCTTTGTTTTTTCTTTTAATTTTTTCTTTAATTATCAAAGATAATTATTCTATTTTGTTTCTGAACTATTTTTCTATAAAAATTGGTTTGGTAAAGCTATTTTATTTTCGTATTTCTAGAAAAAAAATTATTTCAAAAATAGATTTGGAATAGAAATCGAAAGTAAAATTCTTTTACTTCTTGAGTGAAAAATAAAAATTCTCTCATCGTTCGTCCTCACTATTAGTTATTCATCTGTCTGTTGCGATCACCTAGGGAGAAATATTACATTATTATCAAATGAATTTTTGTTTTGAAAATTAAAATTTTATATCGATATCAAACGCATATTTTTATTTAGAAATTCATCTAATAGGAAAAATATAGAATTTTTTTTTTTACTAAATTTTTTTTTTTAACCGAATGATTATCATTCACGGTACTCTACGGAAGCACGTCAACTTTCATATCCCCTAACGGCCGGCTTCTTAGGATGTGAAAGGGAAGCTCTTTCTAGGGATTCACGCTCTCTCTTTAAAGAGACACAATTTCCCATAAAACAGAAGAAGAAAAGAAAGCAGGGCGCTGTTCACGGAGAGGGAGGAAGGGGAGACCACCATATTCAGGGAGCATTTTTCTGGAAAAAAAAAAAAAAGCATTCCCCACCCTTTCTCCTGAGCTCAACCGACGAACCACCTCCACCATCTCCGTCAAAAAAGAAAAAAAAAATAAAATAAAAGCATCTTGGTCTTTCTCTACTCCGGGAACGGTCGCCTCTGAAGCCCCACACAAAACCTCGGAGCCACAGCCGATCCACGTCGTCCGCCACCTCCAGAGCATCGTTCGCCCGCTGCCATTCATCGTCACCGTCCCTGACCTCGGTGGAGTCGACTGAAGCCCGACACGAGTTTGGAGTCGCTATTCTCAACATTCGCCGCCGACGATGCCCACGGAATCCAAGCCAGGTAGGGCCCCCACGATTGAATGCTCATTCCTTCCTTCTTCTTCTTTTTTTTTTTTTTTGACTCATCCTGCTTGATTTTAAAAGACCAAAGCAAGCTCGATTTCTTTAGTCCTCACTCGCGTCGGACCTGAATGTGTCGGTTTTTCTTAAGTTTGAACGTTGCCCTCTGATTTCTCTCGAGTTTAGGTGTGACCTCAAGCTCCGAATAGGTCCATATTCGCTCTCCAACTCGCTGCCCACTACATGTTTGAGGAAATGCCTAAACAGATTCGAATTTGGGCCGTACATAAGCGGCGCTTTCTTTTGTTGATCGCAAGTATTAATATCAAGTGGTGACGTATTTATGTTATGGGGAGTGGGGAGGATGAAGAGAACAAGGGAGGAAGGAAGTTCTCCATGTCGTGGAAGTAGGGGCCGAAGCTGGATTTTGATGACTTTGGGCTCATTTGACCTTAGTATGTTTTGGGTTCTGGATAGGTTAGATGAATTGATCCGTTGGGATTGGGCTTAGTTTTTGGTCAAAAGATTGGGCTTAGTTAAATGCTGGAGGAATTGGGCTTAATTCTATGAGTTGAGCCCAATTCGTTTTTAAACGATTAAAGCCTTTCAGTGTGTAAAGCCCATTCGTGTCCTTGAGCCCAGATTCGTGTGACCTGCAGCAGCCCATTTTCAGGATGGGCCACGAGGCCCGGCCCGGGTCCATATTTTCGGAATAATTTTTTTATAAAAGAAAATTTCAAAACATTAAAAAATTCCAAAAATTCAAAAATTAGAATTCCTCGGAAAAAGCTTAAAAAATATATATATATTTTTATATATAGTTTATATATATAAAATGTGGAAAAATCATTCATAAAAAATCCTTAAAAAATTGAACAAGCTTTTAGGACTTTACCATAGGGTCTCGATTATTTTTAGAAATAAACAATCTTAATTGCACACTTTCAATATGATGACTATGGCCTTCCTTTAGGTTAGTTAGAAATGGCATGCTCCTTATTTGGTAACGGTATATCATTGCTCTTCCATGCAATTCATCTACTATTTCCTTGGTTGCTAATTGTTATTTTAATTATTGCGCAATCATTTCACGCGTTAGTGGATAGACTTAAAATCATTCCATATTGCCTTAACAAAAATCTTTTTGAAATGATCAAGATTAGGTAACGAAATGATACTAATTAATTAATTAGTACATGAAGTCCCTGATCCTAAATTTTTTTGGTTGCATAAAAAGTGAGATACACTCTCATATTTCATTTGGTTTCTAATCGATCCCAATAAGCTAATGACGACTCCTCATTAGAAAATCTTTATAGCGTCAATTGAAGCTCAATCAAATATCCCAATGTCGCGTGAGATAAAGACTTGGGAGAGCCCACGCCTAATAAAGGGCCGTAGACCTGTCTTTTAGGCAACACCCATAAACCTATTGTCCTTCCCCTCCGGACGAAAAGGGGAGATCGTGACATTTTCTTTTTCCTTCTCTTTTTCATTTTTTCCCCTTTCCTTTCTCTTTTTTCTTTTTCTATTATTTCCCTTTGCCACCAATCACCACATTCGTGATGGCCGATAGAGGGCAAGGGTCGAGACACCCTACCTAGCCTTTAGCAAGGGCTGGGTGAGGCCCCTCGCCATCTAGGTGAGGCCGTCCCTCACTAAATCTAACAAAGGGCCGTCGCCAAAGGCCAATGAGGGGCAACCTTGCAGCCATCTGGCGATGGTGAAGACTCTCACCCAAGCGAGGGCATCCCGGCCCTTACCCTCCCCATTAGCCGGTAATCTTCACTCGCCATCATGGAGGTGGCAACTGGTGTGGAGAGAAAGAAGGGAAAAACAAACAAGAGAAAGAAAAAGATAAGAAAATGAAAAGAATTTAAAATTTTAAAAAATTGCCGCGTTAATGTTAACTGTGCCACGTAGGACTACTTCTGTCCAAGTCAGTAATTTTCAACCTAAATTAGCCAAGTGAACATAATTTGTACCAATATAATAAGATTTATAATAAATTTGTCCAATTGAAATGTTTAAAATTAAATTGGTATTAATGCAATAGTTTCATGACTTCTTTTGTACTTTTCCTCTCACGCATCTCAACATCCTCATTTAGGTAAAGTACTTTTTATTGTTAACAAGTTATTTTTTGGAAATGGAGAGAAAAAAAGGATGAATAAATTAAAGCATACGGAAGTGAGGGGGCAACCATCAAATGAGCCCCATGTTTAACTCTCCATAAGGCCCTCCACGGAGCGCCACAATACTAATAGTACTAGATGAATTCAGTGATTCGACCTGAGAGAGAATGCACAAACTTTATATCAAAGTATTTAGTATTTTTCATTTGATACGAAAGGAGAATAAAAACACTGAAAATCACTCAGAGATGGCAGGTTCTCACAACATCATCCACCAATCAAACTATAACCCATGCAAAACTAAAATCTCGACATTTCACAATCCTTTTATGGCAAGAAGTGTTTAAAAGATCCTGCATGAGAGCATCGTTGAAAGGCAGCTGTACATACATTAAATAATATCACCGAGACATTGAAGTAGAAGTTTCCATTTCACGAATCCTTTATACGCCATCGCTATTCAAAGTGGTAAGGCTCTAGTTTTTACTGGAAGATAAAGCTGGTGTTATGATATAGTTGGTTCATAATATCCAGTCACTGATGACAAACACCTTCAGGTGAATAAGTGATAATCTTTACTAAGAAGGTAAGAAAAAAAGAGTGTTAACATGGAATAAAAGGTTCGAAAAAAAAAAAAAAAAAAGGAAAAAAAAAATATTCCCTAAATAGTTATTCGATTGTAGATAATATCCACCCATTAGCTGAGAAATTCTAAATGTGACATTAAAAGTATAAAATAAATGTGAAATGTCAAAAACAAAGATAAATTAAGGAGTGAGATCAAAGTAACATGGCTGAGGAGGTAATAACTCGATAATCTTTAGTCAATATATGATATGGAAAAATTTAGTTTGAAAAGTGAGGGAAATTTATTGTGGGATTTGCTTTTGTAGAATCCCTTTTGAAAGAAAAAGTAAGATTGTTCATTATAAAGAATATTCCAACAGGCTATGTTTTGTGATTGACTCATGTATATTAGTACTAGGAGCATGCAAGTATTGCTAGTTTTCTTTTCTATTTCTTTTATTAATGGGAAAGGCAATTCAAGTCAAGAAGCACCTATATAGGATGGTTCCGTACACCTTATGCAAAATGCTACTTTTTGTTAAATTAGTTGGTGGAGAATATGCTTATCAAAATGACCTTGGTTTTCGTTTCTATTTCTTTATTAGTACAAAGTGATATCCACATGAGAGATAAAGCTGCAACACGACAAGGCACTAAGCATTCTGAGGATGCATATCAACCTTCATCTCCTCTAAAAGCCACTTCTTCGAATTGGAAAGGGAATTACGACGTCTTCTTGAGTTTCCGAGGTACGGACGTTCGAAACAACTTCCTCAGTCATCTGTATGCAGCTCTTGATCAAAAAGGAATCTACACTTACGTTGATAGCAAGGAGCTTCAGAAAGGCAAACAAATAACACCAGCAATTATTAATGCGATCATGGACTCACACATCGCAATCATTGTTTTCTCTGAGAACTATGCTTCCTCACCGTGGTGTTTGGAAGAGGTGGAGAAAATCATGGAATGCAAGGAACAAAGAGGACTCACAGTGTTTCCAGTGTTTTACAAAGTGGAACCCAAAGAAGTGAGAACACCAAGAGGAAGCTACCAAGAAGCTATGGTTAAGCATGACAGCAAGTTTGGGAGAGATTCAGAGAAGGTGAAGAGATGGGAGAAGGCTCTTTATGATGCCGGTAGCTTGTCCGGGTGGGATTTGAATGACAAGTAAGTACTGAGTAGTGATTGATGTTACACTCTCTTTTTTTTTTTTCCTTTTATATGCTGAATACATCTTCCATTTTTTTTCCCATGAAAGTTAATTAATGTGTCAAGTACCTTTCCCGATTTTATCAGAGATGAAGCAGATTCTATAAAGAGCATTGTGCAGGAGATCTCTATGCAACTAGACCGAACACCCTTATTTGTTGCCAAGCATCCAATTGGAATACGTTCACGTGTTGCAATATTGGAATCAATGTTAAATCTTGAGTCTCGTGATGATGTTCTCACAATAGGGTTATGGGGACAGGGAGGTATAGGAAAAACAACACTAGCTAAAGCTCTTTACAATGATATTTTTAGACAATTTGAGGCTTCATGTTTTTTGGCAAACGTTCGGGAAACTTCAAAAGATTCCAAGGACTTAGCTCATTTGCAAGAAGAGTTGTTGTCCGAGATATTTCCAGGAAAAGGATTAACAGTGTTTAGTGTTGATGGAGGTATTAATTTGATCCAAGATAGACTTCGTCGCAAAAAAGTTCTTCTTGTTCTCGATGATATCAATGACGTAAAACAGTTAAATGTTTTAGCTGGAGAGCACAAATGGTTTGGTAAAGGAAGCAGAATCATCATCACAACAAGAGATAACCATCTATTAACTTGCCATGGGATAGATAAAGATCATATCTATGAAGTTAAAACTCTAGTGGATTGGGAAGCTCTTCAACTTTTTGATAAACATGCTTTTCTTAGAAGTAAGGAAATAGTGATAAGGAGGGATCTTGTGGATAGTGCTTTGCATTATGCTAAAGGACTTCCTTTAGCACTTGAGGTATTGGGCTCTTTCCTATGTGGAAGAAAAGAACAGGAGTGGGAAAGCGCATTGAATAAACTTGCTAAAAGTCTTGACAAAGCCATCAATGATGTTCTCAAGTTAAGTTATGATGGACTAGAGGACTATGCAAAGGAGATATTCCTTGATATTGCATGTTTATTCAAGGGGGCGATCTATAGAGTACATCGTGAAAGTCTTTAACAGTTGCAACTTTGACACAACTATTGGAGTACAAGTTCTTGTTGAGAAGTCCTTAATAACGAAAGAAGGGGAGACAATACAGATGCATGACTTGATTCAATTGATGGGCATGGATATTGTTAAACAAGAATGTCGCGATGATCCTGGAAGACGTAGTAGGTTATGGCTTTGTGAAGACGTCTGTGATGTTCTATCAAGGGATATGGTAAGTTTTGGTGGTTTAAACACTGATTTTACTCTCTTCGTCTCCGACTTCGTGTACTAATTGCAATGCAAGTTCTATAAATGCAGGGAACAAATGCAGTAAAAGCCATAGTTTTGGTTTTACCCAAGACAGAAGCAATATACATAGGTCACAATGCTTTCACAAACATGAGAAGGTTGAGGTTGCTCATCATGATTAATGTGCATAACTCTTTCCAAGGTCCTCTCTGTCTTCCTAACGAACTGAGATGGTTTGAATGGCCCGAATGTCCTTGGTTTCCCGAGTTTTCCTCTTATCCAAATAAGTTGGTTGGGCTTGATCTGCACAAAACCAACATCCAAGTCGTGAGGGAGCAATTCAAGGTGCGCATTTAAAATTAATTGTCTTTATTTACTTATCTCTTACATATCTATATTTGTATGCATACGATGATGGATATGTATATGAATTATTGAAAACTCTAGATGCAACAATCATTAACTCCGATGATGCTCGTTAATGTGCTTAAGAAACATCTGATCTATTAAATTGTTTATATTTGATTAAAGCATTAAATACAAGTTGTCGATCCACTACATGAACCAACATAAGTGGAGTCTCCGTTTTAGGGGAGTATAAAACACTTTCCAATGTGAATCTTAAAGTTACTTCGAATAAAAAAAAATATTCACTAAAAAGGTCCCACCTCAATTTCAGAATGTTACAAGCACTGAAATTATAAGAAGAATGAACTTATAAGGTCTGTAACTTTAATACCAAAAATCGGAACAAGAACTTATTGGTGACATAATTGAATGATGAATGTGCTTAGTATTTTAATAAACATAAACTGATGATTCAATTTGTGTGCCTTTGAAATATAGATAACGAAAATGTCATCAAAGATTCTATATTTAATACCAGAGACAATCTTATTGTACTATCTGACATTGCATATGAAAATAGATAGAGATTTTTCTTACTTATTTGCTTTATCATTGATGTGAGTGCGCGCCAAATGCTTTTAATTGAACCTCCTGTTGTTCTTTCTCCAATAGCTTGCAGCTGAAAATGAAAAGAGAAATATTAAAATTTGTGTAGCAAAGGATCTATAAAGGAAGTTAGTCTTTACCTTAAGTAAGCTGCAAAATTCCTGTCTTTTTTCGTTGTACCAACCTAACCAAGGATTTTTCAGAAGTACTTCCTTTACATTTGTAAGGAGGAAGAAGCAGAGCTCGAAGAAAGTTTTCTTTTATCTTTATGGATAAACTATTGATTTTCAAAAATAGTTAGGATAATTTACTCAAGAAATCTCTCATTGCTTTCAATCGAATCATTCGGTAGCACCTTTGCTCCATTTCTTCCTAAGTAAGAAATCACAGGATGGAAAGCAACTTTGCACATCCCCATGTTGGGGGTCCGCGCGCCTAGCTGTAGAACAGTAGGGGAGATATATATATTGACCATCCAATTCCTTCTCCAGCCTTTTAAAACAAGGCTTGTGGAGTACAACTCCATGGAAGAGTCTCACTTCATAAAGGCGTTGCATCTAGCAAGCTAGTGGTGCATAATAGCTTTCACGCATGACTAATGAGGCTTTCTAAAGAGAAGTGAGTAGGGGGTCACTTCGCTAATTAAAATATATTTAAACCTAAATCTAATCTAAAGTTATATATGTATGTATGTTGGTATACATATTATTTTTATATTCATATTTATTCTACTGTACAAAGTAAAGGTGAACATCCACAGGATTTCAATTTAATTTCTTCCCCAAAATGTCATCAATTGCTTATTTTACAAATTTTGTATTTATGGAGAGGTGCGTAAACTAGTAATTTATTTTATCTCCACATGTTTCGCAATTTTTAATCTTTTCAACGAATTTGTTATTGCAAATTTCAATCTTAAAATATCTTTTCCTTTCTACATATATTCTATGTTTGTGTATGGTGTATTTACCAACAATTTCTTTCCGTTAAATATTTATAATTTTGTGGTTTTGCTCAATTTTTCAAATATCAATTTTTTCAAATCTTGTGCATACTCTTATATTTTTTTTCTCTTCCTATGCCTCCTATGAGACAAACATTGTGGGCTTTCAATGATTGCTGTCATGCTCGTCGGCCACACTGATGTCGGAACTTATTGAAAAAACTAATAAATAAAAGGGTTTTTCAATCTTAATGAAGTGAAAAAACCCCGCTACAAAGGAGGAAGAGACTACCTTAGGAGGCCAGTCCAAGGATGCAGCACCCTCTTGATCACTCATGAGTCAACCAAAAGGACAGAGAGAAAGACAAAGAAAAGATAAAATGCGACTTCATTTAATAAATTCGTCGTGTTTACTATGAGAGACCGAGAGGGCACTTATAAGTTGGAGCCTAAGATACCTTTGAGTAAGCTCCAAGTAAAGAAAAATGAATCCAAAATACGAAATTCAAATAGGCTAAATATAATCACATTGTAATCGAGACTAAAGCAATCCTAAAAAGTATAAAGCAGGCTCACTGATCAAGAAAATATATTTTATCCCTATTATTCTATTCAGAAGTGAGAATCTTGAAATTTTGAAAAGACTCCTCCTCGAGGCCAACTTCATAGTGATATATTAGCAACAGTGAAACTAGTGGAAACACCATTCTCTCGGTAAAGCTCACTTTTGTAGGCATTATTATCGATGTGCTCCAAAACTACAAAAGAACCATCCTCAGAAAGACAACGTGGTGGAAAGCGCTTTTTTCAAATGAATCCAGACAAGATCACCTTCTTAAAAAATAGTAGGCTTTTTCTATGTTTTTTCGCTTGACTGGGATATTTGACAGTTTGCTTCAAACTTCTCTTCCTCACTTCCTCACTTAACTTATTGATTGTCTTAGCTCTTTGCCATATTAGTGGTGGATATTGGTGTAAGATCCAAAGGACTTAAAAGATGCTTTTGCTACACAACATAAGTGGTCATCTTCGGAATACCATGTAGGCGCAAAATTTCACTAATATAAGTTCAGCAACATATAAAGCATCAATGGTCTACTACATTCCACAAAATGTGCAATTCTCGAAAATCGATCAACCAAGCACCATGACCTAATAAGTGATGACATGAGAAATTCATGAGCTTCCACCGCCATTATGGCAGGTTCGTGTATCTCAGCATAAGATTGTAGATCTATCAAGTGCCACTTATGTCAACTTAAATTCATGTCATGAATTAGTTGGCAAGGGATTTGACCATGGCTCATGTGCTTCCACTTGAGGTTACACTCCCTGAATTACATGTATTGTTTCTAAACATACACCTAGTATAAGTGGCCACGCTACTTAGCATTGGAATGATTTCTCTTGTATGTCACTTGAAAGAGCTTAGTGTGTGGTGGAATTACGAGTATTATTCTTTTTTTATCTTCTCTTTTGGCCAAGGATCGCTTAATAAACTTATATTTAAAAAGGGAGAGGGAGTGCTCTGTGTGCACCATATGATCAACTAATTTCTGATCACATGGGGCTTGAATGATGATCAAGTGTTTTTCATTAAAAGATTTTATCCTTCATCTTTTTTCTGTCGGGATGTTTCTTGTAGGACTTTACAAAATTGAAGTTCCTTAACTTTAGTGAATGCCCGTCGATGGTTTTTATGCTGGACCTCAATTTGACTCCAAATCTCGAGGAACTGGTCCTCGAACGGTGCGAAAATTTGGAGCGTGTTGACGAATCAGTTGCGTATCACACCAAGTTACGGTTGTTGAATCTAAAAGGGTGCTCTAACTTTTGTCATCTCCCCGATGTGCTCCAAGCCAAGAACCTTCAACTTCTCAATCTTACTGATTGCTCAAAGTTGCAAAGATTCCCTGATATTCCAAATAAAATCAAAGGCTTGCAAAAACTTTATTTAAGAGGGACTTCAATTGAGGAACTTCCTTCATCCATAGAAAATCTTGTCTCTTTGGAGAATTTGAGTTTAACTAATTGCAAGAAACTGACAAACCTCCCATCTAGCATTTACAAGTTGCCAAATCTTAAGAAATTGATACTTTCTGGTTGTTCAAAACTAATCAAATTTCCAAAAAAGGAGGAGGATTTGAGTAATCTACATAGCAAGACAGGATTTCCCAAGTTACGGCTTTTAGGGCTGAGGGGATGCAATCTACTAGAAGTAGAGTTCCTAGAGAATAATTCAAGTTTTCCATCCTTAATATTTTTGGATTTGTCCGAAAACAATTTTGCTAAGCTTCCAGTATACGGGCAGCTTCATAATTTACGTGATTTGAATGTTTCGGAATGCCGACAACTACAAGAGATTGGCGAGATCCCAGGGCAATCGCATGCTTTGCTGGCAAGGAATTGTGAATCTCTAAGTAGAATTCCCTCCGACATACGGGCCGTTCATATTGACTTATTATTTCACGACCTGGTACGTGATGAGATTAGACTCTCTCTCTCTCTCTCTCTCTCTCCTCCCCCTCCCCCTCTGATTAATAAGGAGTTGTGTACATGTATTGCTAATTGTAGCTAAACTTGACTCATTGAAACTCCTCTTTTTCAAGTGCCAAATTTGAAATACTGTCTTAACAATTTACATCTATGACAGCAATCTCGTCTTGGATTGGATTACGAAATTGTTCTACCTGGAGGAGAGATGCTGCAATGGTTACTCCCGAATAAAGAGGGTTATATATCTTTCATTACTTCAAAGGATTTGTATAAGAAGTGCCTAGGATAAGTTATATGCGTTGCATGTCGAGCAAAGGAAGGGAAACGAAATAGACTGACGCTCCATCCATACGTTAATGGCAAATGCAAGGCTGTGCACATAGGCACGTCATGTCAATGGCATTCGGATCATGCGTATGTTTCGGCTTTTTCAATGGAGGAGTTTTGGGGAGAAGACCCTTTTGGTCCAAATGACTCGAGTTCTTTCCAGTTAGGCATTAGAGCATCGGATGGTGCAATTGTTAAAAATTGCGGATTTCGATTAATATGCAAGCCACTAAAGGACGATTTGGAGGTTTTGGATCAAGAGGAGTTGCTAGCTCCAAGTTTGTTCTATGAGATTTGGCATCACAATAAAGAAACGACCACGGAGGAAGAAATTTCGGCCAATCTCTCAAATCAGGTCTCTCCCTCCCTCCCTCCCTCCCTCCCTCCCCCCCCCCTCCACGATTGTGGTGTGTGTGTGATTGATATGGGTGCTTTGTGTTTTTATAATGCAAAACTGCTAATGCTAGTAAACAAAACAAGCTAATATATTGTGATTTTGCACCTATATGTAATAGCGGGGATAAACCATGAAGACAACTACCAAACAAGCTCAGAAGAAGGCGACGATATGGATGACTCCCCACCCGCCGATATCATGGCTAACTTTTCAGTTGAGGTCTCTCTCTCTCCGCGATTGTGGTGCGTATGTGTGATTGATATGGGTGCTGTGTTTTTATAACCAGTAAACAGTACAACCTTACATATTGTGATTTTACACCTATATGTAATAGCGGTGGATAGACCGTGAAGATAAAGACTCAACAAGCCCAACAAGCTTAGAAGAATTCAACGATAGGCATTCTTTCCCACGCACCGATGTCATGGCTGACTTTTCAGTTCAGGTCTCTCCCCCCGGGCGGATGCACGTGCGATCATAAGTGCATGTTTTAATTTGTTGGTGTATATCGGGCACACTGTGTTTGCATTATGCAAAAACTGAAAATTTTAAACAAATAAACAAATCTAACATAAAGTCATTCTTCACTTACATGTGCTACAACACGAGCAAGTGAATGATTTCATAAGTATTACACATAAGGCAAGGAAAGATCGATATGTTTAATAATTATAAAGCTCTAGCTTTGGTTAAATTATCAGAAAAATTCTCAAATCAAACTCTTCTATTTGAACTGAGTATCAACTTACGCATGCATGTCTAACAATTTACTAGTATAACAGAAGTATCGCTATTCCGGAATTTATCGTTCCTACAAAAATATTCTCCTCGGAGTAGATATGCCAAAGGAGTTCGTCCCCATTGAAGGCAATACCATATCTTTCATGGTTTCACAGGACTTTTATGATAAGTTCCTGGGATTAGCTCTCTGTGTTGTTTTCACCATAGAAGATGGAGAAAATGAAATATTTTATGACATCGTGCCCCACATTAACGACCAAAGACGGAATGTACTATCCGGAACTCTTGGTTCATTTCATTCGGATCACATGTGGATTTAGTATATCAAACCAAATGTGCTATGGGGAATGTTGGAAGGAGCAATTGATTTTCTTGAATTTGATGAGGATTACTTACAATTTAGCCTTACACTCACAGTGTCGAGTGGAACTGTGGAAAAGTTGGGATATGTGCTAATATGCGAGCAACTAGATGATGATCTAAAGGTTGTGCTTGAAGACAATCAATTAGTGGATCCAGTGTCACTCTGTGAAAAAGAGAATAGAGAGTTCTTCCGCAAATTTCTCCCGCGTCTCTCCCGTGTCGAACGAAGGAAATGGAAAGATATGAAAGAATAACTGGGAAGACGCTAGTCGGCTAGTACTGGCTTGCAAATCTTAAGGAAGTTGTCATTGAGAAGCCAACAAAACATTATAGAATTGGCAATACATCTCTTGATGCCTCAGGCATCTATCTTGTTGATGGAGTAACAAATGGCATTCAATTCAATGTCTCATGTCCTATTCAAACATATGTGAAGAGATAGAGGGTGACTTGGTACACAAGACACTTCTAGTCATTAGAACCAGGCATCATGTTTGGCCGGAGTATCTTCAGGATGTGTGCTCAAAACATATCAAAAGATGACAATTCTAGTATATTCTGACACTCAAATTGGACAGGACTGATGGAAGTTCTTGATTATATTAATTGAATAAGTTTTAAAACTCGATTGCATTTCTTTTTTTTTTTTTACTTTTAGGAATTAATTGTATTTTTGTAGCAAGTTTTAGAACTTATGGTGTGCTCTATTATCCCTTAAGAAACAATATTCATATTTTATTTCCCAGGATCATTTCCCTTTGCTTGGGCAATTTCAAATTTTTTTCACGCGGTTTATAGATGAAGCAGAAAAGATTTACGGCACTATTTATGTGTTTCTACACATATTCCTGTTGTGGCTGTATTTTAATCTTTACTCATCGCCACAAAATAATCATTGTTATACCCGTATGTCAATCCTAGTCGTTAGTAGACTTAAATTAATTTAGTTAATTTCATCAAATAGTCGTAACAAATAATGAAATTTCTCAGTAAATATTCCAGAACAATTGTCACTCACGCGAAATCCTCAAAAAGTTGTACTGCGCCCATGATTAATAACTTTCCATAGCGAACATCTCTTCGTTATTCTTAAGTTTTTTTTTTTTTTTTTGGTCGGTCATACTCTAATCCTACGCTAACACTCACTCTCAGACTTTTGCCTTGCCTCCTTGCAGGGTGTGGGAGTCGAAACTCACTCCTAAAATGAAATCGTCCCCATCCCAATCCCCCCTAAGAAGGTAGGGATTTGAACCCCCCACCTCCCCCTTCCGAGTTGGAAGGATAGCCATTGGGGCGAACCCCCAGTGGTTTTCGTTATTCTTAAGTTGAGGGTGCTGTCATTTTGCAATTCTCCATTGATACAATAATTTCCCTCTTTATTTGTAATTGATAGCATTTGTGCATCGTAAATTATTTTTACGACGATTATAAGTTCCATGGAGTCCTCATGATCATCGCTACACCTGTAGTAAGCTAACTTTCTTTTAAGGTTAGCAATTTGGTTGTAGAGTTTGTCTTGTTGATCCTATCACTTAGTAATCATTGGATAGCATAGTAAATTCCTTCTATGAACTCTTAAGTGACGGAATGTCTATTTAGCAACTAGTAAGAGTATATCAACAGTGGTACATCTTGGAAAGTCCTCGCAACTTTAGGTGACAATGAGTAGCATTTCTTCAAAGGGAGTAGGTTTCCTCAAAGTTCTTGTGAGTTTGGGAGTTCTAGTTCGAAAACTTTTTGAGGGACTATCCCCTCGTTTGAAAAAGATATTCTATTCGGTAGTCAAATCGCTAATGATTGACATGATGTGACTAGTAAATTAAATTGATCGTATGAAATGTTGATGTTTTACTTAATGCTTAAATTTTGAAATTGATTTACTTGCCGCCCCATAGGTTCCTACCGTGTCATATAACATCATGACCTTGTCCCTTGCACAAGACACCTCCTTTTGTGGTGACTCTAAACTTGATCATCACTCTTCGATGATCATCCTCTTATACTATCTATACTCCAACCAAGCTATCGTTGACCTAAGTCTGGCCCTTCCGTACTCTAATTGGAATGAACCCGCCAGAGCACATCTACAAAATCGATGGATCAAAAATTGGTCATATGAAATGCTGATCACTTTACTTTGACACTTACATTTTGAAATTGATTTTCTTGTTGCACGACACGTCCCTACCACATGATATAATATCATGACCTTGTCCCTTATATGACAACTCTCCCAGTGGTGATTCTAAACTTTGTTAGCACTCTTCGATGATCATCCTCTTACACTACCTATATTCCAACTAAACTATCATTGATTTAATATTGGCCCTTTTTTACTCTGATTGGAATGAACCCGGCGGAGCCAACCTGCAAAATTAATGGACGAGAAATTTGACTACTATGCATCATGTATTTACCTGTTAAAGTTCTTCTAAATTCATAATACAAAATGGTTGAACATAACCGCAAGATAGAACTTAAATACATGCCTAACAACTAGATCAATGATTGAAAGTCAGAACTTTATCGAAGTCTTTTTCTTTGGCAGAGAAACAAAGGAAGTCTATTATACTAGACGCTGAGTTACTGGCTAGGTACACTTATCTCATGTAAGGGACCTAGGTTTGGTTTCCTGGCTTTTACAGACCACCTTCTCAATGACAATAAATAAGCGGGTTGACCAAGCCCGTTCAACAACGGCACATGATGGGAAAAGTCCACTTATGGGCCTAGACATCCACGGAACATCACAGCGTAGGCCAAGCCGAAGATGCTTTTATCGCATTAAAGTTCTCGTGATGTCTACATTCTCCCATATCATTTAGCAATTATGCCCTCCCATATGTTGGATCACCATTTGAATGAAAATGGGGCTCACAAGGCACGCCTTGCTATATTGCAGAAGAAGCAACTGTTTTTCAATTCTTACATGGAATAAATCAATCTACACATTGAGTTATATTAGCTTAACAGATCGCTTAACTCCCTACAGTATTAGAGCAGCATCAACATGAAAGGTTCAATGCTTGTTAAGCTGTTGGATGAAGAAGTAAGGATTTTTTATTTCCCTATTTTGGGACAAAGTAGTATACAAGACTAGTAAGGTACCAGCCTTTGAAGACAGAGGATAGCCTTATACGAACATCTACTCTCTGTTTGCTAATAGAGAATGAAAAGATTTATGTTTGAGGCAAGCCAAAGAAAAAAAAATTATAAGTAACCTCATAACTTGCTCCGGAGAGAAGCTCGAGTTATAGATTTCTTTCAGCATTAGTTTTCTGCTCACAATTCGACTCTCTCCCATACCCTAGTGGATGCAATGATGAACCCGCAATATTGTTGTGATTCTTGAGGACTGGACAAGCCACATATGACACGATGCAATTCCACAAAAACAACGAGAAAAAAGTCAGGATTTAAATTGTGGCATAACTGGAAAATCTACTGCTAAAACTTCGCAGATGCTCATGATATCTACACATTATCCAGAGGTTTGGAGACTATAATTAGTCTAAATGATGTTATGATGATATAACAACTAATAACAACCGACAAAAGATCTATGAGACACAATTTTTTGCCAAAATAACCGAACATAACAGTCAAAATTGTTTAATCTTAGAAATCTGCACCAATTTGAATGAAGGAGCTAGCATATGTAATATCTGTGTCGTCTCCAACTACAAATGGTTTGCATTCAGATCCTTGTAGATGAAGGTTAAGTGCATTTTGGATCCATACAAATCATTCATCAATTACAAGAAGTTGTGTGCATAAATGCTTAGTGCATTTCTTGTCAATGAAATGACAAGAAAAAGAATAACGTCTTCACAGGAACCCCAAACTACAATTATAGCAAAACCAATACTTTGGAAAGGAATTTAAAAATTAAACCATCACTAGTCAAATTCATGTGAACGTCTCTTTTATATTCATGAAAAGGTTTAACCCTGGGATGGCAATAACTGAATTTCCTTATCTTTTTCCCCCTTTGGTTGCTGACCGAACTCACCCCCGCCAATGCCAACAAATCTACCAGAGTAGGTGTTATGTGCATGTGCCTCAATTATGTGTACAAAGAATATCCAAATGACAATTGCCAGTATAAAATGCATCAGACAAGCAGACTATCTGAGAAAAGTAACACCATTGAAAATTTTGTACCTGTAGATCTTTGCAAATTTGGCAACAGATGGAAAACTAGAAAGTGCACTTATCCCAAAGATCGAAGAAGAGATGCACGCATCAAATACATGCTAATATAGATAGAAAAACATTTTGTCTAATCTAATCAAATATTTGAAAGACTGCACACATACTGATATCTGAAATTCAATAGATAATGGTGCACATACATTGGCAAAAGATCAGATATAAAGAGCCCCATATCAGGTGGCCCTCCATCAGATCCAGTAGAAAGTGCAGCTGTGTCAGACCCTCTCTTGCCTCGCTTCTTTTCCTTTCTACTTTTTCTGAATTCAAGAGCCTGATTACTGCGAAACAACATCTAGACATAAAAATGGAGAAATCTTCACTGCTGTCTTTGTTTTTGTAAGTATAAATTTAAATTACTCATGCATTAACCTTTTTTTTTCCAAAGTGTACATATTATTCAACAAAGTGTGAGAGTGAGAAAATGTTCCAGACTTGAATTTAAGGAAGGTAATCGATACCATGTTAGATACATAAACCATAAATTTTCAAGATAAGTATCAACCCCAATCACAGGGAAACAGGAAAAATGCTTCAACAAAAGACAAACTTAAACTATAACTTGACATATAAAGCACAGAGAAAACGAGAAATACTTGGAAATTGCAGAGACTTTCCCTGTCCCTGACCCACAACAGGACTTGTATCTCTTTTTTGAACCACATAGACAAGCCTTGTTTCTTGAGATTTTCCACATTTCAAAATAAAACAAGCAGATAAAAATGAAGAGGCGCGTCACCAACAATTCTCGCATTTTGAGCTTAATCATCACTTGTGGAAACCTTGTCTTCTCGCTGGGCACTGCCATCATCATGAGTCCAATTAGCACTATTGCTAAGTGGATTCTCTTTATAGGTCTCTTCCACAGGCTCCTCTCTCTGTTCCTTAGAATTTCCATTGGCATCATCACCTAATTACCATAAAAAAATATGAAATAGTTTTGGGTTTAGCATGTTTGACTACCCCACAAATCCATGGACGACAAGACAAAATATGCTAATCCTACCAGTTACATCAAAATGACTCCATATAAGCTTCTTGTGAAGCTTAACACAGTATATCTGAAACTATGAAGTTAAATAATTAATCAAAATATAGAGAGATAAATACTGACCAGCCATTACCATGAGAAGGATCTGGATTCTGTACTGCAGGGAGACCAGATAGTTTCCTCTGAAAAATCTTCAACACCTTGTTCTGCTATCAAATACTCTATGGCAGCATCAACATCCCCATACATTTGCAGCAATGTCTGTAAAACTCTCACTTATCACACAGAAATCAGAAAAAGGTCCAAAACATTGCATTCTAATTCTAGATTCACCCAGCAAATGAGAGGTAAGCATCTAATGCAAACATGCAAGCAGAAGAAGAGAGGACATAACCAGCTCAATTTTCTTGATGTTCTCACAACCACTTCCTGCCATGACTAGCTTGATGGGCTCGTTGTTCTCGTTTCTAACCCCCATTTGCCGATGCACCCTATATATGTTGGATGAAATGCCTGACTGAAACGTGTACAATTTGTTCTTGGATCCCCGTCCGTTTCTGGTGTTCGTGGTTTGTCAAAAGCATCATGGTAGCTTTCCGCCGCTGTCCTTTGCGTTGTGCGTTCTTGCTCCGCGGTATCTTTCACTACAGGGCACGGTTCCGCGGATGACCGGTCTCTGCGGCCGGCGAAGACGAGGGGCGATGGTCATTGTGGCCACGAATGTCCGCCGCGCGATGACTGGCCGCGGCTTGTGCTGTGCGTGCCTAAACTATCTTGATTAGAGCTCGAGTCTTTTTAACGGTCTGCATCCGCTGTTGTTCTTGGCCCTCGGGGAGAACTTGAAGCAAGAATGCTTCTGCGAGGTCGCAAGGGCGAGAGGGGAGATGGGCGAGAGACGTGCGGGGTGAAGAGAAGGGAATAAAAAGAACAAGAAAAGGAAACAAAAGGGGGAGGGGCAACAAGATTATAGAACAAAAAAAAGGGGTCTTTCTATTGTCTCTTGCTCAATAAAGTACAAAAAGTGGGGACTCTCTACTCTAGTCCGACCACACGCAGAGAACAGGACAAGAGAGAGGGAAGGAGAAAGAAAGTAAAAGTAGAAAAGTCAAAAATTTGAAAGGACAAATGGGGGGCGGGCTCTTCTCTGGCCATCCGGAGGCGTGACCCAGGTCGGCCGGGCCGGATCCGAATCGGGCACTCGCGGTCTGGCCGACCAGGTCAGTTTATATTACATTGTTATTTTAATTTCTTTTTTAAAATTATGGAAAGGCCTAAAAATGGTTTCGAATATATTTCTTCTAAAATTGCATAAAAATCCTTCAAAAAAAAAATCATCAAATCTCAAAATTTAAACAAAATTAGGTCGTGGAAGGTTGATTAATTAGAGTAATCAATTCTCGATTCTAATTCATTAATTTCTCTAGTTGTAGAAGTAAAGTATTTCTTCTAATGTTTTACTTAAGTTTCTAATCTACCTATCACAATGATTAATGGTGACTCATAAATGAAAATGATTTGTTGGTAAAAAATTTGGATCATAAGTTGCGAATTGGTTGACATGGGAGAGTACGGACTAAGCCAAGTTTATTTGACCTCTCTTATGTTTCAATATCAAAATCTGAACTTTTTCTATCCGACAACAAGTTTTTTTATTGAAATCTTGAAAAGTCTTTCTTTTTCCACTAACTTTTTCTATACTAGTGTATATTTTATCAACAATTTCTTTCCATTAAGTACTTCTAATTTAGTGGTTTTGCTCAATTTTTCAAATATAAATTTTTGCATTTCAACATGTGCATATATCTTGTAAAAATCCCTTAAATTTTTCTTTTTGCCTAATATGAGACATACTTTTTGGTCCTTCAATTTTCCTGTCATGCTTTCGATCCCATTGACAATTGTGTTAAATGAACAAATTAGGAAAAAGGTTGTTTAATCTTAGTGAGGTATATGGAGGATGGATTAAATAAGTCTCCTTAACCAAATCATCATCTTGGTAAAGCCACTCCAAGGATACAGTACTCCCTTGATCACTAATGAATTCTAGGAATCTCTTTTTGTCTCAAATCACAAGAGAGGATCAAGAGAACATATTATACCTATTATGGAAATCACAAGAGAGGATTTTGAAATATTCCAATACATATACGGATACTTCCAATGTCATTCTCCCTCTGTTGGAAAAGACTGTCCTCAAAGGCCAATTCCATGAAGTTCTTGATCTTCATGATGTAGTGATAGATCAACAACATTGAAATTACATACTTTTTATGAAGCTCACTTTGATAATTGCTTGATTTCCTTTCCTCTTTCTTTGGACTCTTCCTCACATCCTCACATAACTAATTGATTCCTCCCGTAACTGCTCGATTTCCTTAGCTATTTCTTCGACATCTCCACTAAATTGATGCTTATTGGGTTATTAAAAGACCCAAAGGATTGGACAAATGAGTTTTCAATAGTTTGACTCATTGAATTGTCACATGCAATTAATCAACCACCACTTCCTAATAAGTGATGACTAGAAGAGATTCCCAACTTAAATTGATAAGATAAATTAGTTGTCAAAGGAAGGTTCCCACTTGAGACTCTCTCCCTCTCTCTCCCTCTCTCTAGTGAAATCAATAACACTATGGGCAACTAGTTGCAAATCTCTAAATAGAATTCCCTCCAACTTATGTGACGCTGAGATTGTTGAGGTTAGACTCCCTCCCTCTCTCCCTCTCTCTTTTTGTGTTTAATATGGAGTCATGTACATGTTGGCTGCATTGAGTATTTTTGTATTATGAAAGGCTGAAAATCCTGAATTGGTGGGTTAATAAAAAAACCAAACATATGGAAAGTGATTCTACATGTATATGTAGTGGAGGTTCTATAAGGCAACGCAAAGGATATTCCTCTTTATTTATGGAACTCTTGTACAAGGATCACGGTGAAAAACTTCACTAATACATGTTCATCCAGTTGCAAAATCTTCGATAATTCATGTCTAGTCTCCACCAATTAAGTACAAAAAAAAAAAAAAAAAAAAAATCTTTGTAATGCTATTGCTAACTATATCTAAATGTAGGACTACCCACTTAACTCATTGAAACCCCTCCTTTTAGGTGCTAATTTTAAAAAACTAACGGTCTACATCTATGACAGACATTTCATCACAAAATATATTGCCAAGTTATTATACTTGGAGGAGAGACACCAAAGTGGTTGCTTCCCAAGGGTTACATATCCTTTGTGACTTCAAAGGACTTATATAATAAGATTTTAGAAGTAGCATACTGTGTTGTATTTCAAGCAAAGGGCGATCTCCACTTTGAGCTTACAGGATCCATTAATTGCAAAGAGAAGGTAAACACCATGTATCCTGGGATGTTTGATTTTTCCTTGTCAATCACATCATGATGTCACTAATAAATGTCATGTTCTGCACAACATGCTTAGCTACGTATTGTTTACTGATTTCAATGGCATTAGTTTATCTTTGTAATAGTCATGAGCAGCGAGTACTTTTAACTAGACTCCAGATCATTTTATCATAATTGCACCTACTAGCTACTAGGAACAATGTTCCGAGCATGGTTAATTTCCTAATATGGCTCATAGATTTATCCCGTTGGTAAAATCATATAACTAGCAACCTATTAATCAGGTATACTCATAGTAATTTATCAACAAGAAATGCGATAATTAACAATCAACTTTTTCATAGATTTATCACTCAAAACAAAAACTTAATGCTGAACATAGTAATTTACCGATGAAACTAATAACTCACCGACATAGTTTCATTTTTTAAAAGGTAGCAAGGAATCGCCGAAATAAGGAATTTACCAACTTTGAGTGGAAAGTAAATTATCATATGTGGAAATTACCACTTAAAGCATAAACTTAGCAGTGAAATTAGCAATTTACCCACATAGTCCGCTTGCAACTAGTTAGTTATCACTAAAATAAGGAATTTTCCATTACGGATAAAATCGAAGTTAGTAAAAGTATCGTTGGATTAAGCAACTTGCCAACGTAGGCCCACTTTTACTGTAGCATGTCACCTACCATTTGAGGAATTCGTAGAATCCAAACTCACTAGTGAGTCACCGAGCATTTAGAAATGTGCCATTAGAAATAAAATCCTAGATCCAAGTCAGTGTTGTTACGGAAAAATTAATAACTCATCGTACCAATGCAGGTTGCCTCGGTGGTGGGCTTGGTCCGAGCAAAGAGAAAGTACACGGAGTTACGAGGGCTTTTAGCTCTCCATGTTCCGCCTGTTGGGTGTGCGGATTGTACGGGGAATACAGTATACTGCAAGTACTACCCTCCGCCATTAGCCAATCACGTCACAGAAAAAAACATAATATGGCCGCATTGAATCTCACAAGGCTGTTTTTACATTATTTGTTAAGGATTTCCACTCAAAAGTTTAAATCATTAAAAAGTAATTTGTTTGTGGGAAACTGGGGAGGTTCCTTAAGAAGCGAAGCCCGCGTGAAGAAGCAACAAAGGGTGCGTTTGTTTGTGTTTATTCTTTTTTGTGTTCCGGGAATGAAATAGAAAAAATTATTTTGTTAGAACAGTTTTTGAAAAAATGCGCGTTTGATAAACTTGTTTAAAATAAAAAAGAACAAAAACATGTTTGGTTAATTTATGTTCTTTTTTCAAAGCAAAAAGACTCTCGGCTTGTAATCTGTTTTTGGGTCGCTCCATCACCAACACGTCGGCACTGATCCATCCTTGAGCGACTGAGCCCCAAAAATAAAATAACTCAAAAGAGAAAAAGAATGTTGTGCCTAATAAAGTATATTTAACTAATAATAAAATGAGTCTATCCAATTTTATTTTATTTTTTATTTTTGTTGAAAAGATCATATGCTATAGCCTTTATGTTATGATGGGGATTCATTTCTTTAAAATTCCACTTGCCTACAGCCCCTCTTCAACTTCTTTAAAGTATCAAAGTGCTCTCTGCCTCTTTTTATGTTCGGGATCTTCAAGATTACAAGAGCGGGGCAAATGGCCAGACATCAGCTGGATTGGGCGGACAAATCCATATTAAAAACTGCAGGAAAGCCAGTTATCCAAAAGGTAAATTGGTCGGGTACCCAGCCCCGCGTTGTAGATTAAGGATGATCTTTTTCTTGCCATTTTCGAAATCATGTAAGAAAATACATTAATACAACGATGTACTTCCAAATAACGAATAACATATGTGAGTGCATTTTATGATCGACAAAATTAATCTAGTGTCAACATAGACCTAGTTGTATAATTCTCAAGAATAGTTTGAGAAAATTTATCTCTTATGGATGTAACGTGTATTAGTCTTTTTAATGAAAATTTTTGCATGAGTGAAAAGTGATGCTTTGGAGCCTCGAGGAGATAAAATTGTGAATGATCTTTGAAGTACAAGGACCGTCACTGTCCCATGTTGATTATTTTTGCAAGTGCCGCTCGAATCTCATGAGGAATATTTCTTTAGGAGAAGTGGTCAAAATTGTATTTAAGTCCTACACATAAAATAGACCTTGTTGATTATTTTGCAGCTGAAGAAGTGGTTTGTTTCCGGAAAGCTCGCCGAAGGAATTGGATAAAAACATTCGATCGAAAAAGCGGCTTATTGCGGCTTCCAAAGTTGTCTCAGTCGAGATCACGGCTAAAAGGAGTAATGCAACCTCTACTTCTCAAGAGAAGTTAAAAAGCGTGGATGTCGAGCAACACCACTTGTATTTAGCAAGCTCATGAGCCGAAACCTTTCATATATATGACGTGGGGTGTCGAACAAAATCAGTTAATGGGTATAGAATAAGAAGGATTTGAATCACAATTCGACAATGTAAACATAACAGATGACATGAAGATTTATATTAGTATAAAATCCTAGTAAAATCTTACTTGCTGAATATACTCCTGAGAAACTAAGAACAACATGTGAATGATGAGACGCCATCCATAGAAGTAAGACATTGGGATGAAATTTATCAGAATTGAGTTGAGAATGAGACAGATACATTGGATTAGCAATTTTCGCAATTTTACATGTCATTATGAATAAACTTCATTGGACACACGGGTATTGACACTTGAATTTTAGTTGATAAATCAGATATGCATTTAAGTGATAAAAGAATATTTAAAAAATGAGAAGGAGAAAAAGAAAAGAAAAAAGCCCTATCCATCAATTCATATGGCCCTACTCGCGCAACTCTGGCCCATTAATAAAACCTGCCCATTTCAGCATTCTCAAGGGGATTGGGGGACAACACGTGACAAAAAAAAAAGAAAAAAAGATAGAGATCTTCTTCCGTATACAGTATCCTCTCCTCCAGAACTTGAGGGGGAGACCAGATAATATTCATCGTCTTCTTCATCATTGGGCATTCTCTCTCAGACCTCTCTCTCTCCCCATAACCGCTCGCACAGAGGACGCGACGCAAAGGAGGAATGTCACAGAGAAAGAGAGCGAAGCAAGAAAGTGAGATAGAAATTACTCTAGAAGTAAAAACACAGAGCGGGGATGAAAACCAAATTTTGAGAGCACTCCGGGAGATTTTCGGACTCCGTCCTTCCCAGTCGGACGTCTTCCGTCATCACTCGAGACCATTCCCTTGCCATGGCCCAGAAACTCTGTTACCCTCTGTTTTTACACTCAATCCATCCGAGGGAGTTGAGCCTTTTGCCCGAAGCCATTTCCATCGACACCGATCACTGTAGCCGGCGTACTTGGACTCCCGGTTCCGGCATTCAATTATTGCTCGTCACTGTGGATCTCTTGCTTCTGTGAAGTATCGGGAGAGGCGTTGCCTTGCCTTGTTTTGTAGGCGAAAACTCTGAAGCTGTCAAGTCCCGCTCAATCTCCATGTATCGATCTCATGTTCGTTGATCGACGCTTACCTGAACCTCTTTTGACGAGTTTACTCAGCAGTCGTGTTTGAAAATCCCACCTCGGTAAGGTTGGTTTTGGAACATTTCTTGCGGTCATTTCACGAGTGAAGATTTAGTTTGAAGTTGACGCTCGTGTATGTCTGGGAAGAGACCAGGATCGAAATCATTTTTTTCCTCGATGAATCAAATCCTTTGTGCAAAGAAAGAAGTATTTGGGTTGTGGTGCGGTGTTACATTGAGTCTTTTTCCTGAGATGCTCACCAAGTGTTTGATGGAATGCGTGGGTCAAATCTGTGATCCTTGCCACGTGCTGTTGATTGATTAGGAAGCAAAACTGACACATTCGGATTGATTTTGTTGAACGATTCTGATTATGGGATGTGGTTGTTAGTCTATGCATTGTGGATTAAAATGTTTTTCCCCATTTACTACGGATCTGCTTTCCTTTCCAGTACACTTTTTGGTCTCCAAATATGTCACCGACTATCTATTTTTGCTATTTTTCGCATCTATCCGGCCCCCATGGTGATTGTTCGTTTTGCTTGGCGGGAAAAGTGGCTCGAAATCTTTGCCCCATACGTTGATTAGCTTGGTGAATCTCCCACTGGATGAGGTCCAGTTCTTCCCCTCATATCCGGCGTGTCTTTCTGCAAATCTCGGCTTATGCATCATGGTTAACGGACGATGTGGTGCTCCAGGCAACTAAAGCCAGACAACGGTGATGTTTCATTCGATGCTCGAATACGTCGATCAACGATGAGGTTGAGTTTGTTTAATTAGTAGAGCAGAGTTTTTCGAGATATGCGCAAGGAAGATGATAGGAAGAAGACGATAGGGAAAAAACGAAAAAAGAGGGATAAAAAACAAGAGAATTCATTGTGGGCTTAGCATGAGAGGATGGGTTAGTGCCGTTATGTTCAATATTGGTTTTACTGGTGATTGGGCTCTAGATCTCCTTTTCTTTTCTTTTCTTTTTTTCTTTCAAGTGAGTTTGGGTTTGATTAGTTTCTAGAGGGAATTGAGACCACTTTGAATTTTTATCGAAGCCTCCTCTTAAGGCAATAAACCTGATGACCCATCCCATGGCTTTCATATGTGAGACAGGTGTCCGGCCCGTGTCTGAGCAAAACAGAAAAAAAAAAAACAAAAAAAAAAAAAACAAAAGGAAAAAAAGATATCGTGAGACTAAGTTAATGCAAATATGAATTGAGGTCTAAGTATGATGTTAGAAAGTCAAAGCACATATTACACAGTTCGATTTCATCAAATACGAATCGACGTCCAAGCATGTGCCTACACAAGTAAAAATAGGTTAATAAGTAAACGTTACTCTGAAATAAAATCATTTAAAGTAATGTTAGGGGACACATTTTGGTTCCCATTTTTACGACATCTCATTTTAAATGGCACTTAATGTCAACATCAGTAATATTTAACTTATTTTTCACTTATGCTCACGATTTTCCACTAAAGAAAATAATCTAATGATTTGAAAAAACAATTTCACACTTTGGAGATGTCAATACCAAATTGAAAGAAATTGGGGTAACTAGTGATTGTTAGTGTGGCTTGTGAAATTAGTTCCTAGAACTAAAGACTTTAAGGCACGTGCGAGCAAACAAATTGTGATCATGCAGTTTGAACTGGTGAAGTAGTGAAGTAGGTGAAGTCCTGAAAATGAAATAGGCTGAGTTGATTATATTGTGGCCGAAGAAGCGACACTGGCATTGGGGCTTATTTTCATAAAGTTAGCCAAAGGAATTTGGATAAAAATATTCAATCAAAATCATAGCTTATTGCAGCCTTGCAGCTTTATAAGTCGTCTTAGTCGGAAACACGGGGCATCTTTCAAAACTAATAAATGAAAATTCCAAATAAGAACTTGAATGAGGTTATTTTTTTAAAAGAGAGCTTAGAGTAGATATTATTTTATTAAGAGCTTGAAGTGACTAAATTAGTATCAAATAAAAATTTGAGCTCGTCAGTCCTTCAAATATTTGCTGACTAGTGAGCATGTGATATTTTTAGGGGTCAAAATATGAGCATTTTTCTAACAAAGCAATGTAAATTAGTCACCGGACTCACTCTATCCTTGGATTCACTCCAAGTATGAGCATCAAAATCAAATTTTATCATTTTTCTTTCTAGAGTAAAGTTGCAAGAAGTGAAGCTACCATGAAGGTGATGAGCAAATACTCCCCTGCGCTTTTGACTAAGCCAAAAAGACAATAAGAGACATTGTCAAATCACATTAAATTCATAATGATCGGCATAATTAGTACGCTTGCTTAAAATGGAAATCTTCTTTTGGACCAAATAATTTGAATGGAACACTTAGGCAAAATCTTTCTTAGGAACTCTTGTCCAAAGTATCTAATGTTTTTGAAAAGGACTTGCACTTTAATTTGTCTAAGATTATCATCGCTAAGCATCCAATGAAAAGGGTCCTACTCAAGCGGAAGATCCTTCCTCCCAAAGTATCAAAAACTAAGCTATTGGCGTACCAAGAAATCATTTACAGGTGTTCTTGTAGAAATTTTCTACTTTCTTCGAATTTATACATTGAACCAATTGCATCACTTTCAAGTAAATAAAAGGCTTGGTTTATTTTCATGCCTGAGCAATGAAAGGAAAAGGCAATACTTATCCAATTTGTAACTAGAATGTCTAGTGCATAAAGAAAAATATGACGTACCAATTATAGGTGAAGACATACTCAAATTAAAACCCTTTTCTCAGATCAGCACTAGTATGTTCATAGTTGCATAACCAATAGGTCTTGTGAAAAATATTTAAAATGATTTGCACGCCAAAGCTATTCTCTCAAGTTAACTAACAGGCCCGCACTCTAAATTTGGATCTCTTCATTCCCATTGTATACTGATATATCTCTAGTAGGCGAATCATGAAAGGCCTATCAAATAATCATGCGAATTTTAGCCACCAAAATCATGCTAGCGACATTTGTTTGTTGTTCCCGGTGCCGCGGTATTTTGGTACACATCATCCACCTTTAGACAAAGTACTCTTTGTTGTTAATAAGTTATTATTGGAAATGAAAAGAAAAAGAAGGATGAATAAATTAAATTAAAGCAAACGAAAGTGAGGTGGTGACCATCTAATGAGCCACATGTCAACTCTTCATAAAACCCTCCAGAGAGTACCAAAATATTGTGATATACCAGATGAATTCAATAATTCAAGCCAAGAGAGAGAGCACAAACTTTATATAAAAGGATTTAGTATTTCTCATTTGATATGAAAGGAGAAAAAAAACTCAAAATCGCTCCTAGATTGCAAGTTCTCTCAACATCATCCACAGTCATACTATAATCCATGCAAAATAAAAATCTCAACCTTTCACAATCCTTTTATTGGCAAGAAGTGTCCAAAAGCTCCTCCATGAGAACGTCGCCGAAAGGCAATTGTACATGCACTAAATAGTATAATTGAGACATCAAGCAGAAGCTCCCATTCCACGAATCCTCTATACGTCATTGCTATTCAAAGTCTTAAGGCTCTAGCTTCGTAATATAATTGGTTCACGATATCTTATCACTAATGACAAACACCTTCAGATGAATAAGTGATTATATTTACTAAGAAGTTAGGATAAAGAGTGTTAACATGGAATAAAAGGTTCGACAAAAATGAAATAAAAAATAAAAAAGTATTCCCTAAATAGTTATTCGATCGTGGATAATGCATTAGCTAAGAAATTCTAAATATGACATTAAAAATATAAAATAAATATAAAATATCGAAAACAAAATTAATTAAGGAGTGAGATCAAAGTGACTTGGCTAAGGGGGTGATGACTCGATAATCTTTAGGCAAGATATGATATGGAGAAATTTAGTTTGAAAAGTGGGGGAAAATTGGGGAAAACTTGTTTTAGGGTTTGCTTGTCTAGAGACTAGAATCGCTTCTCAGAGAAAAAAGAAGTCAAATTGTTCATTATAAATAATAATCCAACAGGCTATGTTTTTGCAATTGACCCTTGTATATTGACGCTAGGGGCATAGGAGGATTGCCAGTTTTCTTTTCTATTTCTTTTATTAATGGAAAAGGCAAGTCAAGTCAAGAAGTAGGTCCCACGCACCTTCTACAAAATGCCGTGGAAATTGCGAGTGCATTGATTGTACTTTTGTTTTCTTTTCATCGCTATCTACTTTTCATTAAATCAATTTGGTGGAGAATATGATTGCTGACTCGGAGCATCAGAATTATCGGTTCGTTTTCGTTTCTTTTTTCTATTAGTAGAGAAAGCAAGTCAAGACAAGAGAGGAAAAAAGAAAAAGAAAGGACACAACATAAATTTTATGCACCTCCCACGGATATTAGGCGCGTATTGATTGTCCTTTTATTTTATTTTGTATTACTATCTGCTTTTTATTAAATTAATTAGCGCAGAGTATGCTTTACTGAGTCGGAGCCTCAAATTGTTCGTTTGTTTTCGTTTCTATTTCTTTATTAATAGAAAAAGCAAGTCAAGTAAGTCAACAGAGGAAAAGAAAGAAAGGACACGCGGAAATTTTATGAACCTTCCGTGGAAATTACGCGAGCAATAATTCACCTCTACTTTCTTTTCTATGGTTTTCTTTGATTATCAGTGCCGTGTGATTCGAGAAAGTCATCGTCAAAAAGAATAAAGTGATGTACACATGAGAGATAAAGCTGCAACCCAACCTCGGAATCGCTCAAGATATGAGCATGGAGAAGGAACAAAGTGGTGGGGGCCACCTGCCCATCAAAATCAACTTGATCTTTTTATCTTTTCTGAGCAAAGCCGCGTGGAGGAAAGCTAGCACGAAACTGATAGAGCAAACATTTCCTTGCGCTTTTGACGTAAGCAACAAAGACAAAGAAAAAAGGTGAGATATCATAAATCACATGAAACTCATAATGATTGATATAATTATTGCACTCGATTGACATTACTGACCGTTTATATGCAGTATAAATTTAGATAATAACAAAATAAGCTAAACTCTATGCGTAATGCATCCCATGTTAGTGGATGCTTTACACTTTTGAAGTACCATTCTCCGTTAGAGTCTAAATGCAAAAATTCCTTTTTGGACTAAATAATCTGAACATTACACCCAGTAAAAGTCTTTCTTACAAATTCTCATACCAAGTATCCAGTACTTTTGAAAATGACTAGCACTTTGTTTTGACGAGGAATGACATCACAAAGCATATGAATTCCAAAAAAGCATCTAATGAATAATGCCCTAGTCGAGTGAAAGATCCTTCGCTCGAAAGTAATAGAAGATAACCTATTGGTGTACCAATTAATCATTTTGAGGCGTTCTTTTAGAAAATTTCTCATGTCTTTGAATTTATACATTAGAACCTACCGCATTACTTTCAATTGAACAAAAAGCTTGATCTATTCTCATGCCTGAGCTATGAAAGGAAAAAAAGGTAATCCTTATCCAATTTGTAATTAGATTGCCTAATGCATAGAAAATGTGAAACCGATCGTTGGTGAAGACGTGCTCATATCAAAGCCCTTCTCTCAAATCGACACAAGTATCTATATACATGCATTTTACTAATACATCTTGTGTGGGACGTTACAATTGATTTACATGTTAAAGCTATCCTCTCGAGTTATTCAGTAGGTCCGCACTCTAAATTCGGATTTCTTCATTCCCATTATATATTGATTTATTGGAAGGCATGGCAAAAAATCATGCGAATTTTAGCTACCAAAATAGTAGTATGCAACAAATCACGCTAGCGACATTTCCCCGTGCCACAGCACGTCACTACTCCGAGCTTGCTGAGCCCACCGGGCAACGCCTCCTCTCCAATTTCCTGCCACATCCTCTCATCTGCCTTGCCCACAAAGCTGGAAATTAATATAATATTCTTTGTTGACCCTCAAAAAGAAAGTCATGCCTCCGCGTGCAAAAAAAAAGGTACCGAGAAGATCCGATTACAAATCTCACTGATTGCGAATGCCATTTCCTGGAAGCCACAGCCAAGTACTTCATTGGGTGGCCAATGGAGTAGCTTACCTTTTAAGATCTCGCTTCATCCTTCAGCACCTTCATTTTCCAAGCAAACACACCAGCACCTGCCTCCTTTTACCAAATTCTAATGGCTTCTTCTTCTTCTGTGTTAATTATTTCGCGACCAAAGAAGTAACATTGGCATTGAGGCTTGTTTTAGAAAGCTCGCCAAAGGAATTAACAAAAAAATATTCGATTGAGATCACGGCTTGTTACATCGTTCAAAGTGGGTTGTAGTTAAAAAAATTGGAAAAGATAAAGCCTCGATTTCAAACAACACTACTTGTATTTTACCAAGCTGGGATCTTCCGTACGTATCATGTGTAAATAACAGACAAAGCGCATAGGTTAAGCCCGGTGCATATTTCCTTTTTTTTTAAAAGTAATAAAATAAAATAGAAAAGAGAATTTTCTGGGGACACGATGAGTTGAATGATGTAAACATGCACATGACTCCCTCATTCCATTCTTAAGCAAAAGATGGCTACTTAAAAATATGAAAATCAATTAATGGGAAAAAACAAAATTGCATCTAGTACGCGTGATGACTTATTTTTTGGGGACACAATGAGTTGAATAAGCAAAAAATCTAAACAATTTCCTATCAAATAATGTGAAAGATATGTTGCTATTCATAGAAGACCAACTATTGGAATGGAATATATTTGATTTGGGTTGACAATGATAATTTTTTTATTGCATGCATAAATTTATAACTTATTTTTTTATATGCTTTGAATAATATTGAACCTTGGCAAATAAAATTAAGTAGAGATGTTCGATTCCCGATACGATTCAATGAAATCGGTCACTTTTTAAAAAAAAAAAATCACTAAAGAGTATTTGTGCACAATGAAAAAGTGACAAATCTTAAGATATTAACGGAAGTAATGATAAATGAAAAGTCATTGTGCCATAACTTGTGACTCTATTGGATAAGATAGTGTTTAGTTCACATTTGATCAGTTTTTTTGAAGAAATAAAAAATATATTTAGTCAGTCTAGTCCGATCCAATTTTCACTTTTAAGAATTAGGAACTAGATAAACATTCTTGAAAATCGGACTCAATCAGCTGATTCGGTTCGGTTCGGGCAATTCCAAATTTCGAACGGTTCATTTTGAACACTCGTAGAATAAAGTCACTTTCCGGTTTTTTGTAAGACAAAAACAAACAATTTTAAAATAAAAATGAACAAAAGAAAACTTCTCGTCCATTTGCGAAAAATGAAAAGAAAAAACAAAAAAGAAAAAGGCACTTTTCCTGACACGGTGGCACCGTGACGGTGCGACGTTCGATGTTTATCAGTCCGCATCGATTTCTTGACCAACTCCACGATAAAAAGCATCACTCATTGCTCGACACGAATCCAAACTAAGCTCAGATTCTATCTTCCAATGTCGTCGTCGTCGTCTTCTTTTTCTTCCTCCTCCTCTTCCGAAGAAAAATGGCCGTTCGACGTTTTCATTAACTTCAGAGGCGAGGACGTCCGCTACGGCTTCGTCGCTGACCTCCATAAGTGTCTGCTTCATGGCGGCATCAACGCCTACATCGACAGCGAGGACCTGAGGCGCGGGGACGAGATCTCGCCCGCCCTCATGAAGGCCATCGAGGAGTCGCGGATCGCCGTGCTCGTCTTCTCCGAGGACTACGCTTCGTCTAGGTGGTGCTTGGACGAGCTGGTGAAGATAATGGAGTGTAGGGGGCTCAAGAAACAGCGGGTGCTGCCCGTGTTCTACAAAGTGGAGCCCGGGGTGATTCGAGGGCAGAGAGGGCGTTATGGCGATACATTGGTCAGGCACGAGGAGAACATGGGACAGGAGCCTGAGAGGGTGAAGAAATGGAGGGAAGCCCTAACTGAAGCCGGCAATTTGTCCGGTTGGCATTATGACCATGGGTAATCATAGTATTCTTGTTCGACCCTGGAAAAGAATTTGGAATTTTCTAATTTTATTGATACATGATGGCATCGATTAGTATGTTGGCCTAAAGTAATGTTTTGGACTGTTGAAGAGTGATTGTTCACTTTGCGTTAGCTTTAGTTAGTTCAATGGACTGTATGTTTTTGTTTATTCGCGTTCTTTTTGCTGCTTTGTTTTGGCAGAGATGAGACCGAGTTCATCGAGAAGATCGTCAAAGAGATCTCAACTACAGTAGCACGAGTACCCTTGAGTGTTGCCAAGTATCCCGTTGGTTTAGGTTGCCGGGTAGAAAAAGTAATGTCGTTGTTGAGTATCGGCTCGGATGATGTTCGAATGATAGGAATATGGGGAACTGGAGGCTTAGGGAAGACCACTATTGCTAAAGATGTCTATAACAGTATTGCAAGTCAGTTTGATGGGTGCAGCTTTCTTGCAAATGTTAGAGAAACTTCCAATAGACCTGACGGCCTAGTTCATTTGCAAAAAACGCTGCTATCTGAGACATTATGGAAAGAAAATTTAGTGGGCTCAAGTGCTAAAGGCGTTAATCTGATACGAGATAGACTTTGCTGCAGGAAGATTCTGCTTGTGCTAGATGACGTGGATCATGAGAACCAGTTAAATGCATTAGCTGGAGAATGTCCATGGTTTGGAAAGGGGAGTAGGATCATCATTACGACAAGAGATAAACATGTACTAACTTCTCATAAGATAGATTGGGTATATAAAGTTAAACCATTAGATCAGATGAAGCTTTTGAACTTCTGAGTTCATATGCTTTAAACCAGACAAACGACATAAGCAGGGATCTCATACGTGATATTTTGGGCTATGCTAAAGGTCTTCCCTTAGCGATTGTGGTCTTGGGTTCCATTTTATGTGGTAGAAGCAGAGGGGAATGGGAGAGCACATTGGGTAAACTTTCTAAAAGTCCTATGAAAGATATAAACAGTGTTCTCAAGATAAGTTTTGATGCGCTAGAGGAGAATGAGAGGAACATCTTTCTTGACATTGCTTGCTTCTTTAAGGGGAGGGAAAGGAATTATGTAACTAGAGTTCTTGATAGCTATGATTTGGACACATTAATTGGGATTCAGATTCTTATAGAGAGATCCTTAGTAACAATTGAGTATGACAACAAAGTGCAAATGCATGACCTGATTCAGCTTATGGGTCAAGATGTCGTTAAAAAGGAGAGTCCGAATGACCCTGGTAAACGGAGTAGATTATGGTGCTACGATGATGTTAATGAAGTATTGTTGGAGGCTACGGTGAGAGCTTCTCATGAAACGACCGATAATCTTATCTTCTTTAATTTACATGCTATTACCGAATTGCGGTTGGTTATAAATGATTATTTTCTTTTCCTTGACAGGGAACCAATAATGTTAACGGCATAGTACTGCAGTTGCCAAATCGAAAAGTGCTAGACATTAGTCCTAATGCTTTCACACACATGAGGAGACTGAAAGTGCTCATACTTTCGAATGCACAAATCAGCGGAGGTCTCGTATGTCCTCCTGATGATTTAAGGTGGCTTGAATTGCATGGATGTCATTCATCCACTCTGAAGTTTAGTGCTCGTCCAAAGAAACTTGTTTGCTTTGATGTGAGGGGCAGCCAGATTAAGAAACTTGAAGGGAACTTAAAGGTACGTCATAAATGCTTTAATTGACGGTTTTCATTTTCGGCGCATACAAATTGAATTTATCAAAATCTTGTTCAGCTGTTCTTTTTAATTTGCAACGTTTTAGGAATTTGAAGTTTCTGAATTTTTAGCCACTATAAGTTGCTGCTTTGTGTCCCTGACCTTTCAGAGGTGCCAAATTTAGAGGTATTAAACTTAAGTAGGTGGTCGACCCTCAAGGAGCTTCCAAGTTACCTATATTAATTTGAGTGATTTACCAACTCCTCACGGGTTAGGTTACCATCTAGTGTTAGTTTTTCTAACTCTTATTTGATTTGGTTAATGACGTTTTCGAAATCACTTTTTGATTTAACAATTTACTGACATTTAATTTGCAGATGTTTTCAACAAGTTGAAGTTGCCAACTCTTATAAAATTTACCAATTTTTTTTACTATATTTACCAATGTTTATTTGATTTTAACTTAAACAAGTTGGAACGTTCCTCAAGCAAACGTGGTAAATTATGTGAATAGTTGATACTTTTGAAACACAAATAAAAGTTAGTAAGTGACTCAAATAGGAGAGTGTAACTTAATCACCACAAATGATGGCAATTGTAATGATGTTAGTAATATTCGACAGAATTGTTAATTTCATAGAAGATTGGTGATGTTAACATGGTAGTAGGCTTTCCAAATTAACCTTGGTATACTATTGAAACAGTGGGTACTTCTTAAACAATGTCAATTAACTCAATAAGAGTTGATAATTTTGGATATAAGTTATCAAACCTTTTCAGTTGGTAAGTTGCCACAAATGTCGGTAAATTATCAGAATGGTTAATACCTTTGTAGCAATCAAGTAAATATTGATAACTAACTCAAATATCTATTGGTATTTTCATGCAAGAGTTCTTAAATTAGCTCGCATATAATTGTTGGTAAATTATTGGATTAGTTGTTAATTTAGGAAATAGTAGGTAATTTAGTATAGGAGTTAGTTCAACTGGTTGATAACTTCAACAAATAAATATCGTTAAATTATAGAAACAAATTTATTTTTTGCGAAAAACCTAATAAACGTTGGCAAGGGGACTTAATTAGTAGTTGATAATTTTCTAGAAGGGATAGTAACTTAGACAAGTTGGTAAGCTGGCATATAAAAATTCATAGATTATTAAAACAGTTGATAATTTCGAAACACTAGAAAAAAACATTGGTAGTGATTCAAATAAAAATTGGTTATTTTCTGAAAAGAATTGTAAATTTAACACATTGGTAACTCAAACAAAAAAATGCAGTACTGAAAAAACGGTTGGTAATTCCAAAATTGAAATAAATGTCAGCAAAAGGATTCAAACGAGAGTGGGTAGTTTTATAAAATTTAGTGAAAATAACATTGTAGTATGCTCTGCAGATAAATGTTGCTAAATCATTGTAACCTTTAATAATTTCGAAACAATAAAATAAATATTGGTAACTCATTCAAATAAGATTTAGGGCAAAATGTGAAATCGACTAGCGAGAACAAATGCAAACATTAATTATCAGCGAGAAATCAGATGCAGAATATTAAACACGTGCACAATTACTTACATGGTGTCCCGTGTCCGGTCAATTGTGCATACATCCTGAAAAAGAAATTGAGTTTTCAAAAGATTAAGTTCCTAAGAAGGTCTCACCGAATTTCGAAAAATGCAAAATCAATTCGATAGGGGCATGCTTTAGCGTGTTGTTGCTTCTACTGGAACTATAATATCTTTTGGTTTGCTCGGGACTCATTCGCCGATCCTACTCCACACCTAACCTCCATATCACCAAGCATGCTCTTTCCAGTTTTGACGTTAAGTAAATCATGTTAGCAATCTAGTTTTTATGTTCCGCTCAACAGGTGAGTATTCTCTTGGGCTACTCCAGTAATCATCCGATATGTACGGGACAGTAGATAACAACACGACCAAATTAATTGATTACTAAGGGCATCTCAAACCTCCCCACTATATACACGAGAATTCTCCCAAATTTGCCACTAACTTTTCACATGTAGCACAGCCCATCATATTTTAGTCAAATAAGCCTACCTCGGACGATCACTTGCACGGTGTATCCACAGAGAAATGCCTAAGTAAGTTTAACACACTGGTAACTTTTCACATGTTGGTTGTTCCATAAAGTAAGTCAGATACGTATGTATGTACGTGTAATTATACTTACATTCATATAATCTTTAGTAGAATATAAATTAAACAGGAGCTTCGGTATGCATATGATTATGATTATATATGCATGTCTTATAGATAATCTTTAGTTCACTATCTACTAGACCAATTTAAGGTGCGCATTCAAATGAATTGTTCTTATTTGCTTATCTCTTACATATCTATATCCGTATGCATATGATTATGATTATATATATGCATGTCTTATAGAAAACTTTGGATGCAACAATTACTAACTTTGATGATGCTTGTTAATTATGCTTAAGAAACATCTGCATCTATTAAATTGTTTATAGTTTATTAAATTCTTCCCGTTTTATGGGAGTATTAAACACTTTTCTATGTGAATTTTATTGTCGATTCGAACAAAAGATTCTTGCTAAAAAAATTCAATCTCATTTTCAAATGTTAGAAGTACCGAAATTATAAGAAGAATGGACTTATACCATCAGTAACTTTAATACCGAAAATTGGAACAAGAACTTATTGGTTACATAATTTAACAATCAAATGGTGAACGTGCTTAGTATTTTAATAAACATGAACTGCCTGAGCATTCAATTTGCGTGCCTTTGAAATGATAGATACTAAAAATGCTATCAAAGATTATATATTTTATATAAGAGACGAGCTTACTAAATTCTTTTTGAAATTGCATATGAAAATAGAATGAGATTTTTCTTGCTTATTTGCTTTAACATTGAAGCGAATGCATGCTAAGTACTTTTGATTGAACCTCCCATTGTTGTTTCTATAATAGAATGCAGTCGATAATGAAAGGAGATATGTAGAAATCGTGTAGTAAAGGATCTTTAAAGGAGTTGAGTCTTTACTGTAAGTCAGCCCCAAAAGTCCCGTCTCTTTTTATTGTGCCGACCTAACCATAGATTTCTGGCAAGTATTTCTTTATTTTTAGGAGGAGGAATGAGCAGAACTCCAAGAAAGTTATCTTCATTTTTATGGATAAAAAATTCATTTTCAAATATAACTGAGAGTTTCTCCATCTCCTTCCAAGTATGTAACACGTTCGCCTCCATTCCTTTCAATCGGGCCATTCGGTTGCGCCCTTACTCCATTTATTCCTAAGTGAGAAATCAAAGGACGAAAAGCAACTCTAAGGGGAGATAGATTGACCAGCCATTCCTTCTCCCGCTATTTTAAATAAAAGCTTGTGGAGTACAATTCCATGGAAGAGTCTTACTTTATAGACGTGCTAGCGCACCACATCTAGGACACTGATTACACGTAATGGCTTTCATGCATGACTAATAAGGCTTTCTAAAGAGAAGTAAGGGGCTCGCTTTGCTAATTTAAATATATTTAAACTTAAATCTTATCTTAAGTTATGTATATATGTATTATTTTTATATTCATATAAATACTACCGTACAAAGTAAAGGTGACCTTCCGTAGGATTTCAATTTAATTCCTTCCCCAAAATGTCTCGATTACTTATTTTACAAATATTCTATTCATTGAGAGGTGTGTAAACTATTAATATATTTTATCTCTCACATGTTTCACAATCTAAATTTTAATCTTTTCTATCCCATAACAAATTTCTTATTGCAAATTTTAATCTTGAAATATCCTACATACATTCTATGTTTGTGTATTGTGTATTTACCAACAATTTCTTTCCATTAAATATTTCTAATTTAGTGGTTCTGCTCAATTTTTCAGATATCAATTTTTTTTCAAATCTTGTGCATACTCTTTTAGTTTTCTCTTCCTATGCCTCAAAAGAGACAAACTTCGTGGACTTTCAATTATGCTGTCATGCTTGTCGGCCACATTGACGCCGGAATGTGTTGAGCGAACAAATAAATAGAAGGGGTTTTTCAATCTAAATGAAGTGGAAAAACCCCACTATGGAGGATAGGAAAGAGACAACATACACTAGGTCTCCCTTGGCCAAATCACCGCCTTTGTAGGCCAGTCCAAGGATCGCTTAATAAACTCATATTTAAAAAGGGAGTGGGAGTGCTCTGTATACACCATATGATCAACTAATTTCTGATCACACGGGTCTTGAATGATGATCAAGTGTTTTTCATTAAATATTTTTATCTTCATTTTCTTTCCGTGTGGATATTTCTTGCAGGACTTTAAAAATTTGAAGTTCCTTAACTTCAGTGAATGTCTGTCCATGGTTTGTATGCCAAACCTCGATTTTTGTCCAAATCTCGAGGAATTGGATCTCCATGGGTGCAAAAATTTGGAGCGTGCTCACGAATCAATTGCATATCACGCCAAGTTGAGGTAGTTGAATCTAAAAGGTTGCTCTAACCTTCATCATCTCCCTGATATACTCCAACCCAAGAATCTTCAACTTCTCAATCTTCGTGGTTGCTCAAAGTTGCGAAGATTCCCTGATATTCCGGATAAAATGAAATGCTTGCAACGACTTTTTTTAGATGAGACTTCAATTGAGGAACTTCCTGCATCCATAGAAAATCTTGTCTCTTTGGAGAATTTGAGTTTAATTAATTGCAAGAAATTGGCAAACCTCCCATCTAGCATTTACAAGTTGCCAAATCTTGAGAGATTGATGCTTGATGGTTGTTCAAAACTAATCAAGTTTCCAAAAAGGAGGAGGATTTGAGTGATCTGCATAGCAAGACAGGATTTCCCAAGCTACAGATCTTAGGGCTTGGGCGATGCAATCTACAAGAAGTAGAGTTCCTAGAGAATCATTCATGTTTTCCATCCTTGAAAGAATTGGATTTGTCCGAAAATAATTTTGCTAAGCTTCCACCGTGCGGGCACCTACATAATTTACTTCATTTGGATGTTTCGGAATGCCGACAGCTACAAGAGATTGGCGAGGTTCCAAGTCTATTGCTTCAAATGCAGGCAAGGAATTGTGAATCTCTAAGCAAAACTCCCTCCGACATATTGTCCATTAACCGATTATTTCCTGATTTGGTCCGTAGTGAGGTTAGACTCTCCCTCCCTCCCCTCCCCCCCCTCTCGATTAATACGGAGTCGTGTACATATATAGCTAATTGTAGCTAAATTTGACTAATTGAAACTCCTCTTTTTCGAGTGTCAAATTCGAAATAATATCTTAACAATTTACTTTTATCTATGGAGTTTGGGAATTCATGTTACATATCCTCTTCAATCGCAATGGGAAACTATTCTACCTGGAGGAGAGATGCCGCAATGGTTACTCCCAAATAAGGAGGGTTATATATCTTTCACAGCTTCGAAGGATTTGTATGAAAAGTTTCTAGAATTAGCTATATGTGTTGTATTTCGAGTAAAGAAAGGGAAACGAAAGGATACTAGGCTCAGTTTATACATTAATGGCAGATTCTATTATAGGTCCCATCGCCTGAAGTTCCCCATAGTGCATTCGGAACATGTGTTATTACAATTTATGAAATGAAGGACCTATGGGGAGTAGGCTATTTTGATCGAAATGACTCAAATTCTCTCCAGTTAGGCATCAAAGCACCGGATTATGTAATTGTAAAAAAGTGCGGATTTCGATTAATATGCAAGTCAGTAGAGGACGAGTTGAAGGCTTTGAATCAAGATGACAAGTTTAGATCCAAGTTTGTTTTATGAGATTTGGCATCACGATGAAGAAACGACTAGAGAGGAAGAAATTTCGGCCGATCTCTCAGATCTGGAAAAGGTCTCTCCCTCCCTCCCTTCCCCCCTCTGCGATTTGTGTGTGTGTGATTGATATGGGTGCTTTGTGTTTTTATAATGCAAAACTGCAAATGCTTGTAAACAAAACAAGCTAATATAGTGATTTTGCACCTATATAATAGCGGGGGATAAACCATGAAGACAACTACCAAACAAGCTCAAAGTAAACAATGGATGACGAGATATCATGGCTGACTCTTCAGTTGAGGTCTCTCTCTCTCTCCGCGATTGTGGTGTGTCTGTGTGATTGATATGGGCGCTTTGTGTTTTCATAATGCAAAACTGCTAATGCTAGTGAACAAAACAAGCTCATATATTGTGATTTTGCACCTATATGTAATAGCAGGTGTCCCTCAATGAAGATAATCACCAATCAAGGTCAGAGGCAAACTGTACAAGTGAAAGAGAAACAGACGAGGAAATCTTGGGTGACATGTCATGGTCTGGCTTATCAGTTGAGGTCTCTCTCTCTCTCTCTCTCTTCTCTCTCTCTCTCTCTCTCTCTCTCTCTCTCTCTCTCTCCCCGGGGATACGTGCGGATTCATAAGTGCATGTGTTGATTTGTTGTTGGAGTGTACGTCAGGCACACTGGGTTTGTATAACGCAAAAACTGAAAATTCTATACAAATAAGCAAATCTAATGGAGAGTGATTCTGCACCATGTGCTACGACAATACTCGCAAGTGAAGTGATTGATTTCATGAGTATTACATATAAGGCAAGGAAAGATCGATATGTTTAATTATTACAAAAACTCTAGCTTTGGTTAAATTACCAGAAAAATTCTCAAATCAAACTCTTCTATTTTAACTAATTATCAACTTTAGTACGTCTAACAATTTACCGGTATAACAGAAGTGGCGCTATTCTGAAATTGCTCTCACTACATGGATATTCTTCCCGGAGGAGATATGCCAGAGGAGTTCATCATTGTTGAAGGCAATACCATATCTTTCATGGTTTCACAAGACTTTTATGATAAGTTCTTGGGATTAGCTCTTTGTGTTGTTTTCACTGTAGAAGATGGAGAAAAGGAAATATTTTTCAACATCGTGCCCCATCTTAACGGCCAAAGACGGAATGGGCTATCGGGATCTCTCGGTTCATTTGATTCAAATCACATGTGGATTCAATATCTCAAACCGAATGTGCTATGGGGAGTGTTGGAGGGAGCTAGTTGATTTTCTTGAATTTGACGAGGATTGCTTACAATTTAGCCTCACACTCAGTGTATCGGGTGGAACCGTGAAAAATTGGGATATGTGCTAAGATGCGAGCAAATGGATGATGATTTGAAAGTTGTGCTCAAAGACAAGCAATTAGTGAATCCAGCTTCAATCTATGAAATGAAGCTCAGAGAATTCTTCTACAAATTTCTCCCACGCCAAATGGAGAAATGGAAGCACGGCGAAACAGATTAAATGGGAAGAGGCGAGTGTAATAGTGCTGGTGTGTAGCTCTGAAAGAAGCAATCATTAAGCCAGCGCAACAAACTAGGGGTTGGCATATGTTTCCTGATACCTTGGGACATTTATGTTTGTTGTTGAAGTAAGAGATGGCATTCACTTCAATCTCTAATGTTAGATTTGGAAAATGGAGAGAGGGTGACTTGGCACACAAGATACTTCAATTCAGTAGAACGTGGCTTCATGTTTTGCTCAAATATCTTTAGCACGTGTAGTCAAATCATATCAATAAATGACATGTCAATATTTTTCGTTAGTCAGATTTGGTGGAGCTTACAAAAATACTTAATTGTATTAATTGGATAGATTTTAAAACTTCATTTCACTTTTTGAAAGTCTTGGAACTTTATTATACTTTTGCAACAAATTTTATGACTTCTGGAGTACTTATTTATAAACAAATTGTATTCATATTTCATTTCCCCGAGCATTGTTTCCCTTTACTTGGGTAATTTCTTCTTCTTTTTTTATGCATTTTATAGATGAAGCAAAAAGGTTTGCGGAACTAATGAGTTTCTATACATATCCCTGTTATAGTAGTATGTTAAACTTTGCTCATTGCCAAAAAATAATCTTTGTTATGCCCTTATGTTAATGTTAGTCGTTAGTAAACTTAAATTAATAAAGTAAATTTCATCAAATGGTCATAATAAATAACGAAATTTCTTGGTAAATATTCTAGAACAAGTGTAAATCACCCAAAATCCTCAAAATATGGTTATTAACTTTGCAGTATAACTTTGCATCACGAACATCCCTTTCGTTATTGCTAATTTGTGAGTGTCATCATTATTCAATTCTCCATTGATACAGTATTTCTCCTCTTTATTTGTAAATGATAATATTTGTACATAGTAAGTATTTTTCCGACAATCATAAGTCCCATGAAGTCCTCATTATCATCACCACATCTCTAGTTAGTATCTTTCTTTTGAGGTTAGCAATTTGATTGTAGAGTTTATCTCTTGATGATCCTATCACTTAGGAATTATCCAATAGCTTGGTAAATTCCTTCATCAAACCCATAAGTGACGGTATGGATTTTTAGTAACTACAAAGTGCATATCAACAGCAGTACTTGCTAGAGAGTCCTTGCAACTTTAGGTGATGATTAGCATTTCTTCAAAGGGAGTAGGTTTCCTAAAGTTCTCGCAAGCTTGGGAATTCTAGCATTTGAAAACTTTTCAAGGGGCCACCTCCTTGTTTGAGAAAATTATTTTATTCAGCAGTCAAATCACTAACGGCTAACGTGATGTGATCAGCCAATTAAATTGATCGTATAAAATGATGGTCCTCTTACTTGACACTTAAATTTTGAAATTGATTTGCTTGCCACACCACACGTCGCTACCACGTCATATAACATGACCTTGTCCCTTTTACTGACACACCTCTTTTTTGTGGTGATTCTAAACTTGATTAGCACTCTTCAAATATATGTATATGTATATATGTATGTATATGTATGTATGTATGTATATGTATGTATATGTATATGTATATATGTATGTATATGTATATATATGTTTTCCAAGTAAACTATCCTTAATCTAGTACTGGCCCTTCTATACTCTGATTAGAATTACCTTGGCGGAGCCATTCTACAAAATCAATGGACCAAAGATTTGAAAACAACGCATCATGTATTTCCTATTAAAATTCTCAATTCATAATACAAAATGGTTGAACATAACCATAAGATAGACCTTAAACACATGGCTAACAACTATATCGATTATTTTAAATCAGAACCTTATCTAAGTATTTTTATAAGAAAGTCTATTATCCTAGACACTTAATTAATAGCTAGGTACACTTATCTCATGGAAGGGACCTAGGTGTGGTCTCCTGGCTTTACAGACCACCTTTCGAGGACAGTGAAGAAGCAGGTTGACCAATCTCGTTCAACAATGGCGCACGATGGGAAAAGTCCACTTACCGGCCTAGACATCCACGGAACATCACGGCATAGGCCAAGCCGAAGATGCTTTTATCGCATTAAAGTTCTCGGGATGTCTACATTTTCCCATATCAGTGGGCAATTATGCCCTCCCATATGTTGGATCACCATTTGAATGAAAATGGGCCTCACAGGGCACACCTTTCAATCTTGCAAAGTATCATGTGTTTTTGACTTCTTACATGGAATTAATGAATCTACAGAGAGTTTTATTAGCTTAAAAAATCGCTTAACTCCCTGTGTTATTAGAGCAGCATCACCATGCAAGGTGCAATTAAGCTGTTAGATGAAGTAAGGATCTTTTATTTCCCCATTTTGGGACAAGGTAGTATACAAGACTAATAAGGTACCAGCCTTTGAAGACAGAAGATAACCTCAGACTAACATGCGCTCTATGTTGCAGCTAATAGAGAATGAAAAGATTTATATTTGAGGCAAGCCAAGAAAAAATAATGAGTAACCTCATAAGTTGCTCCGGGAAGAAGCTAAGTTATAGACTTCTTTCAGCATCAGTTTCCTGCTCACAATTCGACTCTCTCCCCACTCCCTCATGGATGCAATGACGAAGCCACAAGATTGTTGTGATTCTTGAGAACTGGACAAGCCCCATCTGACACAATGCAATTCCACAAAAACAATAAGAAAAAATTCAGGATTATTGTGGGATTATTGGAAAATCTACTGCTAAAACTTCGCAGGTGCTCATGGTCTTTACACACTATCCATCACTTAGGAGCTTTGGAGACTTAATTCATCTAAATGATGTTATGATGATATATCAACCAATGAAAACCAACAAAAGATCTATACTACTTTTTTGCCAAAATAACCAAAGATAATTGTAAGTCAAAGTTGTTTAATTTTAGAAATCTGCACCAATTTGAATGGAAGAACTAGCATATGTACTATCTGTGTCATCTCCAACTGCAGATGGATTGCATTTGGGTCCTTATAGATGGAGCTTAAGTGCATTTTGGATCTTACCTGTCTTTTATCAATTACAAGAAGAAGTGTGCATAAATGTTTAGTGCCTTTTTTGTCAAAGAAATAAAAGGAAAAGGAATGACATCTTCATGGGAACCCCAAACTACGGTTACAACAAAACCATCACTTTGGAAGGGAATTTAGAAATTAAACCATCACTTGTCAAATTCATGTGATGTCTCTTTTATATTCATGAAAAGGTTTAGCCCAGGGACAGCAATAACTGAATTTCCTTATCTCCTTCCCCCTTTGACTTCTCACCAAACTCACCTATGCCAATGCCAACAAATCTACCAGGGTAGGTGTTATATGCATGCACAACAGTTATGTGTACAAATAATCTCCAAATTACAATTGCCAGTATAAAAGGCATCAAATGGGCAGACTATCCAAGAAAAATAACACCATTGAAAATTTTGTACCTATAGATTTTTCTAAAGTTGGCAACAGGTGGAAAACTAGAAAGTGCACTTATCCCAAAGATCAAAAAAGAGATGCATGCATCAAATTCATGCTAATGGAAGTAGAAAAAATTTATGTCTAATCAAATATTTGAAAGACAGCGTACTGATATCTGAAATTCAATAGATGATGGTGCACATACTTTAACAAAAGATCAGATACAAAGAGCCCCCATATCAGGTGGCCCTCCATCAGATCCACTAGAAAGTGCAGATGTGTCAGACCCTCTCTTGCCTCGCTTGCTTTTCCTTTCTACCTTTTCTGGATTCAAGAGCTTGATTACTGCAAAACAACATTTAGACATAAAAAAGGAGAAATCTTCAGTGCTGTCTTTGTTCTTGTAAGTACAAATTTATATTACTCATGTATGAACATTTTTCCAAAGTGAACCCATTATTCGACAAAGCATAGGAGTGAGAAAATATTCCAGACTTGAAGTTAAGTATGATACAATGTTGGATACATAAGCCATAATTTCAAGATACGTATAAACTCCAATCACACGGAAACAGGAAAAATACTTCAACAAAAGACAAGCTTAAACTATAACTTGACATATAAAGCACTGAGAGAATGAGAAATACTTGGAAATTGCAGAGACTTTCCCTGTCCCTGACCCGCAACAGGACTTGTATTTCTTTTTTGAACCACATGGACAATTCTTGTTTCTTGGAATTTTCTGCATTTCAAGATAAAACAAGCAAATAAAAATGAAGGAGCGCATCACCAACAGTTCTCATGTTTGAGCTTAAACCAAAATGGTAAAAGAGGTAACATAATCATCTTTTGTGGAAACCTTGTCTTCTCGCTGGGCACTGCCATCATCATGAGTCCGTTTAGCGCTATTGCTAGGTGGATTTTCTTTATTGGCCTCTTTCACAGGTTCCTCTCTCTGTTCCTCAGAATTTCCACTGGCATCATCACCTAAACACCACAAAGAATTATGAAATAGTTTTGGGTGTAACATGTTTGACTACCCCAAAAATCTATGGTTGACAAGACAAAGCACGCTAATTCTACCAGTTGCATCAAAATGACTCCAAACAAGCTTCTCATGAAGCTCAACATGGTATCTCTGAAACTGCGAAGTTAAATTATTAAAGAAAATCTAGAGAGATAAATACTGACCAGCCATTACCATGAGAAGCATCTGCATTGCAGGGAGACTGGACAGCTTCCTCTGAAAAATCTTCAAGACCTTTTTCTGCTATCAAATACTCTATGGCAGCATCAACATCCCCATACATTTGCAGCAATGTCTGTAAAAGTATCACATGTCACACAGAAGTCAAAGAAAGGTCCAAAACATTGCATTCTAATTCTAGACACCCAGCAAATGAGAGGAAAGCATTTAATGCAAACAAGCAAGCAGAAGAAGAGAGGACATAACCTGCTCAACTTTCTCAATGTTCTCACAACCACTTCCAGCCATGACTAGCTTGATGGATCCAGCATCAGTAATATCCTTACCAGATCCTGATTTAGACTTCTTTGACCCAGCTTTTGCTTGGCGAGACGATGATGAGAGATTAGAATCGGCCTTTCAGCAAAAGAAATTATCAAATCACATACTTAAATTCACAATTTGTCCAACTTCCCTACTAACTTAGTAAACTAAAATTAAATTCCAGTAGCAACCTTGATTGTAATTGGCCTAGCTGGCCCATCTCCAGTGTCTTCCTTCAACCTCACACTGTTGTAATGTTCCTCATCATGATAAGATCTAATAAAGCAAAGCAAAGCAAAATATATAAGTTCAAATAATGAAACACCATCAGTACAAAAAGAACATAAGATTTTCCCTATCCACAAAACAATAATGGCACAACGCACATTTTTTATGCTTACTGGTTTCACATGATGACACTTATCGAAGATAGTAAAGTATGGACTATCATATATCCACTAAATTTCATGATCCTCGTGAGAATCCAAGGTCATGATGGCTACCTAGACAGATCCAATCCATCTTAACTTAGAATATTAAGGGATGCCATTCATTGAAAGATTGTGAATGGGAATTTCAATAAAATAATTTATCGAAGAAACAATAGCTAAAGTGACATTTCGGTCTCCTACCACACCAAAACATCTCTCAAACTAGCAAAAGAACTTCCATGGTTAAATCTAACAACACCGCAACTACACTCAGATCTGCAACTTATGAGATGTTGTCCTTGCATGCCAAAATAATTTCACAAATCAGCAGTCTCCCTGAACAAGCTGCAGTACCTTCTTTCGTGTAATGAGCTGGTTTGCTTGGACGACTTGTAATTATAGCTTTCGTTTTTAAAAAAAAAGATCTTGCAGCTCTTGCAATTTGACTTTTATGAAACTCGAAACACCTAAAACCTTTTAAAAATAAACAAATTGACCAGGAGAAATATATAATCTTTTCATAATCACTTAAAAAATAAAAACATTGTTTTATTTTCAAATCTTTTGAGGGAAAGTAAAACGTAAGAAAAGGTCATTTATTTAAGTGTATACAAACAGAGCCAAATCTCATCCCAGTATTTGAGCACTTGCTTAGCAAAAAAAGCATCAGTCTCTATATTCAGAAAACTCACAAATGGATCATACAAGCACCAGGCTGATCAAAATTGCGTATGTACCACCGAGGTGACATGTTCTGCATCAAGTAAGGAGTGAGATAAATTGTTCCATTTGGAGTCAACAAACAGATATTTGCATGCACAGCATGTATCAAAACTAATTAGTGCTGTGTAGATTCATCAAGGACATATAGAACACTCAAAAAGCCAGCAATTTTGTAACAAGTTCGATATATTAAGTCTTCTTTGAATTAGGATTATATGCACCCATCGGAACTCCTTGTGCTAAAAGGTGCAATATATCTCTGAAAAAATCTTTTGCACATCACCATCAATGGTCCTTCCACATGCTTTCGCCACAATAGACATCGCGAGACATGCCGGATATCATTGCGCTTCAGATGAGTCAATTTTTCAGTCTAAAGAGTAACAAATTATAACCAGACAGAAAAGAACAAGCTATAACCATTATGAGAACAACATCCTAAGTGGTCTTTTGATCTAAACAATGATGGGGAATAACTTCTCAGATAAAGGAGGGCCATATTGGGGAAGAAAACGGTTATATGATTAAGTGGAGAATGAGTCTGGAAACCAATAATCATGGGTTCTTCAATGGTCATCGAATTCTAGGATGCATGCTTAAACAGTGAAACTTCAAATCCAGTGGCAAGGCTAACAATTGACTAGTCTAATGACATCCTCATTTAGTCTGGATGTTTCTCCTGAAGGAATGAAAAGACAGTAACCAACAAAACTTCATGTAGGTGATGGTTGATGACTTCATTGTCAGTCTTACCCGATGAATGCAAATGTTACTCCGTGTAACAAGAGAAGCTGCTTGCAATTCCATATGACCAGCCCATGTGCCATCATTGTCCATGGTTTTGCAATACTCCTCAAATGGCGCATCATCCTCAATAAATGGTTCAAACATTTCACGATTTTTCTGTCATTAACAATTCCCATCTTAGATGCATATATCAGGTCCATTCTTCAAACAAGGATTTTATTTCCTTAAACACATCACTATGAGAAAAAACCAATGAAAATAAAGGATTCTGTTGAAACTTGAAACAAGCAAAACTATCAATTTGTGCCATTGCAAAACATTAAAGTTTTATCATGCATGCTAAAAAGTTGACTTATTATAAGTTAGTATCAATTCTCTAATTTTTTATTTTCTCAATATCTCCTCCAAAAATATGTCGGTTTGCATAATATTGGCACCCTAAAGTAGCAACCACACGTTCCTGTAGGCTAGAACAATGTGGGTAACTATAAAGTCCAGCTTCCTCCTGCACCTGTCAGTTTAGGCCAAGATACACCATCCAAATCACAGTTAACACTCAAAAGGTTTTCCTCTCTAGTAAAATAAGAATGTCAAATTGCTCAGGTGATCCTTGTGTTGGTATAGCTCTATGCAACTGTGACTGTGAGCTGAATATCACCAGGAATAACCATTGGCAGCAGAAATGTATGCTTCAATGTATAATACCCATTTTAACTTGGTTTTTTCTTCCAAAGGCATGCTATTTCAGTGTCTATATAAGTGTGAGATCCATCAATACTTACAGAAAAGTTCAAGAACAAAATGCACCAAATAAAGTTTAGATTCGGATCACTGAGGACTAATACAAATGAGGACGACATCACCATGTAAAAAAACCCCTGCGAACATAATTCCTACAGTTTGAAAAAGAGAAATCTGCACTCCACATACCAATATGTACTGAACAACCATACTCCGGTACTTCCCATGTTCATCTTCATTGCCTTCCAACTGATCTGCAAGGGCCCTGATTAACAAGAGTGGACAACTATGAAAATTCCAACCATAGCAAAGGCATTTCTATAAACAAAAGCTCCATACAAGGCTGTAAGATTACCTGGAGGATGGATAATTCAAATATGTGGAATGAAAACAGGAATGAGGAACATGGTTAGTTTCTCTAGGCGTTGTACAATAGATACAATAGTGATAGAAATTTTACAAAGTTACTTAGTTGGATAATGGAAGAGTCAATCTAATATCCTCGAGACTAAGTTAAAAGAGCTACATTCCCTGACAAATAGAGCTCTTCTTCGAGATATATTTCCAGATGCAGTGTCTAAAGCAGAATGATACATTATACGAAATGCAATAATTTTTCCAACAGAGGAATTTCTAGTACATCGATGATAGTGTTCCAGAACCAGTGTACCATAAAATGCACTTTGTGTTGTGTTCTGACGACAGAGTGGTAATGCAATGAGCATACCAAAATCTTCCAAAACAGAGAGGAATACTGTTATCTAACAAAAAAAAAAAAAAAAAAAATCAAACCCTGGAAACATTCAACAGAATCATGAACAATACGGTGATCTTTTTCTAACAAGGAACACAGACCTGAAAAAGCAATTACCATCTGCAGTCACCTGGACAATTTTCAGGCCCAGAGCATCAAGCTGAGCTCGGAACTGCGTGTTATCCGCTTGCTTCCCCTGCTTTTTGACCTGTTCATCAACGCATACCACATTCACGTCCACTCAGATTCTGAAAACAACCACCGACGAACACTCCAACCAAGAACTTAGCCAAAAACACCTCCACGAAAGCTCAATTTCAGAGGCCTCGGCGCAACAAACAGATTATCACAGCAATTGAAACTTTCGAATCTTCTTCGGAGACAAAATACGCCGCCTCATCGAAGAGCAAGCAATAGTCACGAGTGCCTAAATAGATGCAAACTGCAACCATAAGTAGCGAAGGAAATCACTTACCTGAGGCTGTTTCTTGGCGTTGGACTTGTGGTGCTGCTTCTGCACCATCGCTGCGGAGAGAAGACGATCAATGCCGCCGGCGATGATCGGGCGAGGTCGAGATTTGCCGCCGGGAGACGGCGCTCGAACACCAGAGAGTCGCGGCGGTTCGAACCGGAGCGAGGATCGCCCAGCGAGGAAGATGGAGACGGATGCTAGATGGGCCGTGGGCTTTTCCCGTTCGGAGACCAATTTGTTCGTCGTTAAAAGATAATGATGGGCCGAGGAGCGAGCCCAATTCTATGCATGTCTCTTACTTTTTTTGACCTTTTTTTTCAATTAGATCACGATGCTTAGGGTCAATTACAATGTGGCCCTTATGCTGTCAATTTTTGCAACTAACCCCCTTTCTTTCTTTGTCCATCGCGTCGTGAAATCGTCTCGAATGTGCAATTGATTGCTTCTAGTTTATTCTGGTCGGAGGTCTGGACTCCGATACTCGTCTCGAATATGTCCAATCGACATTTGTTCAACATACATTGTTTTAAAAGGAATTTATTAGGGGCACCTCAAGGACATTTGTTAAGCCACAATTTTTTGGAAAATTTATTGTTTCCGATCTATAGTTTGTCCTCATGTCATGCACAATCAATACTTTGAAAATCAAATTATCCTAAATTAAGTATGTCCAGCACTCATTAAAATGATCGTTTTTACAAAATTTAGGTATTAGCTTAACTTTTCTGGTGACATTGTTGGGAGCACTTGAGAAGTAAATTCTCAAAAACATCAAGTCAATGTGAATGAGGGCACCCTTAAAATCGCTTGAGGAGAAGGATTGATCAAGGTTCTTGAAAACTGATCCAAACTCTATCTCACCATTTAGAAGAAAAAAAAAGCGTCAATTTTAAGTAATTATTGAGATTCTGTTGGCTTGTTCAGGTCATGGCCACATCAAATGAGTTGTGTGACAATGACCCGCATAGCCATTATGGTATAGCCTTGCACGTTAAACACACTCATTAGCGATAACTCCTCAGGGAATATATTTTGCACATTTAAAATTCATTTAAAATAACTTGAAAAAAAAAAATCTCAAATTGATATCCTTATTATACAACTGCTCCAAATTAATTTTCATCTTAAAATCAATTTTACAATTGGTAGCCCTTGACATATTAATATCGTCTCGCGGAAAATTCCATACTCCCAACCCAAATCTACCCCATCAGCATTTAAGTTTAATATCCCATTAAAATGCACACATAAAATCTAACACAAAGAATGACAGATCTAATATGGAAAATCAAGTATGTTAACATATTTGCCTTTTAATGGGATGAAGGGGGACAAATATTGGTCAGGGATACTTTACCAAAAAAAAAAATATATTGGTCAGGGATACCAACTTGAGTTTTTTTCATGCGCCGAAAATTAATTTTCAGATGTATGAGACTCTTTTTTGGGTAGGATAAAAAAAAAATTCATGAGGATGCTGGTTTGAAATTTTTAGTGGCATCATCAGTCATCGACAAAAAGCCCTTACTATTTCAGAAGTATGAGACCCTTTTTTGGGTAGGATGAAAAATAGTTGTCAACGAATGTGTTGCGAGGATACTGAATTGAAATTTTTAGTGGCATCATCAGTCATTTGACAAAAAGCCCTTATGAATCGAGCGACACAACGAGGCTATCTCAATCAACTAAAGCGAGGTTAAAGCGGGGCTGTCACTGACCCAAAAGTCGCGCTGAATTAAAGCAGACAAGAGACCGCTGAACATCATGATTGGTGTATGATCATCGCGTCCATCTCGACACCTTTCACGTTCTCCATTTAATTCCGGGGGCGGTGGTTGTGGTCTGGGCATTGCTTCACGAGTGCGCCACCTTACCACAGCGATTTATTAATATAAGTAAAGGTTGCACATTCCTAACTCCCATTTTGGACCGACCTATCTATTCAAATCGACGTATCGTAAACAACCGACTGAATAAAACAGAGACAAGGGAATGATGAGGAGGAGGCTAATTTATGGGAGATCTTTAGTTGAATGGTGGTCCTCTTTTTGCAATTCGGGGTGGTTGACAGCCATCCCAGCTTTATAAATAATTGAACATGTATGGAACGATGAGCAGCGATGCTTTGCCACAAAATGTTCGAAATTGAGAATTTTAAAAAATTTAGAATAAGGATTCAGTGCCCGTTCTTTGATCATGCCGCCTTTTTTTTTATTATATTCGATGAATCGATAGTAGTTTATAGTGGGTATTGTCCTTTCGAGTTTTTTTTGGTCTTTTTGATTCCTAGGTACGAAGTGGGTAGGGGCTAGAGAACGACCACACGTGATGTGAAGCAAAGGACATTGACGCTCCATCCGCGGAATTATTGATTCTCTTAGGGACGAATTGGTCAAGAATTGGAAGCAACCACAATGTCGAGTGTGGACCGTACTACAAATAATTCAATGTGTCCTTTTTTATTTAATGTGATAAAAGTGGCGTCACTAATTGGAAACTTTTGAGCTGGACTCAATGATAGGATGAGCGGGTGAAATACAAGAAGAATCATGAGTTGTGAGCATCCCTCGTTTAGTTAAAGTGTCAAAGAACAAAATAGAGGTGGAATTGGAGCTATTATTATTTTTAGTAATTATTCATCGGCTCATGCTAACGAGTTTGAAGGTACCTTTTCAAAGACGATTTTGTTAACGAGTACCTTGCAGCCAATTAAGGGAATTTTGCAGTTTTGAATGCACTGATAGTTCACGTGTTATGCACATTTAATGCTTGGAAAATTGCATTATTCCAAATTTAGCATTGTTAATAAATGAGCACTCATTAACAAGATCCTCAAGTGTCTATTATGTTAATATATTGAGTTATGTGATAAATTATATATATAATTTACTTATGCATTTATATGTCAATAAGTTATTTAATATAGTAATTCTGTTAGATGAATTTTAATATATGAGGAACAAAAAGGGGTGTTCTCGGTTGAGCATTCACAGCCCTAGTAATTGAAATTGAGATTCCTAGGATATCTTATCTTTATCCTATCTTAAATATATAGACTTAGACTTCACTTAGATAGGTCAATCTAATCCTACCATTGATTGCACTTAAATTGTGATGGACCCTATACTAACTATAGTTCATAGTGCTCCCTTTAATCAATGTGACACATTACTCAAAAAAAAAAAAAAAAAGTATTTAGTTACTAACGAATTTACACTTCATTATACATATTTGTATGTTTTTCTCCTTCCTCTATCCATCTAAATGAATCTACTTGTATATATGATTCATGAGAAATTCTCTTTTCATCATGGCATGGGTCAGCATCATTTAGCAAAGATTTGATTATTGCTAATTTGTTTCCCGCCAATTGAAACTTGATTCTTCACAAAATGCCACCTAAATGCAACGACTACAAACATCCTATAATTGAAAGCACGTGTAGATCATTGATTCGCAAGCGTATCATTTTCCATTTGTATCTAGCTATCAAGAAATATATTGTCATGTCAATCATCAATTCCATTCAATGTCTACTTTTAGTCTTGTAAGATTAATTAGCATAGTTCGATTAAATTAAACTTTACAAATATATTACCATCTACTCTTTCAGCAAAAATGCTTTGACCTATCCATGCAAGTGCAATTCGCATTGTGAATTTGTCCATTTCTTAAGGTCTTTTCCTTCATGAGGGTGGCCAAAACAATCTGGATAATTCCATTTTTTTTACCTTGACAAGACGCAATTTCATATATTTTTTGTTAGATAAAATAAGTTGACTATAAGGTAACTAACCATCGAATGTGCACGTTATTCATCCGTCGGAAATTTTTTTTTTTTTTGCCCCACTGCTTAAATTTCGTATTTTCGCATCAAAATGATAGTTTAATTTCATCAACAGTCAAGCGCAGACACTACCCCGAAACGTCGCCGTCCTTTTCTCCCGTAAGCGGTCATGGTCCGTCGACAAGCACCCGCGCTCTTTCGGGCCGTTGGATCAAAGCGAAAGCGAACGATAGCGATCGAGAGAGAGAGAGAGTCAACCAACCAACGACACAAGAAGCCCCAACAGAACTTTAACAAAGTTTCCATTGACTACTCCACTTCAGCACAGCGACCACCCCGCACGCGCGTGCGCAAGCGTTAATCCCACACGCCATTTTTTTTTCAGTCCTATAATCATATTTTGTTGTTACCGAAGACAAATTGCCCATTGACCAGAACAGTTAATACTACAAAAAAAACCACAAAGTGATTAATTTGTAATAAATAATTAATTTTTTTATCATTAAAGATTTCAAATTTGTATACTTGAAATTATAATATATTTGTGATTTTATTATCTTATTATTCAATCTGATACCAGCTTAAAAGTTTACCATTCGTTCATGATATTAATCAAATCCAATATAAATTAATTAATATTAAATTGAGATTTTTAATTATCAAAAAATTATTTTTGGATCGATATGTCAATATCAATCTTAATCATAACCCTCTCGAAGTCGAGAAACTCTTCTAAGCAAACACGTGTCTACGGACCAGAGACAAATGGCGACGCTTTATTATAAGCGTAGAAAAATTCACATGTGGGCCCACATCGAATCCGGCCAACCTGTCCGAGCACAGACAGTAATCTCGGCCGGAGAGGCCACCGTCCCCAGGTCCTTCCGTACGCGGACCGTTCGACCCTAAAAGCTGGAACCGCGGCCGGGCCGGGACCGCCGGTGGTCCCCGGAACGCTGTCCAAATTGTCCCAAAAAGAGGCCGTACTCGCGTCTCCTGTGACCCTCCCGTCACTCTCACTTTCCCTCTCTCTCTCTCTCTCTAGTTGCAGTTCAGTCAGCTCCACGTCATCTCTCTCTCTCTCTCTCTCTCTCTCTCTTTCGGGGTTTCTGGTTTTCGCTTTAGTTGAGTTCTTACTCCACAGCTACTCCTCGGCGGCGACGTGGAGTCGATTGTCTGCAACCGCTCGCGGTGATTGTCGGTGAGACCGCGCCATCCGCTCGCTACGGCGACGTGTTATTAAATTCGGAACCGAGTTTCTCCTCCTTCTCCGGATCGCGATCTCTTCTTCTTCTTCTCCTCGCTTCCCCCGAGCTCCATGCTTCCCGCTCCTCCTGCCGCCGCCGCCGCCTGATCGATCCCGTAAGTTCCCGCAGCTCCCTCTCTAGATGCTCGCGTTGACCTCGCACGGTCTCCGGTCCCACGTGTAGTGTATGGAGTGTCGCGAGAGGACTCGCATTGGCTGCCCGGAGGCCGTGCTTCGCGACGCGGTGCGGTCGGGACGATGATCGATGTCTGTGTTTTTTCTTTTTCTTGTTCTCTTTTTTTTTTTTTTTTTTTTTGGGTTTTGGAAGTCGCGTTTAGGATTGAGTTTGTCATTGCATGCGACTGTTACGGCGCTGTCTAAAGTCAACCTTGTTCGTCACGGCGCTGGGATTTTTCTATTGAAGTTGGAGCTCCGGTGGAACTCGTCCTTCGCTCGGTTCTGCTTCTCAGCGTTTGATTCATACGGTTTGGCCGGATAATGGTGTTATAATTCAGCGGTGTGCCTGATTCAGAAACTTTTATTGCTGCAAATCGGTTCATCCTGGCCTGACTGATACACATAACGTGCGTGTAGTGTGCCTTCAGATTTCAGCTTCTTCATGTTCAAATTAATGTTAAATTCTACATGTGGTTCTCCCTCATCTTATTCTGCATTTTCGGCTCCCTGTTCTATTTCCCGTTCGTTTTGTTTTTGCATGTGAGAGGGAGCATTAATCTATCCCGCATCGATTGTTAGCTTCCTCAATAGCAAGGTAAGCTTTTAGGCTGGAATGTCTTTGCTGTTGAGTCAAGGAGTTCTGCGATTATGAAAACTCGAGATGCTCTGGCTTGGTACCCGACGTGAATTCTATGATGGGGAAGGAGGTTCTGCTGTAATCAGTCGGGGGTCCATTTCCAATTTAAGTAGTTTTTTTTTCCCCTTTGATGTAGTACAAAGTTTCATTCTGATGCTTTTTTGACCAATTTACCATCACAACCCTTGCTTCGGTATGCACATGGTCGAGAGTGGGATATGATGGTGTCCCAATGCGATACTGTGTGATTAATTCCTATGTGCAGACAGACGCTGAAATTAACATTTGATGACAATTGATAACAAGGGTATTTTACATATTAAAAAGGCCCCGTAATGTACAATCGAGGATGAACTGATGCATAAGAATCTGTAGTGCACAAATGCAAAAGCCTTTTTTCTTCCTATAGTTTCCACGCCTTCTCTCTGTCTTCTTTTTAGGGAATGCATTGTTTACGACACATAATTCTATGTGGTCACTTTAAGAATTTCATTTGACAGATCCGTGATATACTTTCTCGTGAAGCTGTGAATTGTCAATGGTTGCACACAACAAGCTAGAGACTTTATGTCTGATTCAGCTGTATTTCCTGGATTAGAATTGACTGATCGTAGCTTCTGACTTCATGCAAAAAAATTTCTTCTTTTTGCACTTGCCTTTACACATAACTTGTCTTGTTTGATGTGCTTTCAGACATACATTTTTGTGAAGTGATGGATCATAAAGCATGGCTTTGGAAAAAGAAATCTGCAGAGAAGACCATTGCAAATGATAAAGTTGAGCTTCCCCTAAAGGCAAACGAGGAGCAGCAGGTAATTGTTGTAATTTCCTGATGATGTTATTTGCACCCCCCTATGGCTAGTCACATAATGAGCAATAGACCTTTTTTTCAAACGGAAGTTTGCTTGGTGCAATCCTAAGGAGGCAGGGATGGGGTATTCATGTCTAATAGGTACTTAAAGCAGAGTGGAGGCAACTGTCAAGACCATCTTTCGTATCTTGCTCCTCGCGATGTGAGAAACTTACAATAAAAAATAGTTGGCCAAACTACACAAAATAGAAGTCTGGGTACATTGTCATTTTTTTGGTTTGTTTGCATACAGAATTCTGTATCACATGCATCTGAGTTGTCAGATTCTTATTTTTTAATGAGATACGGGTGGCAATGCTTGATACCATCACCATTAAGGTTATTTACAAGTTTAACTGCTTTCTAGTGTGCATCATTTGATCAAGTGAATGACCTGCGTCTCGTGTAAGACTACAGCTTGGTAGTCCCACTAAACAAAGACCTCCTTACCCACTGCTTTACTCTAAACTTTTAAGTCCAGCTTCTAAATGAAAGGGAAAAGGGTCAGCAATTGGTTTATGGATGACAATGAATTTGTACAGGACAGACCAGAAAGTTGTGTTCTTCTTCAGGAGCCGCATCTTGAGGAAATTGCATGTATGGTCTGTTAATCTGTTGTGCAAGGTCTTCCTTCAATGGAAAAATGTTATAACCTTAGGAGAACATACAGCATCTCTTTCATACAGGTGCGTATCATGCTGGAAATCACTTTCCAGATGTAACTCAACAATAAAATTGATGAGTATAATCAAACTCATAGCTATATAGCATGCATCTGAAAGTGAATTTCACATGGAGATAGACAAGTAACTTGTTGTAGTGTGATCTCTGTGAATTGTTGAAGCCCTCAGATGTCCTTTTTATTCAGAAATCTTAAACTTAGTAGCTGCTCTCCCTGCCCCTCCTCTCTCTCTCTCTCTCTCTCTCTCTCACACACACACACACATGTATAGGTCTGTGGTACAATTGTGGGTGCATATGCTAGATGTGTGTAAATTATATATCCTTGATCAATGCGTGAAAATTAATTTCACCCGACAGGTAGAGGCAGCTTCAACTGATAAAGCAGAGTTGGAGAAAGAATTGAAACATTTGACTGATAAGCTTTCTTATGTTCTTTCCGAATGTAATACCAAAGACGAGCTTGTAAAGAAACATGAAAAGATGGCCCAAGAAGCTATTGCAGGTAATTCCTTTCCCTTCTCGACTATTTTATATGACAGAATATCTGCTTGGATATTTCTATTCCTTCTGTTCATTTTCAACTCTCCACCTCCAATCTACTCATTGTTAAATTCATTATCTGAATAGGATGGGAGCAAATGGAAACTGAAGTGGTTTCTCTAAAAAATAACCTAGAGGAATCGTTGAAGGAGAGACTAGCTGCTGAAGAGAGACTCACACATCTTGATGCGGCTCTGAAAGAATGTATGCGGCAACTGCATTTCGTCAGAGAAGAGCAGGAGAAAAGAATTCACGATGCTGTTATGAAGACATCAAAGGAGTTTGAAAAGTCCCAAGTAGTTTTGGAGGGGAAATTAGAAGAAACAAATAAAAGGCTTGCCAAGACGGGCATTGAGAATACTCATCTCAGTAAATCTCTAGCATCCAAGGAAAAATTGGTTGAAGACTTAAATAAACAGCGAAAGCGGGCTGAGGCAGATATTGGTAGCCTAATGGCTAGATTCGAATCCACTGAGAAAGATAATGCTTCTCTCAAATATGAGGTCCGTGTTCTTGAGAAGGAGCTTGAGATTCGGAATGAGGAGAGAGAGTTCAACCGTAGGACAGCTGATGTGTCTCACAAGCAACACCTAGAGAGTGTGAAGAAAATTGCGAAGTTAGAATCAGAATGTCAGAGGTTACGTCTATTAGTTCGAAAAAGGTTACCGGGACCGGCAGCCGTAGCTAAAATGAAAAATGAAGTTGACATGCTTGGAAGGGATTCAGCCCAGACGAGGAAAATAAATACTGGGCAAATAGGTTCCATGTCTGACTTCGCGGTTGAGAACTATCCCGAGACACCTAGTCAGAGAATCAGCATTCTCACAGAGCAGGTAATTGTCACGGAGGAAGAGAACAAAGCTCTCAAAGAAGCTCTAAGTAAGAAAGAAAGGGAACTCCATATCTCTAGAGTCCTGAATGCTCACACGGGCTCCAAATTATCGCAGATTGATTCACAGGTTGAAGGACCACTACAAGGTCAGAAGGGTGTGGAGGTGACAAGGACCATTCATTTGTCACATGAACCATCTCTGGCATCAGTATCTGATATTGGCAGTGATGATAGAGTAAGTTGTGCTGAATCGTGGGCAACAGCTCTAATTTCAGAGTTGGAGAATTTCCGTAACGAGAAACAGAGGCGGTCATTATCCTCCAAAACAATTGGAGCTTCCGACATCAGCTTAATGGACGACTTTGTCGAAATGGAGAAGTTAGCTATTGTCTCTGCAGATGGTGCATCAAAAAATTATGACACGCTTTCTCAGCAAGCTAGTGCACTTGCTCACTCCCCAGAGACAAATGGTAAATCTGGCTTCTGTCTGGTAGACCAGGAAGCCAATTCCAATGGTACAATCCTCGTTGACGTCCCTGAATGGCTTCAAAAGATATTGAAAGTGATTCTGGAGCAACATCATTCCACTGGAAGACACCTGGATGAAATACTTGAGCATGTTAGAATTGCTTTGGCACATGTGCACCGTCAAAACCCCAGAAAGTTTGGAGATACAAAGGAAAGGGCAAGTAGCAATGAGAATAACTTATCTAAGCCTCCTATGAGTTCTTCAAGGTTGGGGTTATCTCATAAAATTGTTCACCCTGATTTGTCGTCAATGGAAAAGAGCAATCAGAAGGTAAAGCCAGATTTGAGCAAATCAATGTCTAGAATAATTGAGCTTATGGAGAGTATTAGTCTTCCTCATCAAAACTACGAGGATCCAGATATTTCTTTGAAGAAAGAAAGGAATATTTCTTCTAATAAGAGTTCAGAAACACCCACAGGCTACATGGTTCGTGTTTTTCAATGGAAAACTTCTGACCTCGCTGATGTCTTAGAGCACTTTCTCCGTACATGTTATGATCTTTTGAATGAAAAAGCTGATCTCTCTAATTTTTTTAAAGAATTAGCTTCAGCTTTGGAATGGGTTCTGAACCATTGTTTTTCCCTTCAAGATGTTTCAAGCATGAGGGAAGAGATTATGCAAAATATAGATTGGGATGAATCACGAAGTGAAGGTGAAGTAGAAGCAGGAATTATACGTCAGCTATCTGATGCCGATAAATTGCATAATCCCATCAAACAACTTTGTATCTCTAGTAAATTTGCAAGTGGCAGTAACAATATGGCTCAGCTGGGAGAACTCCAATCTGATCAGAAAGAAGAAGAAACAAAATTGGAGGAAAACCTGGAAAACAGAGACTCTGCAAAGGAAGGATTGGAAGGTCAGCTTCAGTCTGCTATTGGTGAAAATAAATCTTTGATAAATCAACTTGAAGCATCCACAGAAACTATTGAGAGCTTGCATATGGAAGTGAACAGCTTAAAAGAATCAAAGGGTTTGGTTGAGGACCAGATTGTAAATCACAAGTTGAGTTATGAAGATCTTGATAGACAGCTTGCCTTGGCCAAAGTTGAAGTAAATGAGGCTCATCAGCAGTTCTCTTCACTAGAAGTGGAACTGGAGAACAAAAGCAGCTGCTGTGATGAACTGGAGGCCACATGTCTTGACTGGCAATTGCAGCTGGAAAGGTAATTTATGATTTCTTGCCCCAATGATCATATCCTTGCTTGAATATAGTCTGTAATGGACATTCCTAATTACTTGTATTTCCGAATCTCACGGACATGTCCATGTCATTTCCAGTATGAAGAAGGATGAGAGTCTGAAAAATGATGTCATTCAGGAAGGAAAGCAGCTACGAACTGTAAGTCACCGTCAATGTTGCTTTCTCAAATCCTGAAAGTAGATACCATTGCCGAATCCTTTTGTCTGGATGTGAAGCAGTCGCTTAAGAGAAACTTTTCAATGGCTCGATAGTTTCTCTCCATCCTGTCTCATGAGAAGTACACCATCATTACCTAATCATCCCATGCATTTTTTCAGGGACACATTTTTTCTTCTTTTTCCTTTTAATCTTGCATTCTTTGAATCATTTCATTGCACATTAATGAAGTGATTTGGAATAAAGATGGCATTAAGAAGGCTCATTACATTCTCTCTTTTGCAAAAAGTTGTTGAGAATAGACTTCACTTTTCAATGTCTATTCTCATGGTCTGGAACTTTGTTCCTAAGTAATAAAAGGTGTAGAACGTTGTACAGAGGGAGTCAAACTCATGATTAAGATATGAACATGAATTGTGATAGAGTTAGGGGCCCTTTATTCTGGAGCAGCATTAAATGATCTTGGATTCTTTTAAAAGCTGTTAGTTCAGAGTAATTGAGGCGAGGAACATTTTCTTTGGGACAAGAAACTCAGATCCTTTGTTAGCTGATGCAAGAATATTTGTTGCAGAACTGGGAGATCACAGCTGCTTCTGAAAGATTAGCAGAGTGCCAAGAAACCATTTTGAACTTGGGCAAGCAGTTGAAAGCTTTGGCTTCAGCGAAAGATGCTGCTCTTTTTGATAAGATCATCCCTACTCCAACAGATGCAAACTCCAGCGTTGCCACCAATGGCACCATGACAATTATTCAAGAGTCACCCAAGAACAAGAGTATGGCCCGTCGAACTTCTCTGTTGGACAAAATGCTTGCAGAGGATAATGCCAATGTTACAAACCTAGAATCCTCTGACATGAAAGGAGAGAACAACGATTGTTCTATCCTCCCGGGTGGATTGAAGGAGTCTTCAGAAAAGCTTCTCAGTTCGAATGGAACTAAAATGACAGACGACCACGAAGCAGTTGGTTCTTTCGCCATCACGCCAGTGAAAAAACGGGGAGTTGGGAGTCTGTGGAGAAAGCTTCTGTGGAGAAAGAAGAGAGTTAACAGCAAGAAACCATCTCTTCCATTCGACCATTGAAAACCATGCAAGTCCAACGGAAAGTTGCTTTCCTCTTTCTCATGACTAACAGAGGAGTAAATAAGAACGCTTTCGCAGAGAGCCACTGGGTTTGTTTGCACTGCTTGTGTACATAGCGCAAGCTCCTATAGTTAACACGTGGAAGTTCACACGGTTCTTGAGAAAACGGCTCGTCATTTGTTCTAGTGTAAGCTAAGCTGCCATGGGTTGTATATTCACTTCTCCTCCCAGTTTTGTAGTGATGAATAAATGTCTATTGAGGTGGGTATTTCCTATAAATCAGCGCTTTTTTTTAACCCTTAAATGCATTGTCGGAGTGTCACGAAACATATGATACTTTGTAGATGTGGCTTTATTTTTGTGGATCTGCACAAGCCGTGAGAACCAAATCTCTTCTCAATTGCGGTTTGGCAGAAAGTATCTTCAGATGGCTGAATAAGAGGATAACGATGCATGAGCGAACATCAGCAAATAAATATATAGTTTGAGGACTCGACTGCCCAAAAAAACAAGTCTAGAAATTGCACAAATTGAAAAAGTTCAAAGACCTCCCATGTCATTAATTGGGTCACCATCGTCACTGAACTGTAATTTCTAACAAAGGTTGCTACACAAGCTATGACAAAAAGATGAGCTATCACAACAGATCTTTCTACACCTAGCAAGATTTGTCATGGTTCTAAGCAAAGTGCCTCTAAATTCATACCACCCAGCTGTGGGAAAGAATCCACTCTAGGAGGAAATGTAGTTGATGTGGCAGCGGCAGAAGACCAAAGTTCAAGAACCTGAGTACTTTTCTCTTCTGTATTGAAAATGGTAATGACAGAACACACTAAATCAAACTATGTGTCAGATGAGTAATCCCTGGCTTTATGCTCACTCTTGATATCGTATGAATTGTGCAATATAGCGAAGTCCAGCCTCTTCGTAACATTTCCCTATCCTATCAACAGAATCATCCCAAGTCCCCTTCACTGAAGCTAAGTCCATTAGAAAAGCAGCTTCATCCAATGCAATCTGTGAGTTCAAAGCAGAAGTCTTTTGGCATAAAATTGATGGCGAAGAACAATTCCTAGTTTTATCTATAAGCCAGGACCGCAATTCAACCTTCCGAATAAACATGCGTATACCTATTGATAAAATGGAGATTGACAGATAATCTCAGAAATAGTACCTGAGCAGGTGGCTTTCCCTTCATCAGGTCCTCTTCCCTACCCCTTTCTGTGATTTTCTCTTTAATGCGTTCAATTTGCTCATCCTCCCATTCTGCTATTTCAGCAACATCCTGCGAAGAAGTCGAAAAGAATCAAACTACCAGTGGAAGGCAGGAATAGCATGCAGAATGGTATTAAAAGAAGAGCATACCTCATATTTACAACCCAGAGTCCACCATGGCAGTTTTAGAGCCCCTCTTGCAGCGTCTTTGGCTTCGAGGCAACGGCCAACCCTTAGAAAATGAACATAAGGCTTCTCTGAGCAAGTGGTCACCTCTCAAACCATTTAGGAAAGTTTAATGAAGAGAAGTGGTGGGAAGAGATTATTCACGAACTTCAGTAAAAGCACTGCATTGAAAACAAAAGGCCGTGCAAATCCTGGAAAGTTTTCCTTCTTCGTGTAGAACTCTGCAGTGACTAGTGCTGAAACCTTTGACAAATAATTACAGATGAGAAAGCCTTTGGATTTAGCTAAAAAAGGTCTCATAGAAAACTGTAATAGATGATGCTCACATGGTCTCCTTTCTCAAAGTGGTTCATTGCCTTGCGTTCCAGGATATCCGGAAATAAACCAACCTGAAATTGATCTGTTCATCATACCTTTTCACAGAGCTCACTTATAGCAATTAAGCTAATCAGTACCTTTTTGAGGAGATAGATATCACGGCTTGAGATTTTAGACTTAGTGTAATCTCCCTCTTTATAAAGTCTTCCTCTAGCACCAGCTGAAGCATGAAGTAGCTTGCTGCTTGCATCCTGAGAACCAAGGTCATCGTCTTCTAGAAGAACTCTATGAATAAACTGATCTACCTGAACTTTGAAACAAAAGAACAACCATGATTTCTGGAATATTTATCCACCACCTGTATGTATGTAGCTATAGACAGTATATGCACATGAGTGTTTTACACATATTTATTGGTGGATATGCATATAAATTCATTTGAGAGAGAGAGAGTGAGACGTAACCTCCGAGTAGAAGCTCAAACTAGAACATGGGAAGTCGCAGCACTTTAACTGGGAAAACTAATATGCCAATAATGGCAGATATATGCATGCACTATGCCAACAATCTGGAAGAGATATATAGACATACTTGGGTTTGCAAGGGACAGTTTGCATGTGCGAGTGTGATGTTTGTAACAACAAATCTAGCTATACCTATGTCCATATGCTCAACTTACAGTTTTAGCTAATAGGTAAACCCCATGCTTGTCAACCTCAACCACCGGCATCTCCATACTGTACACAATACAATATAGTAATGCAACCATAATTATCCACAAAAAGAAAGCATCATCGATATTAGTTTCTCACCCAGAAGGAGCTGTAGGCCATCGTAGCAGCGCAGTAATAGCCCCTATTGCAAGCAAAGTCATAAGTGAAACTGTATTTGCCACTGAGAAAACATAACTCTTTGAGATGGATCATATATACCTGAGCAACTTTTTGCTAAAGGAATGGCGAGGGGAACCATCCCTTTCCTGTTTCCAGGAGAAATTATTGATTCACCTATTGTAAACAAAATGTGCAGCGAACTTCGTTAGGACTAGATCAGCCACTTCACACAGACAACGCATACCAAGTCATGTCATTAGAAAAATGTATTATTTAAAGAGATATTTTCAGTAAAAGACATTTCTTTTAGCTAATGTTATCCATAGTCGTATAAGGTACATTGGTCAAATATAAGTGCAAATTTTATTAGCTTTCAAACTGCTTCATATGTCAGAAGTCATGCAAACAGTAAATCATTATGTGGTATTTGAGATGAAGATAATCCCTTAGGAGCCTAAAAAAACTTAACTGCAAGAAACTCTATAATTAAGATCCAAATTAAAATTGACGTCAACAGGAACTTCAGGAAGTAACAAGGACATGTTTGTCGGGATGAGTTCTTAGCCAGCTGGATTACTAGCCAAAGAGGGTTGCAAGTTAGGTAGGCACTCTAAAATCCAGCAATTCATCTTCTGCTGGTAAGGTGCTTCTCATATACTATGTTATCTTCTGCCATGTCTGTCAAGTTTCCTAACCTAAAAGTAATGAGGTAAATCCTCATGGCCTACAATACACAATCAACAAGACAATTGCCCTTTTTCCCTGGATCTATAGGTTTGTGCAGATTGTCCTAGTCTGATCCCCCCATTCTGGCCTGCTCCATTGTTAGTCACCCAAAAAAATTATCCGTCTCCAGATGAATGCCCCTCTTTTTTCTGGTATGCCACGAAGTCTTCATTTCAGAGACAAACTAGAAACGACAGCCCAAGCTAGCTTAACTGCTCTATAACTTTCTCTTAGCACACGAGACAGAGTGTTGTCGGTGGCTTTGGCTTCAGATATTCTCAATATGCTGATAACCTATGTCAGGTAGTCACAAGTAAGATAGATGTGTAACTAACCACAAAAACTAAGCCAAGGCCCGGCAATGGAGCTACCTTAACTGCCCATATAATTTTCTCTGAATAAATCACCTTAGAAGGGAAGAAACCAAATAAACAGAAATTGTAAGTTCATTCAGCTTGAGGTTTTCCTTACTTCGTATAGCAGTGTTGTTGCTGACAAACTAATTCATATCAACATATATCCAAAGCGGCCATGTTTCAGAAAGAAATCTTCATATTCCCAAAGCATACATAACAAGTGCCTTCGGAAACCAGCATTTTCCTCATTTCTATTGAAGATTTACCTTATATACTTAGGTCAATTAATTTATTCTTCATACATCAAAGTGTGCATACAACACTTAATAGTAAATCCATTCAAAAAATTCAGGGCACCAAAAATGTAAAAGCTGAAAAGTTCTTACCATAAAATCAATGCATGATACATAAATAATGAAACTGGATTTTGTAAAATAAAATAGGTACAAATGACAAGCTTGCCACAAAAGTTTGATGCCTACAAACTTTCATAAAGAATGCTAGTACTATATTAGAGATGTGACTTAGAAATTTCGGAAATTTGCGAAAGGTCTTTTGGTACGTACCGTATGAGCTTAGAGTGGGATAGAATACAAGTTTACTTATAAAATTGACTGCATAAAAGCATGTTGATGAAGTTATAGGCTAAATGTATACGAAACACAAATCGACACTCAAAACCGAATATTACATCTCGATTCCGAACTGAACCAGCCGTAAGCTTCGGTTCGTTTTGTGTTCACAACAAGAAATCCCAAGCAAGCCATACTGCATAATGTCAGCTCTGATGCCAAAAACACACATCTGGTCAACCAACAACAACGACGCGATCACAACTCACAGGTAGTCGAAAGCCCGAATCTTTATCCAATCCCCGTTAGTTTAGCTGACTCGTATTGAAAAGGGATAAATGCAATCTCGAGAAGAGAGACCTTTCACTCCAGAGATCCAAAATGACCCAACTCACCGCTGCACTCGATCCAATTCAATTCGTCGCATACAACAGTCAAGAAAACAAGAGAAAGCAAGAACCCTAAATTTCATTTGAGCCGCATTACGGGTTCACTGACCTCTCTCCTTGAGAATTTGCAGTAGGTCGGGCAACAGCTTGGGAGGCCGAATCGCAGCCACGTCTCTGATGAAGCCCGTGTGATCTGAGCGACCGCAACAACATCCGAACTTTACTTAAGCAACGAATCGCATCGACCCACTGAATCGGAACGACCGAGAACGAACGAAACAGAACAACTCTACGAAACCACACTGACGCCAGCACACGAGTTACGAACCGGCGTAGGCGGCTGGAATGGGCGCTGCGTCGTCTGAAGCCGGAGAAGAAACGGAGGAGCAGCGGCGGCGGAGCACCGATGCTCCTCCGCCGCCGCGGAGGAGGAGCGGCGGGGGGCGGCGGCGGGAGGCGGCGCGTGAAGCTCTGCACAGCATTTTTTCCGGCTAGTGTTCTTTGTTGCTGGTGGGGCTTGTTTTGGAGAGCTTTTCAGGTGGGTTCGGTCGGTAATTTACATGTTTCGAATTAGACCCTTCAAAAGTTTCTAGGTTTCAATTAAGCCCTCCAAAATTATTTGTGAAAGAATTTACAGGTACTATAAATAATCCATGTCTAATGCTAATGCGACTGTTTTGCCGGAATTTCTCCCATCATGAAATATCTTGACCGAAAGTCGTTCTCTAGCTTTTAATGAGAAGAGATAGACTCTGTGGTAACTCCAATCAGGAAATATCCTGACGAACAAAAAATAACTATAAACCTTTACTTTGAACTCTGAGTTTGAACCTAACCGGATGTATAAATCATGTTAGAATTTAATTGACGATAAAACCCAAAAGTATAGCCACTTCCACAGTAACACACATAAACTATGTCGGAATTGAATTGACAACAAAGCTTGAGAACGCTAGAATTTAATCGACGATGCAACGTCCATGATAGATGTATACGCCGGAGGATAATCAACGACACAAATCGCAAAGATATAGTTAAGAAAAAATAAGGTGCAATGTTAGAAAGTAAAGATAATTAAAATATAAATTTTTGATTCATTTGTTGGGGATCTCCAAAGAGTATGATGTGGTTATTTAAAACCTACAATTAACAGTTATTAATGGAGGTTTTACAAATGGTTATTATATTAAAAAAAAGTTATAAGAAGTTATAAAAGAGTGCTTACAAAGAGAAATTACAAAAAGAGGTTACAAATGATTATAATTTTAAAAAAAAGTTTATAATGGTTACGAGAAATTACAAAAGGCGATTACAGATAAAGATCACGATCGGTTACCGAACGGTTATCTATGGTTATGTAAACTCCTCTACGTCCATGGTTTCTTCAACGCCATCATCTTGATGGCTGTATTCGAGATTGTCAACTCTACTTTTGTCAATTCTTTCACGCTGTCGATCACGTGTCAATAATAACTAAAAATCTAGACATTTAATGATGCAAAAACGGAGTTAATCCACATTCCTAAACATTTTAATCCGACCAGGGTACTATTTTACATGTTCCCACAATCGCGTCACGTTAATATAAAATCATCTGCCGAACTGTATTTTTTTTTTTCCTTCTACATTTTCTAACAGGAGGGGCGTCCTTCCTTTGACATAGTGAAAGTTCTCGAGGCACCTGGGAAAAAAAAAAACACACCTCTTAAATGGACACCTTTTAATAGGCAAGCAAGGTACAATCCATGGAAATGCAGAGCTTGGGGAGGATGCCAATTGCGCCCGATTGACAAGTGAACTCTTTTGCTGCGAGAAGATGAAGAATCGATCGAGATTTCCAGAATTTGTCTTGTTACATTAGAGGCACCATATTTTCAAGTCAATAATCAGTGATTGGAGCTGCTGCTTTAGCGAGTCGCTTGTTGTTCAAATCTACGGAATTGGGTCGCAGTTCATCTCATTATTTTTCTGTGCCTCTCGGTTTTTGTTTATGTTCATTTTGTAAGTTGCGTGTTGAACAGAGAAGTCGACAATTATGGAGAGGTCGAAGAACCCGCAATGCTAGAAGGTGGCAAGTCCATAGATACCAAGAGATAGTTATGGAATGGAGGCAAGGTCGACAATGAACGAAGAGGGCCGGCACCGTTGGGTCATGACAAAGGACTGTTGGAATTTACTTGCTTGTACCCTCATGTCATGGAATGGTCACTATAATATTTATGGCAGATTGAACATCTATAAGAAATTTTAGAAACATGTTCTTCGCTTTTGTTGATCTACTTTTGGTTTGGGATCAAGTTGGTGATCCAACCAAGGATTACCGGTGTTCAATTGCAATTTTATATGAACCATGCGCAAAGCTTCGAATAGAATCAGATGTGCGATCTTCATTCGTGCCTGTTCTGATCGATTCTACTCGAACTTTCGGTTATCATATACTTATCATGAGAGCTTAGTGCGTCAATGCTTGATTAAGATTTCTCTATGGATTATTGAAAACTATTCGGACATGCCCATTCCTTGCTACATTTAGAAATTGAGCGAGTCTTTGGTGTATCAAAAAGGAAATTAAAGATTCTAACTAATTTGTTAATACATCTCTTTTACGTTATCCTCAATGCGAAAATATAAAAGTTTTTTTTTTTCAATTTTGGACAAACTAAAGTTACATAACTTAAATTGGCACGTCATAGGACTTTTCAAATGTATGTTTACCAAACAAGATTGCCCTCAAATTGCATCCCAGTGCATATTTTCAATTACATTTTACTAAATAGTATTTGCATTTCACAAAACTCTTTAGTTCTTGCATTTTCTCATTGATATTCTCCTAAAACTGAACCAAACGGGCCACGCACGGAGTGTGCACGAATGGGATCATGGATGGATGTGGTTAGAGTACTCTGTGCGTGAAGAAAAGTAAATGGATTGCGAAAATTTTAAGTGTATTGAGATTGAAATACAAGAAAGGAGAGTCATACGCATGTTGGGATTTTAAAATTACGTGAAAGGTGTCAAACCCTTTTCTTTTTTTTCTTTTTTTCGAAGGCTCTTCTTCCTTGGAATTCTATTTTATCTGGGATTAGTCGACTGAGCTTATTATCTTCGCTTCTCATTTACTCAATTTTATTGCGCATGCCTCCATCTCTGTCCCGGCTTCAAAAAGACAGTAACTCAAGGATATTTCCTCTGTAAACTTGGCCAGTAACCTTGTTCGTCCGAGGTTAACATGGACACGAAGAACAGTGTTTCCGCTCGATTTATCGGCAGCGTTTATCGCGTATCTGATGCATCACCCGTACACCAACTCTTTTTTTTCATGCGCATCAATTGATATCTACGACGAAATATGATTTCGCGTTAACCGCGAATTGAGTTTGATGGTATTGTGAAGGCGTGGTTTGTGAGTACTTTTTCTATTGATATAGTTTAGTATCGTGGTTGGTGTGGTTGGCAGAAGGGGTTAGAGGCTTTTTCAATTTTTAAAACTAAAGGTCAACCGTTCAAATCTCATTGCGTGCAAGCTGTTTTGGAGCAATATCACTTGTATTAGAGGTGAACGATTATAGGTTTTGATTCCATGCATGTTTCATCTAGAACTTATAACCTATCTATTAGAACAAATTCCTTGTTTTTTTAGAACCTATAACTCATCATGTATATCCTAGAAATCCAGGTTCTACCTGTATTATTAATTGAACAATTGCAGTTAAACATCACGTTTTATTACCATCACTTGTGACTACAATCAACTAATCACCACTTATATTTAGGCATACGAAAAATATAAAACATTAACAAAATAAAAGTCCCAGTTATAAAATGGAAGCTCAAACTAGTAGTTCTGAATTATACAATTATCATTGGACTCCATTGAATACAACAGGATTGCGTGAAGACACAAATCAGGAAATAAAAAAATAAAAGAAAAATAAAAACTTGCTTTAGGTTCTAGGTTCTAAGTTCCAGGTTCCGCCTATTTAGAATCTAAAATTTATCCATCTGATTTTTTAAATTTAGAACCTACCCTATATACCTTGAAACTTAAGAACCATACTGATGGAAATCTAAAACTGAATAGGTTTCCACCAGTTAGGTTCTACCCCAGAGCTAGAGGCATGGACTAAAATGGTTTGTTGGCTTGTAGAGTATTTTGTAGATTTCTAGGCTATCGGACCTCCTCATCAGTATCCCTCAATTATGAAAAGAGCACCACAATGTCTAAATTCAAAGCATCTCTCATAATTAGGAAGGTCTTATTAGTTTTCGTTTTTTGTTCTTTTGTTTTCTAATGCATAAAAAGAATAGAAACATGTTCGTATACATCAATTAATTTTTCTATTCCCTAAAATAAAAATAAAAATAGTTAGGGACTAGATTTGAAACAAAAATATATATATATATTTTTTTGTTTTTGTTTCTAGTAACAAAAGAGAAATAGGACCATTTTACAAAAATAAACTCGACATAATCTAATGTTCTTGTTTACATAATCCACACAAGGTCCGAATGAAACTCACATCCCAACCGGCTCTTATGACCTGATCTAAGTCCCCATTTTCGGAATAAAAGAATAAAAAATTCAAAATTTAGGATAAAATTATAAATTAGATTTTGAGCAGTTTTACTATATTTTAGTGTTAATTCTAGTATATTTTAGTGTTAATCCTAGTCTATAATTAGTTTAGCGCTAAAAAAATGTGAAGATCTTTGATGAAAATTGGATTTAAAATTGGATAAGTTCTTAGGCATTTACCAATTAGATTTTTTAACACATTTTCTTTTAGCGACAATATTATGTTGTGACAGCTTGGCCACTTTATTGAGAGAAGACGTCTTCTTCCCTTAAGATTCTATTGTGGGCATCTTTTAAAGTCATAAGCAATTCTTTTTTTAATAGAAAATCATATCACTTTGAATAAGTATTTTGCATTATCATTTGTCAAGTATATAGCAAGACAATAAGCCAATGCTTCATGGATTTCCGATGTAATTTACTTGAAGGTTTGATGAATTTATACAAATAATTATTTTAAGATCACCTACATCCTCAATTATTTTGTCACTGCAAGAAAACCACATGGTCCCGAGGAGTGAGCATGATAGTCCCACCTTGAAACTAGGAGTCTCGGGGAGTGAGCATGACGGTCCCACCTTGAAATCAGGAGTTGTCCACCAAGGACCAATTCTGAAAAATTGGAATCGGACTTGCTCGTTAGTTTCGTGGATCCATCCGGGAATCGAACCGCCAGTTCAGACCGGTTCCTAGGTGGGTCCATGAAACTGATCTCCAATCCCTATTAATATTAATATCATGGTGAACCTAGTTTTTATTTAGAGTACCAAAACCCGTTTGACCTTATATTCGGGTTGAATTATAAGCCATTAATTTTTATTAAGGATTTAAAACTATACGACGGAACGAATATACTATATTCATTAGCTAAAACCTTAATTTCTTCAAAGGTTATGGTGTAATTCTCTTAGGATTTCTCAACACCAAAAACATATGGAGAAGAATTAGACTCCACCTTAAAAGTCATAATCTCCATAAAAGTTAAAACATTAATTGTTTAATCTATCTTTTTTCAATGTCAACTTCATTTAATCATGGAAATAGCTAAGGAGAGACCTAATTACACTCATAAAACGAGCCATTGACTCTTAATTTCATATCATGATGATAAAGCGTTGCAACGTTTCTAAAAATCTCCAATCGGTTCTCTCATTCCTCTTCCTTTGTTTATTTTATTTTGATTGATAGAACAAATAAATGGATTACTATAATGAAAAAGAAAACTAGGGAGTTAATCATATTACACACCCAATAATATTCAATTATATATTTGGTTTACAAACTACAAAATAATTAAGTAATTGAGATATAATTTCTTTTTTAAAATATACATACCGATTTGGTCTAGGTGAGTGAATGGATAATTTAATAACTAGATTTGGAAATTAGATTCCACTAAATTAGAATTGAGAGCTGAATTGACCAATCGGATTGGCCCTCATAAGAACTGTCGATTTCAATCTAGTCTCGTATGATTTCAAACAATCTGAACGGTTTTTGATTCTTTTGCACATCTCTAATGAACCGACAAGAAAACCGGCCGAGATCATCGATTGGGGCTATTGAGGACCGATTTGAAGATTCCAATATTCCAAGGACACGTCGCGGAACTTGAAAAGTCAAAACAATTATTTCCCCTCGAATTCGGACAAATACGTTGGTCCAATCGGATCTTGTCCATATTGACAAGAGAGACAGAGCTCCCGGGGGGGGTTAGCTACACCCGTACGACGAAAAGCTAAGGTGAAGACGTCGACGTCGACGTCCCAACAGTCCCCACCTTATTCAAAACTCAAAAACCCTCAGACGCTCCCCCAATTTTCAAAATCCCACCGCCACGTCACCTTTTCCCCCAAAAAAATATTTATATCCCCCCCCAACTTTTTATCTTAATTTTCTCTCTCTCTCTTTTTTTGTCCGGGTCAATGCCATCTTTTTCCCCTTTACAATCGCCGGCACGTTTCTCAAAACCCCGCCTATTCCCCAAAAAATTAATTATTTTTTAAATAAACAACTAAATTTTTCGGGGTCGATAAAATGCTCAAAAAAAAATTAAAAATATCCGAATCCTTCTCATCACAAAGCGCGCCCGGGGTGCGTCACGGTGGACTCGTTAGGGTTTCCCCGCCCGACCCGCCTGCCCGCCCGATTCTCCCTCCTCCCGGCGGCCACCGCCGCCCGCCGCCGCGCGCCCACGTGCATGAGCCCGGGCCCCGGGTCGGATCTCAGCCCCAGCGCCGGATCCGCGCCGCTCCAGCTCCCCCGGCGATGGCGTCGAAGGCGGCGTCCTCGCCGTCCACCTCCGCGAACCGATTGGACGCCCCGGCGGATCCGCCGGTACGCCGCTCCCCCTTCCCCGATGGTCTCCGCAGATTGCTTGGGGAAACGGGACGTGCCGGATTGCGCGGCCGTCCCCATTCTCGGACCCGCGCTCCGGCGATCTGGCTTTTACCTCTTCCGTTTCTTAATTTGGTCGGGATTAGCTGAGCCGGCTTGCGTTGACTCGATTGCGGAGTCGGAATTCGCGGTTTTTTGCGATGGTTTTGGGCTTATTAGTAGAATGTAGGTCGTTAGGAGAAGCGATGATGGCTGCATTGTCGTGGAAAATCATCTCCTTGAGGTTTCAAAAATTGGTTCTTTTTGTTTGTCCTTTTTTTCTTTTTTTGGATGAGTGAAACCGATTCTTAATGGACAAGCTGCGTTGACCAACGATTACCCGTGTCGCGGCAATGATCACGTATGAACAGGTGTGAATGTGATCAATTCGGGTTCTTTTCCACGGTTTCTCTAAGTCTGTAAGAACGAGATACTGGAGTAGTAGGAAAACTCTGTGATAATTCAAGTGGACTATGTAGGTGGTGGACTTGTTATCGCGTCCTTTCTTTCGTGTTGTCTTCTCTGCGTCGACCTCGATACTGCATTCTCGATGTAGTTTAGAAGGCCTGGTGGTTGAGGCCCTACCATGAGGGCTTGGGGTTGAATTAAGCTCTTAGGCCTGCAAGAGCAACGTGTAAATAGTGGGAAACAAAAACATTTTTGTTCTGGGTGTAGCTGGTATGCCTGGCAAGTTAATTCCTTAAGGACTGCTTTGTTTGTTAAGGACAAAATTTCCTGTACAGATGAAGTCTTGCAGCTGGAGACTTATTTGCATGTCATTCACTTTTGTATTCTTTAGTTTTCTTTGTTTCGTTTGTGGATTGTATGTTTGTACCCTCCTCCACAATTGTTATATGGGTGCTTACTTTCACATTATGATTATAAGACGTTAATGATGGGAGGGTAATTAATCTCGCTGTGTTTTCTTATTTGTGTCGATAATATATATAGAGCTGAGAATGTATTTACCCACAGGCCATTTACATTAAGCATTGCATGAATTTTGGTTTTCTGCAGGCTCTAAGGCCACTTGAAACAGTCCCGGCTGTCAAGGAGATAGCAACTGTTATTGATGGTTTCAAGAAACAAGTTGCTGCTGATCGGGCTGTTATTATAAGGGTACGGCATGGTAGTATTTTTCTTCTTGATTATGTTAGTTCATTATGTTCTTAAGAAAACCAACATGAACTCCACATAATTTCTATTCCTATTTTTGTTTTCCAGAAAAGAATTGAAGAAAACAAACGGGAGCTGGCAGGTGTTACAGAAAAAATATTTAGTTCGTCTAAGCAAAGAAATGATCATACATGCGACAACATCACTGGTAATAGTGTAGACCTACTGACAAAGAGACAAGCAGATGCACTTGGCATGCAAAATGTTATTGATGCAAACAATGGCGATAGAGATAGCAATAACTACCTAGAGGATGCTCATGCTTCTACAGCAGTTCTTCTTGGGTCTAGTATCCCTGTGAAGAATGCTGTTCGCCCGATCAAGCTTCCAGAAGTGAAAAGATTACCCCCATACACTACATGGATTTTTCTGGACAGGTTAGTGAGATTGTGATTTCTCTTCCCTATCTAGGATTTCTTTCTGTCTGATTTTTCCACCCCGCGTGTGCAAAAACTCTATGGCTTTTTACCACTTCCTAAGTTTAATGATAAGGCCTTTGCTCTCTGGGTTCTCCTCAGTTGATTCTGCATTAGAAGAAAGTGATTGAAAGGGTGGGCTAAGTCTGAACATCAACTGGCATCATTTCATAAGATACTATAGTCACCCCCTCTTTGGAGAAGTTGCTAAAATTAGTTGTTGGCTTGTTCTCTGGGGTACTTTGTTTATCCTTTTTACTCTAGTGCAGAAATCAGAGAATGACTGAGGATCAGTCAGTCGTGGGTCGAAGAAGAATATATTATGATCAGAATGGTGGGGAAGCACTTATTTGCAGTGATAGTGAAGAGGAGGCGATTGAAGATGAAGAGGACAAGCGAGAGTTTGTGGATTCTGAAGATTTTATTCTTCGGTTGGTATAACTGATTCTTTTCTCTGGCATCTTCACGTGTGTTCATATTTAGTTATCTAATTGTTCTGGAGTTCTTGTTTTGGCTAGTCAGGGAATTATTTTCCCTGTGATGCAGGGCCTAGACTTCACGCATTGACCTTCATCTGATTCCCATACATAGAAACCTCTTGCACTGGGATGCCCTGTCTGGCCTTGTTGTCTAGTTGGACGAGTTTCCTAGGACGTGTCTTTTCTCTATGTAATCGTTAGATTTAATTTTCAAGGGACTAAGAAAATCTTTCCAAGGTGCATACTTGGATCTACTTAGACCAAGTGTCTTAGGATTCAATTCTATGAAGTACCCTCGTTTTATGTTCAAAGGCAAAATAGCATAATTTGCCAAAGCATCTTCATTTGGTTTTTATTACAAATCTCAGTCTGTCTTTCTGGACTCTTTTTTTTTTTCATTCAAAGTGTTTTGTCACCTTTTCTTTTCATGTTCCTGCTCTGACAATGTTTAGGGAAGACTAAGAGCCTTATTGGGTCAACTGTGCCTTTTGGTCATAACTTTTTTATATTAGTGGTGGGATTCTAGCTTAGGTGTGGCTTTTATTCTATAAAGGATCTTGGAAACGTGAATTTCAATTTGTCCTATGATTTATTGTGGATGACTGTCATATTCGCCACTTCAAATATTTTTGGACATGGAGATAAACATCAAAGTTTCTTTGTTTTGGGCCTAATTCCATAAGTGAGAGCTAAAGAAATGGGATTTCCACTTCTTGGTTGCTGGCTTCTCCAACTATTGGGCATCCAGCTGGCTTCTCCTGCCTCACACATTAAGCATGAGTAGTTGTTTTTGATGGAAGACGACCTATTATCAGGTTTCCCGGTTGTGCCTTTGAAGCGGTTCTGGAATCTTTTCAATTTCTCTGTCTGTGCCAATTTCAACTATTGATGCTAGAATGAACTTTCCTAGTATCTACTCATCACAATTTACATCGATCGTCCTTTCATCAGCTGGCATTTACATCTAATCAGCATTGCCTATGTTAGGAAGGATTCTTTTGCTGCATTTTAAATATTTGGAATTGTAGTCTTCTTTCTGCCAACAGATATGATATTGGAAAAATATCGGAGATTGTAATCTTCTACTGATTTTCTAAATTTGCCAGCATGACCATCAAAGAACTTGGTTTATCTGATTCAGTTTTGGAATCATTGGCAAATTGTTTATCTAGAAGCCCTTCTGAAGTTAAGGTATGAGCATAAATAATATAAACAATTCACTGTGCTCTGATGTTTCTTGATAGATTGGTTTTCTACATTCATTATGCTTCTCTTTTTTGTGATTATGAAAAGAACTGGTCATTGTGTAAACTATGGTCCAGCCGTTGCCCATTTGCTTTCTGCTGGCTTTACAGAGAAATGAAACATCATCAAACATCTTATACAGGCAAGATATGAAGTCCTTGTTAAGGAAGAGAAGGATGTGGGTGGCTCTAAGAATGGGGATAATGAAGAAACCTCTCAGACAATGAGTTCTTTTCTCGATAAAGATCTTGATGCTGCTCTAGATTCTTTTGATAACCTGTTTTGTCGTAGATGTCTTGTAAGTGATCTCTCCTGCATTTTGTCATATCTTTCTGTGTTCTATTTCATTCTATTGCTCAGGATGTCTCTTTATTATTTATGTATTTGCAGGTTTTTGATTGCAGATTACATGGATGTTCTCAGGATCTTGTGTTACCCGTAAGAAACTCACTTGGAACTACTTTTTCCTGAATCTTATATCATCTTTTTACCAGTATTCTAAGTTTAAACGAAATTACATCTTAGTCGTCATTGTCAAACTTCTTTATCAGGTGGATAAACAACCTCCATGGAGCCATACTGATGAAGAAAATGTACCATGTGGTCCTCGTTGTTACAGATCGGTATGTATTTAGTATGCCAATGCTTTGTATCTAGCACGATGAGGGGAAAATAGTCTAGTTGTTCATTTTATTTTTTTTCTCTTTCAGGCTTTGAAGTTAGTAAAAGGTGCAACAGTGAGTTCTCCTGGGTCTGGTGATCCCGAAGATAAATCAAATCCTTCATCTAATGGCTCCAAGTCTCATGTTCTAACTAGGAAGAAATCTGCCAGCTCATCTGATAGGTCACGGTTGAAACAATGTCAGAGTGAAAGTGCGTCATCTAATGCGAAAAATGCCTCAGAAAGCAGCGATTCAGAGACAGGACCCAGGCAGGATGGTTCAGCATGTGTTTTGTCTCCTCGCAAGACTAAAAGTGCCGGAAAAGGTGGACTTCGTAAGAGGAACAGCAAGCGAGTTGCTGAGCGAGTTCTAGTTTGCTTGCGTAAGCGGCAGAAGATGATGGCTTCTGATTCAGATTCTATTGCGAGTGGAAGCCTTCTATCAGGAGAGATGAAACTGAGATCCAAATTGCAGAAAGAGAATGAGGATGCTACTTCTTCTTCGCAAAAGAAATTAAAGTGTCCAGTGATTGGCAGGCCAAGAAGGAAGGATGTAACTATTGAGGAAAATCACAACTTAGTACAGGGTGAAGTTCCCGATGCTCCATCAAGTGAAATGACTATCGATCCACCTCCAACTAATAATAATGATACCTCAAGAAAAGAAGAGTTTGTCGATGAAAATACATGTAAACAAGAACTAATTGAGGATAGATCATGGAAAGCTCTTGAGAAAGGCCTTTATGAGAAAGGGTTGGAGATTTTTGGTAGGAACAGGTCTGTAGATGTTATGCTATTCATTGGCCTTTTCGATACCCACCACCTTTTCATCCTTTTTTTTTTGTTCTTTTCACTAGAGCTGCTACTTTGCTAAGCGAGGTATATAGGCTGGTGGAAACTATAGTTAGTTTGAGAGACATTTTCTGCAGCCATTCTGTTGATTGCTCACTGAAGCATGTTGTTGCTTTCTCCCTTTTGCTATGCAGCTGTTTGATTGCTAGGAATCTCTTGAATGGTTTGAAGACATGTCAGGAGATTTTTCAGTACATGAATTGTTCTGAGAACAAGCTAATATGTCAAGGTGGTGATGCTGCAAATTATCTCGGTGAAGGCTATCCTAAGTTTGACAGTAATGGAAATGTGGTTGGTATCTTTCATTTGATTGCCTTGTTTTGTTAGGATTTTCCATTGCTTTGCACGTATTCTGCTTCTTGCATAGAACCTTGACTGGCATAAGTTTTTTGCAGGTCCATATTGAACCAAGAAGAAGATCAAGATTTTTGCGTAGGAGAGGCAGAGTGCGTCGTCTGAAATATACTTGGAAGTCTGCTGCCTATCATTCAATCAGGAAAAGGATAACTGAGAGAAAGGATCAGCCATGCCGGCAATATAACCCATGTAACTGCCAAACTGCATGTGGCAAGCAGTGTTCCTGTCTTTTAAATGGAACCTGCTGTGAGAAGTACTGTGGGTGAGTCCATTACTACCGATTTTATTATTTTCATTTCTTTATATTTCTTATCAGAAATGTTATTCAGGGGAGATAACAGCACAATATAGGGAAAAAGATTGAGTAGAATGAGTGTAGAATGCAAGTTCTCATGGAATTAATATCTTGCTTGCCTGGAACAATAGATAGATGTTTTGTTAGATAAGTCTTTTGTTATAGGCCTATTCATGCTATCAACTGGTTTGAAACAGATGTCCAAAGAGTTGCAAGAATCGATTCAGAGGCTGTCATTGTGCCAAAAATCAATGTCGGAGCCGGCAATGTCCATGCTTTGCAGCTGACAGGGAATGCGATCCAGATGTTTGCCGAAATTGTTGGGTCAGGTGTGTGTCTGAATTTAGATGTTTTTGCATTGTTGGTTTTCATGGTTTCTTTCTATACTGCTTATGTGGTTTGGAGAAAGGGAATCTCAAGGCCTGTTTTGTATTGAAAAGTTTTCAAAATCTTCCGTTTTCAGTTCACCTGAGAGTGAAAACAGTGAAGAAGATGTGCTTGGCAGAATTTTGAAAAACAATTTATAAATGACAATAGGAAAACTGATTCCAAATTGGAAACCATAGAGGCTATCCTTGTTTTCATTCCATTTGAAAATGAACACGGTCCAGAAAATGTGTTTGGCGCAACTTTGGCAAAAGGTTTGAATGAAAATATAAGAAACTATTATAAAAAATTGAAGCTGTAAAGTGCAAACAACTTTTTGTTGTTTTGATTGTTTCACTTATGCTTCTCGAGAAAATAGAAAGCTGTTTCCATTTTCAATTTTTAGGGAAATGAAAACTAAAAAGTGATCTTCAACAAACAGGCTCTTATGCCATAGAAGACTTTACATAACAATGGTTTTGGCTTTATTTGAGCACAATGAATTATAATAATCTGGTTTTGCCATGACCTCAATATGCAAATTATCATGTTAACCATTGAAGATTTACTGTTTCTGGTCCTTTTAATGTCTAGTGAAGCCTCTAGACAAATACATGCTTGAGTATTCAGAATCATCTTTTTACGTGTGTTGCCTGCTGTCATGCTGCTGCTAATGCTGGTTCAGTAGAGTTGCAGCCTACTAGAATATTCTCTATTTCCATAAGGTATTTAAATAGTTGGGACAATTGTCTATTTTCTCTGGTGTATGACCCCCTGGGAGTTTTGTGGGAGAACAAGAACTTTCATGAGTTCCAAATGAGTGGTCTTTGCAACAGTATCCGTCTTTCTTTTCCATGAAAATTTCTGGTCACTTGGGATTATTTATGAAAGGGAAAGCAATTGCTTGACAAGATCAACCATTATCTACAGTAACTTGATGTTGGAAGCAAGTTTCATTTGTCATAATAGCATACACGGTGATTCTTTAATCCATGCCAAGATTATCCTTTCTGTTTTGCAGTTGTGGTGATGGAACTCTTGGTGTGCCTAATCAAAGAGGTGATAATTATGAATGTAGGAACATGAAGCTGCTTCTTAAGCAACAACAAAGGGTAAATGGCAAAAATCTCTCTCTCTCTCTCTCTCTCTCTCGCACGCGCGCGCGTGCACAATTTCTGAGCAATAGGAAACAAAGGAGAATGCCCTAAGGAGATGGGAAAGGAGGTTGCTGTAACCCTCTTTCTAAGATCGAAGTCTGAGAAAAAAACTAAAGAGAAAATAGGTCTTAAACAGAAACTCGCAGTTGTGGTGAACCTTTCATGGTAGCATATGTGCACCCGCAATAAGTAGGTCAGCATTCCCATGCTTGGGAGGCGGTGACTAGTTCATGCTTTACTTGAGTATTATCAACTAAAATGTCTGTTGAGGAACAATAAAGAGGGCATTTCAGCACTTCGTGAAATGGGAAGCTCATGCCATTGCCATGCTATCGGATAACAATTCTGAGAACTAGAGGTGGTAACCAGTGTGTTGTAATTGGGCATTACATTGTCAGCACACTGGCAGTGGGACTAGGCATAGAAACTACTAGAGTTTGATCATAACGTTTCATGAAATGCACTAAGCTTGACTCCTGTATACTTGCAGGTTTTGCTTGGGAGATCTGATGTATCTGGTTGGGGAGCTTTCTTAAAGGTAAGTGTCAAATACCAGCATCATTGTTGAACTTCAGGGTGTCTTATTGTATTTCTTGGACTACATTGCAGAATAGTGTCAGCAAACACGAATATCTTGGCGAATATACTGGGGAGCTAATTTCACACAGGGAAGCTGATAAGCGGGGAAAGATTTATGACCGTGAAAACTCATCATTTCTTTTCAATTTGAATGATCAGGTTCCTTACCTTGTTCTACTATTGAATTTGATTAGACTTAGCTGGATTTCCTCTTTATTATACATTATCATGAACTGCATTACTTCACCACATGCAGTTTGTTCTTGATGCTTATCGAAAGGGTGACAAATTGAAGTTTGCTAATCACTCTCCTGATCCTAATTGCTATGCTAAGGTACCTTCTTTTACTGTCTTTGCCGTTGGAGCTCTTTGTACGAAAATCTTGCATAACCTGGAAAGACTGGCTCCTTTTTTCTGGCGGTGGACTAGAGATAACTGGCTCACATTTTGAAGAGTTCTGCATTATTTCCTTTGTCAAGTTGCATCTGGAAATTGTTGCAGGTTATAATGGTGGCAGGGGACCATAGGGTGGGGATATTTGCCAAGGAACGAATCAATGCTGGGGAGGAGCTATTTTATGACTATCGTTATGAACCGGACCGAGCACCTGCCTGGGCAAGGAAGCCTGAGGCTCCCGGTTCTAAAAAGGAGGAAGGTGCTCCTTCAAGTGGTCGGGCAAAGAAGCTTGCATAAAAAATCATTTGTTACTTGCAAGTCCAAATTTTTGTCATTCTTTTACAGGTAGAAGTGTTATTCTTATTGTCCATGGAGGAAAGGAAGGATGATTCTCGATTATTTTGTTGGAGTGGCCATTGCCAGCTCCGTAGTTAACAGTGATTCTTTCCCTGATTTATGTCTACGCGAGTAGAGACAACCTTGAGAAGTCATTCTTACAAGTGAAGTATTATGATCTTACTCAGCCAGTGAAGCTAAGCTGTTGCCAATTCAACATTGGTGAGAAATGAGATTCAGTCCTGACTTCGGAGGGAAGAACAACAGAAACAGGAAAGGGAAAAAGTACATACATCTGACTGAGAAATGGGCGAACTCGACATTCGTTTAGGGATTTGCAATCTCGCTAACAACTCCTTGGGATGTCATTCTGTCGATGTCTTTTGTAGGGATCATTGTTGTTAATGGAAGGATTTATTTTTTGATTAGTTGAATTGCCCTGCATTGTTTTCAGAATTTCAACGGTCTAAACGATGGTGCACATACAATGTGAAATGACCCTCACTTTCGTATCCTTTTCTTTCTTCTCCTCTTAATTTCTGGTTCCCTACTTGAGCATATACCTTGATTTGCCATAATCGAGAGTGCTTGAGTGACGCGGCAAAAGTACTCTTTTGTGACCATTGGTTTAGGATCCTGTACCGTGCAATGCATACTGAAGCCCAGTAGTGAATTGTATGACTAAATCAAGTCATTGACAAGCCATTTCTATGTCTAGTTCGTGGAATTTCTATCCGGAATCCCAATGTACTTTGGATTTATTTGGTAACATGCCAAACAATACATTTTTTTTTGGGTGACCAAGGAACCATTGAAGACCCCTTTGGGGTCACACTGCCCTTCAATGCTCAGTGGCACCATTGGAATATCGTCGCAAGTTACTATTTAGACGTAAACCTCAGGGGAGATTGGCTTAGTTAGGGGTGTGCAAAAGAATCGGGACCCGCCCAGAACCGGATCGGAATTGCCCGGATCCGGTGGTTCTTGAGGGAATCGTTCCGGTTCCCTCTTCCAATTTATGGGAACCGATTGGTACCGGTCCGGTTCCTAGTTCCATGACGGATCTGTCCACCCGCCCACTCGGACCGGACCGATTATATTAAAATAATATATTAATTTTTAATATTAAAAAATTGAAATTACTAATTAACAAACCCAAATCAAATAACTAAACAAATTAATTAAAGTGGGTAATCTCTGGTCAAACCAAATGGAGAGGTCCTAATATAAAAAGCTAGTGTAGTTTCTAATATGACATCCCAAAACTTATTTTTTCCGACAACATTGAGATGATTATGAAAATTTGGTTATATGTGTTATTGATCTACAGTTGAACGTAGTTATTACCTTTGCGACTTGTTAGTAATTGAAGTGCTCCAGTCTTGATTATCAATATTTTGGAGTATTATTTGAAAAGATCTAACACTGTTCAAGACTGAATTATACTTGGTTGATGAGTTATTGTGATTAGTGACTGTTCCTTAACGTAGGATGCTCCTTTCATGACTAAAGAAGTTTCCTAATGCGATTCTAGAATAAGAGAAAAATGGTCCATTTTTGCTCTTTCCTTTCTGCAAGTTTTCTCACATTAAAAAGCAGCTATAGAGGTTGGTTAATTGATTAGATTGCTGTTCTAAATTTCTCATATGACCTCTCTTTAAAAAGCAATCATGTTTTCTACATCCAAGACTGGTGAAGAGCATATAGAATTGAAGTTGTTCCCTGAACCTTTATGGAAGAAAAGAAATGATAATTTTTAGTTCAGTCAATTAATCTCTCAAATTTCTCTTTTCAATCTTCTAAATCTTGTACTTTAACTTTGCTCTTGTTTTTGGTCTAACATCTGGACACCCATTATAGCACTAATCGGAACATGTTGATAATCCACTGAGTTCACTGCCTAACCGTTAATGGATAAAATTTTATTTCAATCTTTTGTAGAATTTATTATCTTCAAGTGACTCATCTTTTGATTTTTGTACTTTTGTTACATAACAATCTGGAAATGGCAATGACATTGACTCAACATTATGTTTTGATTTCTAGTTGTTGTAGCTTTTGGTTTCTAGTATATTACTCGATATTAAGAGTTCTCATGATGGGATTTAGAAAATGTTATTATTATCATTGTGAGGCCGGTTCCATGGATCCACTCGGGAACCGGATCAGACCGGCGGTCCGGTTCCCGGGTGGATCCATGCAACTAATGGGTAGATCCTGGTTCCAATTTTTTGGAACCGGCCCTTAGCGGGCAATTCTCGGTTCTAGGTCGAGAACCGCCTGCCCGGACCATGCACACCCCTAGGCCTAGCAACCCACTGTCGAGGCCCCCACTTGAATCACGAAACTGCTCTGGGAGTTGTGACAAACGTGAGTTGAATCCCTGACCTGTGGGATCAGGAGACCAGTCCTCAACCAGCGCAACCATTTGTGGGTGGGTAACAATACATATTTTTATTTTTTGGTTCTTCGAAAAAAAAAAAATTCATTTGATAATGTTTTTGTTTCCGAGAATAAATTTCTAACGGAAATAAGTTTGGAATAAAATTAAGAAAAAAAAATGTTTCTTTATTTTCAAAAACAATTCTAAAATCAAAAAACAATTCTAAAATCAAGTATTCTTTTTTTCTTTTCTTTTCATTTTCTTCTTCTTCGTTCTCTAGCTGATTGCTAGAGCCTCGTTGACCCCGGGTGAGGCTGAGGCTCAACCTCTCGTTGGTCAAGCTAATGAGGCTCAGCCTCGCCCAGCCATGATGAGGCTTTTGCCAACGAGGCTCCCCTAGTGCCTAACTAGTTGCTGGCCATGGCCGAGGCCGATAACCAACTAGAGGAGGAAGAAGAAGAAAAGGGAAAAAGAGTAATAAAATTATTTAAAAATTTTAAAAATTCTAAGTCATAAAAAAAAAATTGAGTCGTATTAAACATATTTCTATTCCAAGAATAAAAATTTTGTACGATTATCAAACGCCTTCAAATGTTCAATTCATCTAGGTAATAAAATAAGGAAAAAAATCATTTTTAAGCAAAGATTATTCCTGAAAACAGTATAATTACCGAACGCACTCTTAAAGCATCTTTGTCGAGTTTTGATGAATAAGATGATGATGAAAATGGGAAATGACTGGTGGTGTTGATAATCGAAATATAGTCATACCATTCTCTGGACAAAGCAAAGACTATCATCCTGGACTCTAATCTCCTCCATACAAGAGGAAGATTAAAGCAGGCTATTGCTGCTTTCAGAATTGAAAATGTCGTGAACTTCTATCAAGTTTTCCAGATACTCCAGTGCTACGACGAGCCAAACGATAATAATACTCCTCCCCAGTCCCAACCATCAAGCTTCAGCATGTATCACGCAAGGCATTTCTTACAAATCAAAGCAAAGTTCGTCACAAGTAATCTCATAAAAGCTAAATTAAACTTTAGCTTGTTCCCCAAGCTAATGCTTTCATTGGACAAGTTTCAAATTGTGACCAGCCATGGCAAAACAATATTATTTAAATCTTTTAAATTAGGAATGCTTGAAATTCTGGCTCTTCACCGATTAGACGCTTTCGATGGGATGGAGCTTGTATTAGGGTTAGCTCCTAGTCTTTTGTTACTTCTTAATGAAGCCTTTCTTAAACCTAAAGCAAAAAAGAGTAATTGGCACATTTTCTCGCCCGATGATTTCACTATTTTTTTTTTCCTTTACATTAATACCAAACTATAGTCAAGTCTTAATTTGCTCATCATGACTCAAGCACAGAGTGGTTCATGTCATTTGACAGAAAATAATAACAAATAGCTATCCATTGAACTGAACTCAAACTCAGATCGATTTGATTCATGGCTTATCAAGCACAGAAGAAGTTTCTTGGGAGGTTAGTCTTCTTATCAAGAAAGCCCAGGCCTAACTTAGTTTTATTCAAATCTTGAAATGGTTCATGGCAACCGAGAGGCAATTAAAATGGCGGATTGAATTATAAAAGCCCAATAAAAGAAAATTCGTTCAAATTGGATTTCATATTCTCCTCGAACCCTTTGGACTTTGTTATGTTCTAAATCGGCATTTATGTTTACTCATCCTTTATCGTCATGAAACGAGAACTATATTTCAAATCAAAAAGAAAAATTGAAATTGATGGCTTTGAGTTTGGACAAATGGACCAAGAGAGAGCAGTCCCAACCGGATCCTCCATTAAGAACCGCAACCGAGCCACCCCGCCATGTGCGTGGCAGTCAAGCTTTAACCTCGCCTAAACGACAAAAAGAAAAAAGAACGAAAAAGAAAAGAAACCACCATCCAACGCTACCTTTAATGCGTAGCAGCATGTATTTATTTGGTTTTCGACTACAGATTGATGTTGGATGTTCAAGAAAATATGACAAGAACCCACCCATGTATTTCCGACCACAAAATATTCTACATTATGACAATTGCGATAGTAACGTCGGAAATATTTTTTTCCGTGTCACCGATATCTCAATTTTTTTATCAATGTGATAATGGCACAAAAAAAAATTGAGATATTGATGTTAGAGTGGGTGTAATTATATTTTTTTTTTCATATAGGCAATGGGTAATTTTCTTATACTGGTGTAAGTTTGAAGGTTTCGTGAGACAAAATAAAATTAAGGGTATTGACGTTGCAACGACCATATTTTATGATTTTTTGTGCTATATTTCCTAATTAAATATACTATACAAATCTCACTTTCAAGTATAAATATGAGCTTAATTCCTTAAAAAACCCAACTTTAGATCTAACTCCAATTCAACTGTGAATATTTTTTGTCTAAAAAAATCACAAATTTTACTATAGTCCCAAATCTAACCTTGCATCCAAAAATCACACTTAGTTATCAATATCGGTGCCAGATAGAGGTTCATTATCAAATGCACCATCTTCACCAAAACCCTCACCTTCGTATAGAATAGCAGCAATCTCTTGATATTAATAATTTTAAAGAAACTAATGATCATTTTTGGACGCCAAATACATATAGGTCTCGTTTGGTTCAGTATTCTAAATGGTCTTTGGAGCTCTAAAGTCCCTTGACCAAATGCAAATAACATTTGGTTCTTTTTTTGCTCAACTTTAAGGAAATATAATTACATTTTCAAAGGGCTTTGAGGTCCAGAGTCTTTTGGGAAATTGCATTATTGAAATACAAGTTTTGACCCATCATTCATTGTTCATCTTCTCCATGGTTTGCACGAAGAAGCTAAATGGAGACCGATGATCGCCGACCAAGGAGTCGCGCGCCCTAGCAACCATTGCGTGAGGGTTGTCTAACCTCAGCAACTGCTAGGGTCATTTGGGTCGCGCGGCCTCGAGCGAGACCTTGGGCAAGGTTGTCCAGCAACTAGATTTGGCCGTGGCTGCCCACGGCTATTTTGGTTGTCAGCGACTAAACTCCTCCATAAAAAATTAAAAATCCTTTTTAAAAAAAATATAGCAAAATATTTTATAAAATATAATTTTTACCAAACGGCATTTAAGTCAAAGTTGTTTTCCAATGCACTTTAAAATTATAATTCATCAAATATTATTTGCATTTCCAAAAACCCCTTTAACTTAAAATATTTACCTTTTCCTAAGAACATTTCCCCAAAACCGAACTAAACGGGGACATAGGATTAGAGTGAAAGTTATTAATTTTTTTTAGACAAACAAAAGATATTAAAATAGATTTTAGTTGAATCTAAAGTTGAGAGCTTTTTTTTTTCTAAGGAAATAAGCCTATAAATATAATGCTACCATATCATCTAGTGAAAAGAATTTGCAAAGAAAAAATAACAAATCACAGTTCTCTTTGGAAAAGGATGGAATTCCGACGAGCCACTTCGTCAACCATCTTCTAAATAAAGCTGCAAAAGTGATATGTCAACCTAAAAGAGAGAGAAAAGAGGAGAGGCTAATTGCACCGTCTAGTCATCTGCATCCAACTTTTCTATAATTGCTTACGAAAAAATGGGTTCAGTGTTCCATGAACTTTTGCCGCAATAATTCCACATGGTCCCCATACATTTTTTTTACTAGTTAGGTGATCCCTCAATTGCTTTACTATGTTAATTAGATTCTTGAACTTTCATAAGAATCAATTCAGTCCTTAAACTGTTAATTATTCCTGAAACTTGCTAACATGGAATTTAAGGCATTGATTATTGAATCACTTGGGCAAAACTTGAGATGTGATGCGATTGCCACCCTAAATCCCAAATCACAAGAGAAAGATTCCATATGATACAAATCTCGTAGGCAATTATATCAGATCTAGTTATCAATTAGTTTTAATTTCTTCCACCACTATCTAGCTTTGACACATTGATGATCACTCTACGAGTCTCACTTAAACTTCTATTTTGCAAGATGTCAATTATTTTACCTGTAATGAGTGTTTTTCTTACATTCTCCACTCATCTTACTTCCAACTATGATCCCTTTTATTTATTAGATGCTCGTCTCATTCAGTGCCATTTGTTTTAATAAGTTTAAGATTGCAAATTAGCATAGGAATACACTGAGAGATTTTACAAATCTCTCACAATTTGCGCAACACTTCTTATTAGGCATTTCCTTAGAAATTGTTGTCATTTTCTTCTATTATTATGTCATTGGCTACTTCCAAATCTTCTCTAAACAAATTTTCCGCACTAAATCCAAAATTCAAGGAGCCTAAAAGTTCAGGTTTTACTATTTCCGTTCACTCTTACCTGATGATTCTATAATCATACCTTTTCAATCTTATCCACATTTCCAGAACCTAAAAAGTTAAAGATTTTATTATATTCTTTTATCGTCCTTACATTAATGAGATATGAACATTAATGCTCATTTGCGAATCTTCATAGCATTTTACTCTAGCTTAATAAAACAATAGGATCCTAATGCAGACTTTCGTTTATGTCGTTTTACTAAAAATCTGATAAAAGAGCAATCTTTAAAGGGTGGGAGAGAGAGAGAGAGAGAGAGAGAGAGAATCAAAGGGGAGAGAGAAGCCCGCGATTAGCACCCGAAAACCTGACATGTCATCATCTTCCGACAATGTGAACACTTTTGCCTTTTTCTTTTTCTTTGCTTTGTTACCTTGGACTCTTGTTTTTTCTTCTTGCTCGATCTTCTACATCTCCCTCTCCCTCTCTCTCTCTCTCTCTCTCTCTCTGCTGGTTTCTTCTTGAGCTCCGCACTCAAGGCAAGTGCCATGTTGGCGTGTCTTGCGGAGCTATGCAGAGCCTCTGCCATTAACTACTCGTGCTGGATTCTCTTGATCTTGCCGTTCTTGATCGCAAGTTCCTCTGCTTGCTCCAATGGGGGTTGCCAGGTTAAGCTTGCAGTGTCTGAAAACAGCTCGTTTAGCTCAGGATCTGTTGTGGGTCGTCCTAGTTTTGTTCTGAATTTCGGAGGAACTTGCAGGTTCTAGACGCCTGTGCAGCTGCTTCGGATTGTGGGCCAGGTTTGTACTGTGGAACCTGCCCTTCCCTTGGCCACAACCAGCCAATCTGCACCAGAGGCCAGGCCGCAGTTCCCACTTCCGTCGTAAGCTCTCTTTTTCGCCTTTTTAGTTTTGTGTGTTTGATTTAAGGCCAGTTGTGGGATAATATAGGCTAAACACTCCAAAAAGGATGCTGGAGAAATTGCTCTTCAATGGACTCGCTTACAAAATGTGGTGTTTACAATTTTGGTTTTGGGGAGTAGAAGACTGTGTCCCACGTAGTTATATGCGTATCCTACAATGGTGTTTTTGGGGTTGGTGACGAGGGGCAAAATTGAATTAAGTCATTATGATTCAAGCAGAGGGCGTATGATTTATAGATGCCACGACAAGGATGCGGATGATTTGGTGGTTTTTCCAACTCCGGCATTTTCTTTGGGGGATACAATTTGAACTTAGGCGAAATCAAGCTTTTCCCTTGTGGAACCAACGACAATGTGTCTTCTTGCTCCCCTGTTGTCGGTCCCTGGTGGGATGATGATGAACTCATTTGTGCAATTTTGGTGCATAGATTGGCGGGTTGCCTTTCAACAAGTACACGTGGCTGGTGACGCATAATTCATTCTCCATAGTGGATGCACCGCCTTTGCCCGGGGTGCAGAGGTTGACGTTCTACAATCAAGAAGATACTGTGACTAATCAGTTGAGGGTGGGTTCCTATTAGATTCTTCCTTTAGTTTGCTCCTGTTGATTTCTTGATACTGTCACATGCTTCTTATACAGGACCAGGAATTAACTCTCTTGTTACCTCTGGTTTTGCATAGTCACTAGTGCACATATTCATGTATCAAGTATTATTTAGTGTCAGAACTTTATCTTTTGCTGCTTTTTTTCTGTTTTCTTTCTTTCACAATCATTATCTTTTCAAGCCCCCCTGAGCAGGGCCGGAGGGAGGGGAGTTCACCACTGGAAGCAAAATGTTGAGAATGTTAAAATTAAGGGGTTTCTTGGTTTCTTCTAGGAATCTTTGGTGATCAAACATGATAGTTTCAACATTCTGTTTGTCGTTATCCTTTTGTTACTTATGGATTTTGTTTGATGTTTTGGCTAGAATGGAGTGAGGGGACTGATGCTGGATATGTATGATTTCGAAAATGATATCTGGCTCTGCCATTCATTTAAGGGACAATGCTTCAACTTCACTGCCTTTGTAAGCAATTCTTTTTATCTTGTTTATCAACTGCATTACCAGCGTAATTGTCTTCTTGATGAAGTTTTGATTTGCTGAATTGGATTTCTGGCAGCAACCTGCAGTTAATACTTTAAGAGAAGTGGAAGCATTCTTGACTGAAAACCCAACAGAGATTGTGACGATTATTATTGAGGACTATGTGCATACTCCAAAAGGACTGACAAATCTGTTTACAAATGCTGGTTTAGACAAGTACTGGTTTCCTGTCTCGAAGATGCCAAAAAAGGGAGAAGACTGGCCCACTGTGGCCGAGATGGTGCAGAATAATTACCGACTTTTGGTTTTCACATCTGTTGCTGCAAAAGAAGCAGAAGAAGGAGTTGCTTATCAATGGAAGTATATGGTGGAAAATGAGTGTAAGTTCTTGTAAACCTTATTTGTAGTAATTCTTTATCTTTTTCTGCAGTGATTGATTAGTTTCTTGTAATCGCATAATGATTCTCTTCTTCTCAGCTGGAGATCCCGGGGTTGTAAAAGGCTCGTGCCCCAACAGAAAAGAATCGAAACCACTAAGTTCAAAGAGTGTATCTCTTTACCTGGAGAATTACTTTCCAACATACCCTGTGCAAGCTGATGCCTGCAAAGAGCATTCAACGCCCCTTGCTGAGATGGTTACTACCTGTTATAAAGCTGCGGGGAACAGAATGCCCAACTTCCTTGCAGTTAATTTCTACATGGTACCATATTTGAACTGTGCCCATACTGTATTTGAATCAGATTGTACTCTAGAAGCTTGAGATCCTCACTTTGATGGTCCTAATTGAGAGTAAAATTTAATGAGTGATACAGAGAAGTGATGGAGGAGGTGTTTTTGATGCCTTGGATAGAATGAATGGCCCGACCCTCTGCGGCTGTAGTACTATTGCTGCTTGCCAGGTTTGTTTCTCTTTCATGATTTAAATGAATTATCTATATCTAATTGACCTGCAACTAAAAAGGAATTCTCCTTTGTCCAAATGATAATGATTCTTTAGACTTTCTGTCAGTCTCTGTATTATTGAATGTATAGTTTTACTATGATCTGTCTTCCCTGTTGAGTTATGACTAGTTTTGCCATCCAACCTTGTTTTCTCCAACTCTAGTTAGTATTTCAAGAAACTGTCTTTATAATGTTTTGAATGCACATCTGCATTGCACATCATTATGGCAATGTTTCAGTGAGTCATTTCTTTTCCTCAATTTCTGTAATAGCTCTTACAAGTTCTGCACCTCGGTGAATTGTTACCTCATGGAATGTGGATCAACTATGACATTGCTTGCTGGATCTAAATTGATTCTGGGAATGCAGATTATTTCAGATTCTTCTCTTTCCTCTTTTGCCTCCTCTCCCGCTTATCATAATACCTGATGTCAAGACAAATTACCTAATAGAATGCGAGTAAGAAAGAAAATTTTGGTTCAGATAATAAAAGAAAACGAGCAGTATTATTCAATTGATATGTCAGTGTCTGATCATGGAGTTATTTTTTAAAGATACTTTTGTGATGATCTTTGCAGGCTGGAGCACCCTATGGGTCTTGCAAAAATATTAGTATGCCTACTAGAAGTCCAACCACGAATACTGCTGGAAGTTTTTCTGGATCTGTTCAGTTTACGAATTCTGCAACAACTGTCCATGCCACTAGTTATTTGATCATTCCCACGTTATATGTTTCACTTCTTGTTTTTCTGCTTGGAAAGTTGCAGCCGCGAGTGGCTAGATAATTAGGCTAAAAAGTCAGTCTTGTTTTACCTGGAGGGCTTGAGCTTCTGCTTTGAGTAGGCAAAGTCTTCCAGAATAGTGCTGTTAAACTCCATCCATGTTATATTGGTTTGGTGATCTGGAAACATGGTAGATTTATAGATTGTATATGGGGGAAGATACTTTCAAGTTTGGTTTTGAGGCTAAACGCATGGCATGTGTCAAAAGCTGCAGTAGTTAGTAGCTGAGGACGACCAGGAGCGCCTAAGAGTTAGGTATGCAGTTTTTCTTCGCTCTAAATCTGTGAAATGTTTGCTTTTCAAGTTTTAGAAAGACTTATTATAGTGGCTTGCTAGATTCTAGGCCTTCTAATTCAGTTTGGTGGCTTTACCTCTGCTTTATCAATTAATGCCAATGGTCTTGGCACTTGTTAAGAATACTTAATAACAAACTTTTTTATTTCAATGCATTAAGTACATATACCACGAGGGATGTATTAGAAACTACAATTTTTCCTTAAATGGTTTGTGGGCACTTGCTAACAAGATCTTGAGGAGCTAGGAAGAGGTCTAATAGACTTACCATATGACCAGCGGTTCATTATTGCAGCTAATTTCTGGTTGTGTTGTGAGTGAAAATGTTGTGAGTGTGCATGTAATCTATTTTTCACATGATCAGTGCTTCTTTGACTTGCTCTGGCTAATGGTGCACATGATGTTTTATGCTTTTGCAGGTATGTTTTATGCTCTTTCATTCAAGCTAAGAGTAGGGAAGCATGATGTAATACATTCACGGGATGCTACAATTGTTCGTGAGATCTTTTGATTATTGTATTACGTTAGTTTTAACTCAATTATCTGCTCGGTTTCAGTCTCAGATACGGGGACCATGATTCATATTTCCGAAGTGCTGAAATCCTACATTACACTGCATCAGTTTGAATGCTGCAGATGTATCCTGTGTCATTCCTCACATATTATGTAGAAATTTCTTGGTCCTCATCCTCAGCATAGATTATGTCGGATTAAAACAGGCTCGCCTGTTTTACCTTGGAAGCTGGATTTTTAACAGGAATAAACCAGCATTGTCAGACTAACCTCTTGTGATGGCCTATAATTTTACTTTATATAACTTGGAGGATCTGCATAAATGTGCTTGGTATAGAAGAGCTGGAACTATACGAGTCATTTACATATTATGGGTCACTGGAAGCATTTAATCTTGCGTCGTTGGTGGTATGATTGATCGAAATGGTCGAGAGTAAGTTCTAGGAACTTAGTGTATAATTAATTAGGAAAAAAAAAAAAAAACTAGTGTATAAACTCCCATGCCCATTACTTGCATGACAAAGTTTGTGTTCAAGGCAATGCTTGCAGCGTTGTCCTTTACTAAGTGCATCTGTCAAAGGGCTGTTAGTTCTGCTAGATAGATCTAAAGTCGAGGCATATAATTACTGCATGAATTGATTAGACATATATCTGGGTTTTTAAATCAGAACTTGTGGGAAGGTTTTCCTTTTGCTGGATAGCCCTCTTGGTACTGGTATCTGCTGACTTTGATGAATGCTGAAGTTCTTGATCATCTTCGATAGAATCATAACTATAATTACTGCATGAATTGATTAGACATATATCTGGGTTTTTAAATCAGAACTTGTGGGAAGGTTTTCCTTTTGCTGGACAGCCCTCTTGGTACTGGTATCTGCTGACTTTGATGAATGCTGAAGTTCTTGATCATCTTCGATATAATCATCACTATAATACATAGGAAAAGTCGTGTAAAGTGTAAGCCATTCATCGCAACGGCTACTAAATTGTGAGTTACTCTTACTCAACTGGTTTTCCATCGACTTCATATTAATGGTAAACCCATGTGGCCAATTTGCCAATGTTGTTGTCGGTATGAGGCACTTCATCCGATCATGAACTTGCAATAAACATTGGTGATGCCATGTCGAAGGGGCTCGGTTTCCAAAGAAAATTATATGTGAATTCATGTGCAAACATTTATATATTGTGAAAGATTCAGTGGTTTAAAATCGAAAGTACAGTCTAGTACAAACGTCGCAACATTATTCAAAAAGCAAAAGGTAAAACGATACAAGACAATTGGGGGAGAATTTTTACAACAAAGCAAATACTATATGCTCGCAGAAAGTCTTTGGTTTTCCTTAACTCGCCAGCGACATGAGCAAGCAAAAATATGTTATTTTGCCAAAAAAAAAGAAAGTGCCAAGTACGAGAGAATCGTTTTTAGATTACACGCACCTAAGTGAGGGTAAGTTCATCGTCTTATAAATGGATTTTAAACTTGTTTTAGGTCTCGTTTTGTACAAGTCATAAAGTTTAGATTACAAAGCTGTAACACAGTTGATAAACTAGTTTTTCACGTTACCTGGGAAGGCTTGGAAATGATATGATCAAGACACGAAAGAAGATGAGTGTCCAAATGTTCACAAGCGTAAGCATCAGGAGATCAGCAATGAAATTTAGAGAAAGTGATATAAACCTTGAATTCCCATGGCAAAACCCACGCCCACAAAGATTGCACAGAAACGTTTTTATCGTCAAATACAATCGGTCAGTTTTGGCAAGACCTTCACACAAGAACGTTTCTAAGCCGAACATCAGCATCCAGGCCTCGCCTGCCAATGCTAAAGCCATCTCAGCAAGTCTCAAGGCTGCATACCCGTTGACAAGTTGAAGAGCAAAGACAAACACTACTCGACATGTTGATTCGTCCAATGATTTCAGCAGTCTCGACTTAAAATGAACATGAACATGCTACTGCTGTAGCAGTGGCCAGAGATCATCGCAGAATTCAACCACAGAGAGTAGCTTACTTGGAAATCCTTTTATTACTGAAGAGCTGAATAAATCCGCATACACATCTTGTTGCTGCTGATGAACATAAGTTCACCAGGGCTCATCAGTTTCTTCTTTACAATTGTATAAATCTATACAAAAGCAATTACGACATAGCAGGAAGAATCATGTACAGCTTTGCCGGCCAGAATAGACCATCGTAACACTTTGAGAATAGTTGTATTTGTTTTATTTCATCTGAAGACCTGGATTTATGGTGAGCAGATTGACGAAACAATCTAAAGGAACTCTTGTTCCCCGGACATCAATTGATTTGAGTTTGCGACATCTATTTACAAGGAAAAGAAGCCCATTCTGAGTCACATGACGGCAGCTCCATAGGAAAATGCTCTGCAAGGAAAAGAACTTGCACAATGTAATTAAAAGCATCAACATGTACAAGCAACGAGAACTTCAAGACCTATCAACTACTGGAAATTAAACAGTTGTTCTGTTATAAAGGAGAGGAAAGACTATCATAGTCATTCACAAACATAGAAGTAAACATCCAGAGCAACTCACCTTCAGATGTGGACAGCTATTGGCAATTGCATATAATGATTCATCGGTGATGAATGTGCCGCCGATATTCAGATGTTGCAAAGCAGTAGCTCTTGCAATCTGCAGAAATGGCTCAATCAGGAAGCTAAATTTACATATGAGGTGGACAACGCTACACAACACGTCCACAAGGGAGCATGTGTGGATTGTGATTGTTTTATAGAATGATGCTCAGTGACAAACTGTTGCGACACTTCATCGATCTAAAGAGTAGGTCTCTCATGATATACCAACTACCATACATCAGATGATGGGGAAAGCACACAAGAAGTTCTAAGCTTCGTGCGTCAAAAGGACTTGATGGTCACACTTTTTTTCCAAAAAGTTAGGACTGGATTGTGAGAGAACTTCAGGCTCAGTTATCCCATAGACAAGTGGCATGCGAATAAAACAGATAATCATCAACAGAGCAAGGTACATTGACAATTTCAAGTTCTTGCACTGATTTCTATCAGATTGCAGAATATGACTAATGAGCAATGCCGACACTATCGCTGAGGAACACTAGTATCAGAACTCTGAATGAAGAAACGACCATCAACACCCAGAAATCACTCCAACCACAGAACAAGACTAAAGCCTACGCACATAACATCTGCAGAAGCGAACCATCACTTCGAAACGACAAACATACCAGCTGACCAACACCTTGGTCGGTGACCCCTGTCATCCCCAACAGAGAGATGGACGTGAGCTTCGCCGCGCATTTCGTCAGTGAAATTCTGTACAGCCCTTCATCGGTAATATGGCAGCCCCAACAAATCTTCGAACTGCGGAAAATTCAGTCAGCAAAAGTTCAGGAATCCATAGAGACACGTCATAAGCTAATCATCAAACAATTCCTAAGTAACTAATCCTCCATGTACCAATCTCCAAATTCAAGAAGAATTCTAACAAACTGCCAACAACCCTCCATCAATCATGCTGCACGGTAAACAGAGAGACAGA